>CATNWA010000030.1:167500-284507 GCA_951230385.1 Staurois parvus | reverse complement strand
AGCTGTAGTAATAGTCCTCATCCCCCCCCCCCCCCAGCTGTAGTATAGTCCTCATCCCCTCCATATCCCCCATCTGTAGTATAGTCCTCATCCCCTCCATATCCTCCATCTGTAGTATAGTCCCCCCTTCCTCTCCATCCATGGTATGGTCCTCATCCCCTCCATATCCTCCATCTGTAGTATAGTCCCCCCTTCCTCTCCATCCATGGTATGGTCCTCATCCCCTCCATATCCTCCATCTGTAGTATAGTCCCCCTTCCCCTCCATCCATGGTATGGTCCTCATCCCCTCCATATCCTCCATCTGTAGTATAGTCCCCCTTCCCCTCCATCCATGGTATGGTCCTCATCCCCTCCATATCCTCCATCTGTAGTATAGTCCCCCCTTCCCCTCCATGCATGGTATGGTCCTCCTTTCTCTGAGTATATAAGCAGAGCTGAGATACAGGTGCTGGCTGTTTCCGGCTCCGGAGTGGTCCCGACTTCTCAATAGACGGAAATGAGAGGAAACATCACTGGCTGGCTTTCCTGTCCTGAAAGGAACCGAGAGAGGAGGCGGGGCCAGGAGATTTAAAGGTTCCTAAACCTTGTGTGGGTTGTTGGGAAGACGTTTTTTGGAGGAAAGGGCAGAATCGCACAGCGCTAAAACTCTTCTGCCGTTCCGCCGCAACCGGTAACATTTCCTTTTATCCCCCCCCAGGGGGCCTGCCCCCCCGCTCAGTTTACTGGAGAGAAATAAAATATAATCATTATTTATATTCCTATTTATATTATTATTCTGGTAATGGCGTGATCAGTGACTTGTAGTGGGACTGTGTGGCGGGTAATCTGGTGCTAGCTGACACTGACACAGCGATCCGTGATGGTACTGTACACTGACACTGGTTGGGAAGGGGTTACCCTTTTGGGGCGATCGTAGGGTGACGTGTTCCTGTGGATTGTGTGCTGCTTTTACCGAGAGATCTGCCTGTTTTTTCCTCGGTTTTTGCAGGGAGAAGAAACAGACAGATCGCTGTTCCCTGTACACAGAGGTTGGTGTTTTGTGAACTCTGCGTGTGATTGGCCACAAAACCCATCAGCTGACTTCAGCTAAAATCTGCTTCCAGACTTGTGCTGCATCCAATCACAGCGTGGGTGGGCAGGGGGCGAGACGTGCGGGAAGGCGGACTCCTCATCTGTGTGGATGGTGCAGTCGGGGGAGGTGCCTGTTTCTGATGTCACATGTCTTCATGCTGCAGAATGCGACCAGCTGCGGCTCTGGGTTCTGATTCGTGGATATGAAGAGTCCAGGAGGACCGCCGCACTGAACGCAATCATCCTCCAAGTGAACCTGGTGGCAGTTGTAGAGCTGAACTCTGGGCATTCTCTCTCCCATGCGGGGGGGGGGGGGGGGGCGGTGATCACACTGCACAGGTCAGTTGTCTGTGTCGGGGGGGGGGGGGGGGGATGGAGAGCGGGAGAAACGCTCACCTGATCCTCTAATCCCCCCCGCCCCCGCCACCCATGAATATTGGACAGTGCCTGAGGTCATCAAGCCCAGAGCAGGCTCCATAGACCAGGGAACAGCCCACCAGTGCACTGTGGGGGAGCGCTGTTTTCCGGGGATCGGAGGATCGGGTGTTTTTCTGCTCACTCCTAGACAAAAGCAGCAGTTTTGTGGAAAATATTTTTTTGCCTGGAGTTTGGCTCGGTAGCCACTCCGGATAATAATCCACCATTTATACCCAGATATTACTTTGTAAAAGTAGCAGTAGCTCCACCCACTACTGGCTGCCTGCTGGAAACTACAGGAGGGGGTGGAGACATGATCAGTCCCCCAAGAAGAGAGAGAGCAGAGCTGTGGGAGGGGCCCAGCAAGCTCCACCCTGTACAGTAGGGGGCGGGGACAAGACTGATCACCCTGCACAAAGAGAGCCGAGCTGTGGGAGGGGCCCAGCAAGCTCCACCCTGTACAGGAGGGGGCGGAGACAAGACTGATTACCCTGCACAAAGAGAGAACAGAGCTGTGGGAGGGGCCCAGCAAGCTCCACCCTGTACAGTAGGGGGCGGGGACAAGACTGATCACCCTGCACAGAGAGCCTAGCTGTGGGAGGGGCCCAGCAAGCTCCACCCTGTACAGGAGGGGGCGGGGACAAGACTGATCACCCTGCACAAAGAGAGAACAGAGCATTGGGAGGGGCACATGTCTGTGTACTCCTAGTCTCATGCCTGAGGAGCGCTGTAGTGCAGTGGGCGGAGCCTGATGGAGAAATAGTCTGCATTTGTTTGGGTTTTGCTGTATCACCTTTGTTTACATGCTGTATTTGGGTAATGACATCGCCCGTGTCCCCCCCCTTTGTTTACATGCTGTATTTGGGTAATGACATCGCCCGTGTCCCCGCCCCTTTGTTTACATACTGTATTTGGGTAATGACATCGCCCGTGTCCCCGCCCCTTTTGTTTACATACTGTATTTGGGTAATGACATCGCCCGTGTCCCCCCTTTGTTTACGTGCTGTATTTGGGTAATGACATCGCCCGTGTCCCCGCCCCTTTGTTTACATACTGTATTTGGGTAATGACATCGCCCGTGTCCCCGCCCCTTTGTTTACATAGTGTATTTGGGTAATGACATCGCCCGTGTCCCCGCCCCTTTGTTTACATACTGTATTTAGGTAATGACATCGCCCGTGTCCCCGCCCCTTTGTTTACATACTGTATTTGGGTAATGACATTGCCCGTGTCCCCGCCCCTTTGTTTACATAGTGTATTTGGGTAATGACATCGCCCGTGTCCCCGCCCCTTTGTTTACATACTGTATTTAGGTAATGACATCGCCCGTGTCCCCGTCCCTTTGTTTACATGCTGTATTTGGGTAATGATGTCACCTGTGTCCCCGCCGCTTTGTTTACATAGTGTATTTGGGTAATGACATCGCCCGTGTCCCCCCCCCCTCCCCCCCCTTTGTTTACATGCTGTATTTGGGTAATGACGTCGCCCGTGTTCCCCCCTTTGTTTACATGCTGTATTTGGGTAATGACATCGCCCATGTCCCCCCCTTTGTTTACATGCTGTATTTGGGTAATGACATCGCCCGTGTCCCCCGCCCCTTTGTTTACATACTGTATTTGGGTAATGACATCGCCCGTGTCCCCGCCCCTTTGTTTACATACTGTATTTGGGTAATGATGTCACCTGTGTCCCCCCCCTTTGTTTACATACTGTATTTAGGTATTGACATCGCCCGTGTCCCCCTCCCCCTTTGTTTACATACTGTATTTGGGTAATGACATCGCCCGTGTCCCCGCCCCTTTGTTTACATACTGTATTTAGGTAATGACATCGCCCGTGTCCCCGTCCCTTTGTTTACATGCTGTATTTGGGTAATGATGTCACCTGTGTCCCCGCCCCTTTGTTTACATAGTGTATTTGGGTAATGACATCGCCCATGTCCCCCCCCCCTTTGTTTACATGCTGTATTTGAGTAATGACGTCGCCCGTGTTCCCCCCTTTGTTTACATGCTGTATTTGGGTAATGACATCGCCCATGTCCCCCCCCTTTGTTTACATGCTGTATTTGGGTAATGACATCGCCCGTGTCCCCGCCCCTTTGTTTACATACTGTATTTGGGTAATGACATCGCCAGTGTCCCCGCCCCTTTGTTTACATACTGTATTTGGGTAATGACATCGCCCGTGTCCCCCCTTTGTTTACGTGCTGTATTTGGATAATGACATCGCCCGTGTCCCCGCCCCTTTGTTTACATACTGTATTTGGGTAATGTCACCTGTGTCCCCCCCCCCCCCTTTGTTTACATACTGTATTTAGGTAATGACATCGCCCGTGTCCCCGCCCCTTTGTTTACATACTGTATTTGGGTAATGACATCGCCCGTGTCCCCGCCCCTTTGTTTACATAGTGTATTTGGGTAATGACATCGCCCGTGTCCCCGCCCCTTTGTTTACATGCTGTATTTGGGTAATGACATCGCCCATGTCCCCCCCCTTTGTTTACATGCTGTATTTGGGTAATGACATCGCCCGTGTCCCCGTCCCTTTGTTTACATGCTGTATTTGGGTAATGATGTCACCTGTGTCCCCCGCCCCTTTGTTTACATAGTGTATTTGTGTAATGATGTCACCTGTGTCCCCGCCCCTTTGTTTACATAGTGTATTTGGGTAATGACATCGCCCGTGTCCCCCCCCCCCCCCCTTTGTTTACATGCTGTATTTGGGTAATGACGTCGCCCGTGTTCCCCCCTTTGTTTACATGCTGTATTTGGGTAATGACATCGCCCGTGTCCCCCCCCCCTTTGTTTACATGCTGTATTTGGGTAATGACGTCGCCCGTGTTCCCCCCTTTGTTTACATGCTGTATTTGGGTAATGACATCGCCCGTGTCCCCGTCCCTTTGTTTACATGCTGTATTTGGGTAATGACGTCGCCCGTGTTCCCCCCCCCTGTTTACATACTGTATTTGGGTAATGACGTCGCCCGTGTGTTCCCCCCTTTGTTTACATGCTGTATTTGGGTAATGACGTCGCCCGTGTTCCCCCCTTTGTTTACATGCTGTATTTGGGTAATGACATCGCCCATGTCCCCCCCCTTTGTTTACATGCTGTATTTGGGTAATAACATCGCCCATGTCCCCCCCCCTTTGTTTACATGCTGTATTTGGGTAATGACATCGCCCGTGTCCCCGTCCCTTTGTTTACATAGTGTATTTGGGTAATGACATCGCCCGTGTCCCCCCCCCCTTTGTTTACATGCTGTATTTGGGTAATGACGTCACCCGTGTTCCCCCCTTTGTTTACATGCTGTATTTGGGTAATGATGTCACCTGTGTCCCCGCCCCTTTGTTTACATAGTGTATTTGGGTAATGACATCGCCCGTGTCCCCCCATTTGTATACGTGCTGTATTTGGGTAATGACATCGCCCGTGTCCCCCCATTTGTATACGTGCTGTATTTGGGTAATGACATTGCCCGTGTCCCCCCCCCTTTGTTTACATGCTGTATTTGGGTAATGACATCGCCCGTGTCCCCCCATTTGTATACGTGCTGTATTTGGGTAATGACGTCGCCCGTGTCCCCGCCCCTTTGTTTACATGCTGTATTTGGGTAATGACGTCGCCCGTGTTCCCCCCTTTGTTTACATGCTGTATTTGGGTAATGACATCGCCCGTGTCCCCCCCCCCTTTGTTTACATGCTGTATTTGGGTAATGACGTCGCCCGTGTTCCCCCCCTTTGTTTACATAGTGTATTTGGGTAATGACGTCGCCCGTGTCCCCCCCCCCTTTGTTTACATGCTGTATTTGGGTAATGACGTCACCCGTGTTCCCCCCTTTGTTTACATGCTGTATTTGGGTAATGATGTCACCTGTGTCCCCGCCCCTTTGTTTACATAGTGTATTTGGGTAATGACATCGCCCGTGTCCCCCCATTTGTATACGTGCTGTATTTGGGTAATGACATCGCCCGTGTCCCCCCCCTTTGTTTACATGCTGTATTTGGGTAATGACGTCGCCCGTGTTCCCCCCCTTTGTTTACATACTGTATTTGGGTAATGACGTCGCCCGTGTTCCCCCCTTTGTTTACATGCTGTATTTGGGTAATGACATCGCCCGTGTCCCCCCATTTGTATACGTGCTGTATTTGGGTAATGACGTCGCCCGTGTCCCCCCCCTTTGTTTACATGCTGTATTTGGGTAATGACGTCGCCCGTGTTCTCCCCTTTGTTTACATGCTGTATTTGGGTAATGACGTCGCCCGTGTTCCCCCCTTTGTTTACATGCTGTATTTGGGTAATGACATCGCCCGTGTCCCCCCATTTGTATACGTGCTGTATTTGGGTAATGACGTCGCCCGTCCCCCCCCCCTTTGTTTACATGCTGTATTTGGGTAATGACGTCGCCCGTGTTCTCCCCTTTGTTTACATGCTGTATTTGGGTAATGACGTCGCCCGTGTTCCCCCCCCTTTGTTTACATGCTGTATTTGGGTAATGACATCGCCCGTGTCCCCCCATTTGTATACGTGCTGTATTTGGGTAATGACGTCGCCCGTGTCCCCCCCCTTTGTTTACATGCTGTATTTGGGTAATGACATCATCGCCGTGTCCCCCCATTTGTATACGTGCTGTATTTGGGTAATGACATCGCCCGTGTCCCCCCCCCCCTTTGTTTACATGCTGTATTTGGGTAATGACATCGCCCGTGTCCCCCCATTTGTATACGTGCTGTATTTGGGTAATGACATCGCCCGTGTCCCCCCCCCCCTTTGTTTACATGCTGTATTTGGGTAATGACATCGCCCGTGTCCCCCCCCCTTTGTTTACATGCTGTATTTGGGTAATGACATTGCCCGTGTCCCCCCCCCCCTTTGTTTACATGCTGTATTTGGGTAATGACGTCGCCCGTGTCCCCACCCATTTGTTTACGTGCTGTATTTGGGTAATGACGTCGCCCGTGTCCCCACCCATTTGTTTACGTGCTGTATTTGGGTAATGACGTCGCCCCCGTGTCCCCGCCCATTTGTATACGTGCTGTATTTGGGTAATGACATCGCCCGTGTCCCCCCATTTGTATACGTGCTGTATTTGGGTAATGACATTGCCCGTGTCCCCGCCCATTTGTATACGTGCTGTATTTGGGTAATGACATTGCCCGTGTCCCCCCCCCCCCCTTTGTTTACATGCTGTATTTGGGTAATGACATCGCCCGTGTCCCCCCCCTTTGTTTACATGCTGTATTTGGGTAATGACATTGCCCGTGTCCCCCCCCCCTTTGTTTACATGCTGTATTTGGGTAATGACGTCGCCCGTGTCCCCACCCATTTGTTTACGTGCTGTATTTGGGTAATGACATCGCCCGTGTCCCCCCCCCCCCCCCTTTGTTTACATGCTGTATTTGGGTAATGACGTCGCCCGTGTCCCCGCCCATTTGTATACGTGCTGTATTTGGGTAATGACATCGCCCGTGTCCCCGCCCCTTTGTTTACATGCTGTATTTGGGTAATGACATCGCCCGTGTCCCCGCCCATTTGTATACGTGCTGTATTTGGGTAATGACATCGCCCGTGTCCCCGCCCCTTTGTTTACATGCTGTATTTGGGTAATGGCGTTGAATCCTGAGGAAGTCACGTGTAGCCGTGACGCAATGCGTCGATATGCGGTGACGTACATTTGGTGGAACGCCATCTTGGTACACCTTGTTCATTCAGGTACACCCATTACATGTGGTGTGAAAGCCTAGGTTCTACCATCTGAATGTGAGATTTTTATATGGAATAAACAGCTATTGCACTACGGAGGATCTTTTTTCTTGTTTCATGAGCTACTTGAAAGTAAGTTGGCTATTTTGGGGGTACCTACCTATCCAGTGGAAGGGAAACCTGTGTTGCTGTGTGCGGTGCCATTGGGGATAAAGTCCCTGGAGATCGGATAGCAAGGAGTGCGTGTTCAGGAAGGATCCAGGGGTGATCCAAAAGGCACATTGGCCCTTTGGGGTGGCTTGCTTGAGGTGAGGGGCCATTGCAGCCATTGAAGGTGTGGAGTGCACATACACGGCACATGTGGCATGCCACGGAGCACTGAAGCACCTTAGTTGCATTTATGCACTTTATTGGACATTTTTGTTTTTTTTCACGATTTGATACATTTTATGTGGTTTATTGTATGTTTATTGGTTAAGCACTTTATCATGTTGTTCTGTCATTATCCCGGATTTGGGGTTCGCTGTATACTCGGTGTATGTATTGTATCCCTTGTTAGGGATTGGGCGGATTGCTTTGCTATCACTTATATAACTAGACAAGCTACAATTTCTGGGGAAATTGTGTGAAGTGTTCTTGCCTCCACCAGTAGTCTACAAGTGGAGTGGGCGGAGTAACTGGGTGGAGTGGGCGGAGTAACTGGGTGGAGTGGGCGGAGTAACTGGGTGGAGTAACTGGGTGGAGTGGGCGGAGTAACTGGGTGGAGTGGGCAGAGTAACTGTTGTGTGGTTGGAGTGGCTGGAGTAACTGTTGTGTGGTTGGAGTGGCTGGAGTAACTGTGAAAAGGTTGGAGTGGGTGGAGTAACTGTGAAAAGGTTGGAGTGGGTGGAGTAACTGTGAAAAGGTTGGAGTGGGTGGAGTAACTGTGAAAAGGTTGGAGTGGGTGGGGTGTAACTGTGTGGAGTGGGTGGGGTAACTGTGTGGAGTGGGTGGGGTAACTGTGTGGAGTGGGTGGGGTAACTGTGTGGAGTGGGGTGGGTAACTGTTGTGTGGTGGGTGGCTGGAGTAACTGTGTGGAGTGGGCGGAGTAACTGTGTGGTGGGTGGGAGTAACTGTGTGTGGAGTGGGCGGAGTAACTGTGTGGAGTGGGCGGAGTAACTGTGTGGAGTAACTGTGGAGTGGGCGGAGTAACTGGGTGGTGGTAACGGAGTGTGTGTGGAGTGGGCGGAGTAACTGTGTGGAGTGGGCGGAGTAACTGTGTGGAGTGGGCGGAGTAACTGTGTGGAGTGGGCGGAGTAAGTAACTGTGTGGAGTGGGCGGAGTAACTGTGTGTGGGCGGGAGTAACTGTGTGGAGTGGGCGGAGTAACTGTGTGGAGTGGGCGGAGTAACTGTGTGTGGGCGGAGTAACTGTGTGGAGTGGGCGGAGTAACTGTGTGGAGTGGGCGGAGTAACTGTGTGGAGTGGGCGGAGTAACTGTGTGGAGTGGGCGGAGTAACTGGAGTGGGCGGAGTAAGAAAACTGTTGTGGGTGGAGTGGGCGGAGTAACTGTGTGTGAAAAGTGGTCGGAGTGGGCGGAGTAACTGTGTGGAGTGGGCGGAGTAACTGTGTGGTCGGAGTGGGCGGAGTAACTGTGAAAAGGTGGAGTGGGCGGAGTAACTGTGAAAAGGTGGAGTGGGCGGAGTAACTGTGAAAAGTGTGGAACTGGTGGGTTGGGAGTGGGCGGACTGTGTGGAGTGGGCGGAGTAACTGTGTGGAGTGGGCGGAGTAACTGTGTGGTGTGGGCGGAGTAACTGTGTGGGAGTGGGGGAGTAACTGTGAAAAGGTTGGAGTGGGCGGAGTAACTTTGTGGAGTGGCGAGTAACTTTGTGGAGTGGGCGGAGTAACTTTGGAGTGGGCGGAGTAACTGTGGGGTGGAGTGGGTGGGAGTAAACTGAAAAGGGTGGAATGGGCGGAGTGGACTGTGTGGAGTGGGCGTAAGTGACTGTGTGGAGTGGGCGGAGTGACTGTGAAAAGGTGGAGTGGGCGGAGTGACTGTGTGGAGTGGGCGGCAGTGACTGTGTGGAGTGGGCGGAGTAACTGTGTGGAGTGGGCGGAGTGGGAGGACTGTGGTTGGAGTGGGCGGAGTAACTTTGTGGAGTGGGCGGAGTAACTTTGTGGAGTGGGCGAGTAACTTTGTTGTGGGTGGGCGGTAACTGTGAAGGGTGTGGAGTGGGTGGAGTAACACTGAAAAGGGTGGAGTGACTGTGTGGGTGGGCGGAGTGACTGTGTGGAGTGGGCGGAGTGACTGTGTGGAGTGACTGTGGACTGGGCGGAGTGTGACTGTGTGGAGTGGGCGGAGTGACTGTGTGGAGTGTGGGCGGAGTGACTGTGTGGAGTGGGCGGAGTGACTGTGTGGAGTGGGCGGAGTGACTGTGTGGAGTGGGCGGAGTGACTGTGTGGAGTGGGCGGAGTGACTGTGTGGAGTGGGCGCAGTGACTGTGTGGAGTGGGCGGAGTGACTGTGTGAGTGGGTGGTGTGGAGTGGGGCGGAGTGACTGTGTGGAGTGGGCGCAGTGACTGTGTGGAGTGGGGCAGTGACTGTGTGGAGTGGGCGCAGTGACTGTGTGGAGTGGGCGCAGTGACTGTGTGGAGTGGGCGCAGCAGGGGACTGTGTGGAGTGGGCGCAGTGACTGTGTGGAGTGTGTGGGCGCAGTGTGAGTGTGTGGAGTGGGCGCAGTGAGTGAGTGGAGTGGGCGCAGTGGTGTGGAGTGGGCGCAGTGAGTGTGTGGAGTGGTGGGCGCAGTGAGTGTGTGGAGTGGGCAGTGAGTGTGTGGAGTGGGGAGTGAGTGTGGAGTGGGGCAGTGAGTGTGTGGAGTGGGCGGAGTGGAGTGTGTGGAGGGGGAGTGACTGTGTGGAGTGGGCGCGGAGTGGACTGTGTGGAGTGGGCGGAGTGACTGTGTGGAGTGGGCGGAGTGACTGTGTGGGTGGGGGTGTGGTGGGGGGGGAGTGGGTGGGGTGGGGGAGGAGGGGGGGGGGGGGGGGGGGGGGGGGGGGGGGGGGGGGGGGGGGGGGGGGGGGGGGGGGGGGGGCGGACTGTGTGTGGAGTGGGCGGAGTGACTGTGGAGTGGGCGGAGTGAGTACAGATAGTAAACAACTAAGCAAGTGATGAAATGTAAGCAGTGCCCATGGCAGGCTGGATGGTGAGATCGTTGACTGATTTCTAGATCACATGGAACTGCGATGTTGTTGCCCGAAGAGCTTCCCAGCGACATGAGAACTACATTTATAAACACATTGGCAGCATTATCACCTCGATACTCTCTACTGTACACAACTCATTTCCAAACCTTTAACCAGAAGCCGGCCAAACCGTCACCAACTCAAAATTACATTTCAAATAGGTCAGAGAAGAGCGGTTAAAAACAAACTGCTCCAACTTGCTCACTTCACTGGCGTCTTCAAATGGTCATAGAGTAAATCCTACAGCGTAGAGCTTTATATTGTGAGAATCACAAGACCCGGACCTACATTGTGATGTATAGGATGTCTCTGATATATTACAAATGAAGGCACAGTCGCAGTTGCCCTTCAAATTTGAGGTGGCTAGAGTGGAGTTTCAATGAATGTCAATGGGCGGCGTGAGTTGCAAACAAATGGTCCTATTGTGAAAACTATCAGGACTGTGGCTTAGCCGTGGACATTGCTAGTGGCAGGCGGGATAGCTGAACGTTTTGTGTCAGATTTGTGTCGGTGGGCGGGGCAATGAGGGAGTGACGGCAGTTCAGATATCATGTCCTGATTTGTCAGCTCCCACTCCAGTGTTGAACATTCCGCCATTCAGTCCTATGGCACCAATTTCACCACAAAAACCGCGATATTTTGTGAAGCATTCGGGGAAAACGTTCCACAAAGTGATAGCCCACCAATCAGGAACAATCCACACGTTTCCGTATATTACTGTCTATGGAGTGTAAAAAGGAGTCGGGGGTAAATGTGGGAGGAGTCGGGGGTAAATGTGGGAGGAGTCAGGGGGTAAATGTGGGAGGAGTCAGGGGGGTAGATTTGTCTCTAATAATGAGAATATATATGTGAGATGACAGGAAGGGCCGCCATGCAGGAACACTTATCTCACGAATGGGTCCAGGAATAGGACTTGTTGGTGGATTCACATTTCTTCACTTCTTTCACGTTATTATTAGATCCAGCGAGGATCTTATCACGGGATTATGTACATGTATGATCTGTTCATGTGTAGTGCTGCACCGCACTGCTGTGTATTCGCTGTCACTCCTGTAGGTGCAGGACGGAGGTGCAGGTCGCTTAGCATTCTTTAGGTACATACTAAGTGCAGGGGGAACACTACCTTGATGGGTAATGATGTCACCCGTGTCCCCGCCCCTTTGTTTACATGCTGTATATGGGTAATGATGTCACCCGTGTCCCCGCCCCTTTGTTTACATGCTGTATATGGGTAATGATGTCACCCGTGTCCCCGCCCCTTTGTTTACATGCTGTATATGGGTAATGATGTCACCCGTGTCCCCGCCCCTTTGTTTACATGCTGTATATGGGTAATGATGTCACCCGTGTCCCCGCCCCTTTGTTTACATACTGTATATGGGTAATGATGTCACCCGTGTCCCCGCCCCTTTGTTTACATGCTGTATATGGGTAATGATGTCACCCGTGTCCCCGCCCCTTTGTTTACATGCTGTATATGGGTAATGATGTCACCCGTGTCCCCGCCCCTTTGTTTACATACTGTATATGGGTAATGATGTCACCCGTGTCCCCGCCCCTTTGTTTACATGCTGTATATGGGTAATGATGTCACCCATGTCCCCGCCCCTTTGTTTACATGCTGTATATGGGTAATGTCACCCGTGTCCCCGCCCCTTTGTTTACATACCTTATATGGGTAATGATGTCACCCGTGTCCCCGCCCCTTTGTTTACATACTGTATATGGGTAATGATGTCACCCGTGTCCCCGCCCCTTTGTTTACATGCTGTATATGGGTAATGATGTCACCCGTGTCCCCGCCCCTTTGTTTACATACTGTATATGGGTAATGATGTCACCCGTGTCCCCGCCCCTTTGTTGTTTACATACTGTATATGGGTAATGATGTCACCCGTGTCCCCGCCCCTTTGTTTACATGCTGTATATGGGTAATGATGTCACCCGTGTCCCATATTTCTGTTGATTCATATTCTCTCCCTGCTCCTGTCTGCATATTTCTGTTGATTCATATTCTCTCCCTGCTCCTGTCTGCATATTTCTGTTGATTCTCATTCTCTCCCTGCTCCTGTCTGCATATTTCTGTTGATTCTCATTCTCTCCCTGCTCCTGTCTGCATATTTCTGTTGATTCTCATTCTCTCCCTGCTCCTGTCTGCATATTTCTGTTGATTCTCATTCTCTCCCTGCTCCTGTCTGCATATTTCTGTTGATTCTCATTCTCTCCCTGCTCCTGTCTGCATATTTCTGTGTGGGGTTTATGAGCTGCCTTTGTGTTTCCATAGCGCCTCCTAGTGCCGGGTTTCCTTTGCTGCTCATTGTCTGGGGGGGGGTCATTTGCTGTCTCATTCTTCCAGCTGTAGCCCCTCCCCCCTTGGCCTCTCACACAAAGCCTGGGGGGGGTTCCCTCCCCCTCCCCTCCCCCCCCCACCCCCCCCCCCCCCCCCCCCTCCTTCCATCTGACCTCCACTTCCTGAGTGTCCGGATTAGAAGTTACACTTGAATGGCTCCTCCGGCACAAACCCCATCGGAGGCGGGATCCTTCACTCCCGGCGACAGCCAATCGGGAGCCTCCTTCTATGAGTAGTTTTCGTGTCGTTTCCAGTGGCTGCGGCTCGGCCAATCCGCCGCCTCCTGTTTGGTGACATCAGCACAGCAGCAGCCAGTTCCCTCCGGCTCGCAGTCCTGCCTGCTTCCTCCTTCTGCTGGGTTTTTTTTTTTTTTTTTTTGTTTGTAATCCGTATAATGGAGGATCCGCCTCGGCTGCCGTGAGGACTTCGCCTGCCTTCGCCTTCCTTCGCCTGCCTTCGCCTTCCATCGCCCGCATCGCCTTCCATCGCCCGCATTGCCTGCCTTCGCCTTCATCGCCATCGCCCGCATCGCCTGCCTTCACCTTCCTTCGCCTTCCTTCCCGGGAATTCTTCCATGCTGTCATGTAATCCGACTGGAAGCGGGATGGTGGGTGGAGGCAGCCAATTCCAACGGCCCCTTCCAGCCGGCGGCTCTGCTCTACATCCGCGGTGAGTGACGCTCCCCCCCCCCCCCCCCATCCTGTGCAATCGTCAATTCTCCGTACAATGCGAGCGCGGCCGGGGAGACGCAGGAAGTGCCGCCCCGCTTAACCCCTTCCCACCCTCTGATGGTGTAGATCTGATTGTATTGCTCCCCCCCCCTTCATGTCAGAGGTGCCCCCAGGGGGGCTTCCCAGGTAGTCGGATTTTGCTTGCTTCCCAGGATTTTGTTGCGTTGCCATTTGATTGGCTCTGAGGATCCTCAATGACACGAATGATGAGGAATCGCGGACTCGGCCGCCTGATCCCCCCGGCTGTCCCGACAGGCAGAACGTTCTGCGGGATGTGCGATCTTCTTCCCTTTGTCAACGTTTCCATAGGAGATCTCTGAGGGGGGGGGGGGGAGGGGCAATCCACACAACCAAAACTGTTTTAGATCCGGTGTGATATTGACGATTGTTCCGTCTGTGACAGATGCAGATCGGTTCGGGTCCCGACCCAGGACTGCGGGTAAAAAATCGAGAGGAAACTAAACCTTGGCCGTAGGGATGTCATCCGACGGTTGGGAGCCAGAAACTGGGGGCCCGAAGAGGTAGGGAGCTCCAGGACAGCGCGGGATCGCAGGGTCGCGGGATCACAGGCGCGAGATCGCAGGGTCGCGGGATCGCAGGCGAGAAATTGCAGGGTCGCGGGATCGCGGGATCACAGGCGAGAGATCGCAGGGTCGCGGGATCGCGGGATCACAGGCGAGAGATCGCAGGGTCGCGGGATCACAGGCGAGAGATTGCAGGGTCGTGGGATCACAGGCGAGAGATCGCAGGGTCGCGGGATCGCAGGCGAGAGATCGCAGGGTCGTGGGATCACAGGCGAGAGATCGCAGGGTCGCAGGATCACAGGCGAGAGATCGCAGGGTCGCGGGATCGCAGGGTCGCGGGATCACAGGCGAGAGATCGCAGGGTCGTGGGATCACAGGCGAGAGATCGCAGGGTCGCGGGATCACAGGCGCAAGATCGCAGGGTCGCGGGATCGCAGGCGAGAAATCGCAGGGTCGCGGGATCGCAGGGTCGCGGGATCACAGGCGAGAAATCGCAGGGTCGCGGGATCGCAGGGTCGCGGGATCGCAGGGTCGCGGGATCACAGGCGAGAGATCGCAGGGTCGCGGGATCACAGGCGAGAGATCGCAGGGTCGCGGGATCACAGGCGAGAGATCGCAGGGTCGCGGGATCACAGGCGAGAGATCGCAGGGTCGCGGGATCACAGGCGAGAGATCGCAGGGTCGCGGGATCAAAGGTCGCAGGATCACAGGCGAGAGGTCGCAGGGTCGCGGGATCACAGGCGAGAGGTCGCAGGGTCGCGGGATCACAGGCGAGAGATCGCAGGGTCGCGGGATCGCAGGGTCGCGGGATCGCAGGCGAGAGATCGCAGGCGAGAGATCGCAGGGTCGCGGGATCAAAGGGTCGAGAGATCGCAGGGTCGCGGTCGTGGGGTCACGGGATCACAGGCGAGAGATCGCAGGGTCGCGGTCGTGGGGTCACGGGATCACAGGCGAGAGATCGCAGGGTCGCGGGATCACAGGCGAGAGATCGCAGGGTCGCGGGATCACAGGCGAGAGATCGCGGGATCACAGGCGAGAGATCGCAGGATCACAGGCGAGAGATCGCAGGGTCGCGGGATCACAGGCGAGAGATCGCAGGGTCGCGGTCGTGGGGTCACGGGATCACAGGCGAGGGTCATAAGTGAGGATTGGTCTGTGACAGATGCAGATCGGTTCGAGAGGAAACTAAAGCTTGGCCGTAGGGATGTCATCCGACGGTTGGGAGCCAGAAACTGGGGGCCCGAAGAGGTAGGGAGCTCCGGGACAGCACGTTGCGGGATCACAGATGAGGATTGGTCCACTTGTAGGAATGCAGTCCACAGATGTGTTCTGGATGTTTCTGCGTTTTTGATGCGTTTCAGTTAATTTTCCTCTCCAATATAAATAGGGATGTGCGTTCCGGTGCAGTTTTGATACATTCCAGATCATTTTTTCCCCTTTTTTCTTCAATGTGAATAGTGATCAGGGGCGGACTGACAACTCATGGGGCCCCCAGGTAATAGGGGGATCATGGGGCCCCTGTGTCCTTGTCCAAACTCTAACCATACCCAGAATAGCCTATGAAAGGTACCAGGGGCATCTCATGGGCCCCCCTACTGACCCCGGGCCCTCAGGCAGTGCCCAAGTGCCCAAATGGTCAGTCCACCCCTGATAGTGACGTGCGTTTTGATGCATTCCGGTGCGTTTTTTAATGCGATTTACCACGTCCCAGTACAGCTTTGTGCAGGAAAAATGTCGCCTGTTCTACTTTTTTTTTCTGCATCCGGAACGCACCGGAACTGCAAGCGCTGGTGTGATCGATGCCATCGACAACCACATCACCGACTCTGTATGTTTTGGATGCAGAAAAAAAGCAACTGAAACGCATGGAGTGTGAACCGGCCCTGAATGTAAAACGGTACATTTTGTGCGTCGCAGGAACGCGCCCGGCGCTCAATGTGTTCCCGCAACACAAGACGTGTGAACAAATGCCTAGTACACACGATCAGATAATTGGGCGACTTATCGCTGGTTTTCTCTTGCATGTTGGTCTCATCGAACATAAAGAGGTTACTAAGGATCCGAATATTCTCCTCCGACAAGACATGGGAAGTGATGTCATGCGTTGTGTCCTCTCTGAGCATGCATGTGTCCTCTCTGAGCATGCATGTGTCCTCTCTGAGCATGCATGTGTCCTCTCTGAGCATGCATGTGTCCTCTCTGAGCATGCATGATCTTGGGCTCTCAGACGAATTCTGTACTGATTGACAATCGTTCGCACTGTTATCCTGCAAGAAAAATGTCCATTCTCCTTCTTTCGGATATTGTCGCATGAACTGTCCTGATTGGCTGCAGAAAGCCGTGTACCAATGATCAGATTATCGTACGATCCGGCCGAAACACGATTTATGTCATCCGATTTCATGATCCTTCCTTTTAGATTTACCAAAAACACTTTTGTAGCCGGCGGATTAGACATTCGTGGCCGAGAGATTGTGAGGGGACAGCAGATCCACGTTATACAGGCTGGACACTGACTACTCACATTGTAACAAAGTGTCATTTCTGAGGTGTTGTCACATGAAGAGAGAATCAAAGATGGACACAAATGGGAGGGGGGAGGGGGGGCTCACTTCTGGGAGATGCTATATATATATATATATACATTGTATACAGTCCGGGGGAGGGGGGGCTCACTTCTGGGAGATACTATATATATATATACATTGTATACAGTCCGGGGGAGGGGGGGCACAGTTCTGGGGGATGCTGTATATATATATACATTGTATACAGTCCGGGGGAGGGGGGGCTCACTTCTGGGAGATGCTGTATATATATATATATACATTGTATACAGTCCGGGGGGGGGGGACTCACTTCTGGGAGATGCTGTATATATATATATACATTGTATACAGTCCGGGGGAGGGGGGGCTCACTTCTGGGAGATGCTGTATATATATATATATACATTGTATACAGTCCGGGGGAGGGGGGGCTCACTTCTGGGAGATGCTATATATATATATATATACATTATATACAGTCCGGGGGGGGGGGTCACTTCTGGGAGATGCTGTGTATATATATATATATATATATATATACATTGTATACAGTCTGGGGGAGGGGGGGGCTCACTTCTGGGAGATATATATATATATATATATATACATTGTATACAGTCCGGGGGAGGGGGGGCTCACTTCTGGGGGATGCTGTGTATATATATATACATTGTATACAGTCCGGGGGAGGGGGGGCTCACTTCTGGGGGATGCTGTATATATATATATATATATACATTGTATACAGTCCGGGGGAGGGGGGGCTCACTTCTGGGGGATGCTGTGTATATATATATATATTGTATACAGTCTGGGGGAGGGGGGGCTCACTTCTGGGAGATATATATATATATATATACATTGTATACAGTCCGGGGGGGGGGGGGGCTCACTTCTGGGGGATGCTGTATATATATATATATATATACATTGTATACAGTCCGGGGGGGGAGGGGGGGCTCACTTCTGGGGGATGCTGTGTATATATATATATATTGTATACAGTCTGGGGGAGGGGGGGCTCACTTCTGGGAGATATATATATATATATATACATTGTATACAGTCTGGGGGAGGGGGGGCTCACTTCTGGGAGATATATATATATACATTGTATACAGTCCGGGGGAGGGGGGGCTCACTTCTGGGAGATATATATATATATATACATTGTATACAGTCTGGGGGAGGGGGGGCTCACTTCTGGGAGATATATATATATACATTGTATACAGTCCGGGGGAGGGGGGGGCTCACTTCTGGGGGATATATATATATATATATATACATTGTATACAGTCCGGGGGAGGGGGGGGGGGGTCACTTCTGGGGGATATTATATATATATATACATTGTATACAGTCCGGGGGAGGGGGGGGCTCACTTCTGGGGTATATTATGTATATATATATACATTGTATACAGTCCGGGGGGGCTCACTTCTGGGAAGTACTGTGTATATATACATTTATTACTGATACTCTTATATCGCCATCAATGTACTCCGCGCTTTACATATATATTGTACATTCACATCAGGCCCCGCCCCCGAGGTGCGTACAATCTAAGGTCCCTAACTCACATTCATACATACACATACTAGGGCCAATTTAGACAGGAGCCAATTCACCTCCCAGCATGTCTTTGGAGTGTGGGAGGAACCCGGAGTACCCAGAGGAAACCCACACAGGCACAGGGAGAACATGCAAACTCCAGGTAGGGGGTGCCATGGTTGGGATTCAAACCAAGGAGCTGAGTACTGCCAGGTGGGAGTGCTGACCACTGAGCTACTCCTAGTACATAGTTGACCTGTCCAGTCAGCTTTAAATGTACAGATTGCAATGTGTATGGTGACCCTAAGAGTTCCCCTAAAACGAACCCCTAAATCATCTGTGAACCCAAACAGTGAACTTGGTTTTTTTTTTTTTTGCACCCTTTCGGTCTGTTGATTTGCTGTCTGTTCATTAAGTGTCAGAAATACCTGGTTGATCCAACTTGAATCCCTGTGATGGGATGGCTGCGCTGGGGTCACTCTGCTGCGCTGGGGTCACTCTGCTGCGCTGGGGTCACTCTGCTGCGCTGGGGTCACTCGGGTCACTCTGCTGCGCTGGGGTCACTCTGCTGCGCTGGGGTCACTCTGCTGCGCTGGGGTCACTCTGCTGCGCTGGGGTCACTCTGCTGCGCTGGGGTCACTCTGCTGCGCTGGGGTCACTCTGCTGCGCTGGGGTCACTCTGCTGCGCTGGGGTCTCTCTGCTGCGCTGGGGTCTCTCTGCTGCGCTGGGGTCTCTCTGCTGCGCTGGGGTCACTCTGCTGCGCTGGGGTCACTCTGCTGGGGTCTCTCTGCTGCGCTGGGGTCACTCTGCTGCGCTGGGGTCACTCTGCTGCGCTGGGGTCACTCTGCTGCGCTGGGGTCTCTCTGCTGCGCTGGGGTCACTCTGCTGCGCTGGGGTCACTCTGCTGCGCTGGGGTCACTCTGCTGCGCTGGGGTCTCTCTGCTGCGCTGGGGTCACTCTGCTGGGGTCTCTCTGCTGCGCTGGGGTCACTCTGCTGCGGTCACTCCACTCTGCTGGTTACATCATTCCCAGTGATCTCTGCCTGCAGGACACCTTCCACTATGGTATTGAGAACATGGGGTGGGGGGGGGTTTGTAGTTCTGTCCAAGGGTGACCACGTCTCCTCCATAGATACAGTGCAGTGTGAACGTTGTCATCTTAGGACAGGAAGTGCATTAATAGAGAGTTTTTTGATGCATTGTAACTTCTAGGACGTAACTCTTAGTATCACTAACCTGCCTGTTCTGTTGCCTTCACTACTGGAGCCCAACCTACCAATCCTGAACCCAGCTCATGTCAGGGAAATCTCCATCTACTCGGCTCTCATGCTTCCACCCCATGTGTCCTCCTCCTGACGTGTCCTCCTCCTGACGTGTCCTCCTCCTGACGTGTCCTCCTCCTGACGTGTCCTCCTATGAAGTCTCCTATTCCTAATCTGAACCACAAAACCACAGTCCTACTATCCCTTGTAGGGTCCACTCCAACCATGTGCATTGGGCAGCCCATAGACAAGGCAGTATACCTGGAGCCAGCACCACCGTGCTTCACAGTCTGGCTGCATACACTTTAAAGTGGACCTTCAGCTTTCTCCCCTTTCATTTCTTTTTCTCTGCTTATCTCCAGGTGATGTCTGCACAATTTGGATACTCACCGAGTCCCCCCCCCCCCCATCCACTGTTGTCCTGGCTAACAGCCTTCAGTCAGCAGACAACACTCTGTCCGCGCCGCCACCTTCTGACATCATCAAGAGGTCCACCAGCTCTTCCTGGTTCAGAGGGCAGGGCCTCACGATGACGTGCTGGTAGGCCCCCCTCCTCACATTGTGAAAGTGTAAAGGCCTCTCGGGATATGTGACGTGCATCCTGGGAGGCCCAGCGAGCAGCAGAGATCTGATGGAAACATCAGCAATGGGGCACTATTCCCTCCCACTGACACCAATGATGGGGCACTATTCCCTCCCACTGACACCAATGATGGGGCACTATTCCTCCCACTGATACCAATGATGGGGCACTATTCCTCCCACTGACACCAATGATGGGGCACTATTCCTCCCACTGACACCAATGATGGGGCACTATTCCTCCCACTGACACCAATGATGGGGCACTATTCCTCCCACTGACACCAATGATGGGACACTATTCCTCCCACTGACACCAATGATGGGGCACTATTCCTCCCACTGACACCAATGATGGGGCACTATTCCTCCCACTGACACCAATGATGGGGCACTATTCCTCCACTGATACCAATGATGGAGCACTATTCCTCCCACTGACACCAATGATGGGGTACTATTCCTCTCACTGACACCAATGATGGGACACTATTCCTCCCACTGACACCAATGATGGGGCACTATTCCTCCCACTGACACCAATGATGGGGCACTATTCCTCTCACTGACACCAATGATGGGACACTATTCCTCCCACTGACACCAATGATGGGGCACTATTCCTCCCACTGACACCAATGATGGGACACTATTCCTCCCACTGACACCAATGATGGGGCACTATTCCTCCCCTTGACACCAATGATGGGGCACTATTCCTCCCACTGACACCAATGATGGGGCACTATTCCCCCCCTGACACCATGACTATTCCTCCAATGACACCAATGGGGCACTATTCCTCCACTGACACCAATGATGGGGCACTATTCCCACTGACACCAATGATGGGGCACTATTCAATGATGGGGCACTATTCCTCCACTGACACCAATGATGGGGCACTATTCCTCCCACTGACACCAATGATGGGGCACTATTCCTCCCACTGACACCAATGATGGGGCACTATTCCTCCCACTGACACCAATGATGGGGCACTATTCCTCCCACTGACACCAATGATGGGGCACTATTCCTCCCACTGACACCAATGATGGGGCACTATTCCTCCCACTGACACCAATGATGGGGCACTATTCCTCCCACTGACACCAATGATGGGGCACTATTCCTCCCACTGACACCAATGATGGGGCACTATTCCTCCCACTGACACCAATGATGGGGCACTATTCCTCCCACTGACACCAATGATGGGGCACTATTCCTCCCACTGACACCAATGATGGGGCACTATTCCTCCCACTGATTCCTCCCACTGACACCAATGATGGGGCACTATTCCTCCCACTGACACCAATGATGGGGCACTATTCCTCCCAATGACACCAATGGGGCACTATTCCTCCCACTGACACCAATGATGGGGCACTATTCCTCCCACTGACACCAATGATGGGGCACTATTCCTCCCACTGACACCAATGATGGGGCACTATTCCTCCCACTGACACCAATGATGGGGCACTATTCCTCCCACTGACACCAATGATGGGGCACTATTCCTCCCACTGACACCAATGATGGGGCGCTATTCCTCCCACTGACACCAATGATGGGGCGCTATTCCTCCCACTGACACCAATGATGGAGCGCTATTCCTCCCACTGACACCAATGATGGGGCACTATTCCTCCCACTGACACCAATAATGGGGCACTATTCCTCCCACTGACACCAATGATGGGGCACTATTCCCCCCCACTGACACCAATGATGGGGCACTATTCCTCCACTGACACCAATGATGGGGCACTATTCCTCCCACTGGGCAGTCTGGCCCCGCTAATGTCTGACAGACAGTAAACTGACCCTTTGTTTAGAAAGTTTGGAGACCCCTGATCTAGTGAGGGGGGCCTGCTTGGCTCCTCCCACAAGCTCTGCTCCCTCTCCTTGTACAGGGGGATGGGTCTTGTCCCTGCCCCCTCCTGTGGTTTTTGGTAGTGGGTGGAGCCTGTTGGGCTCCTCCCACAGCTCTGCTCTCTCGCCTTGTTCAGAGGGACAGGTTTCGTCCGCCATCCCCCCCACCCCAGTAGTTTTCTGAAGTGGGTGGAGCCTGCTGGGCCCCTCCCGCAGCTTTGCTGTCTTCATAGGCCATCTACAGCACAATGATGTCACAGTTTCTTTTACAAGGTAATATCTGGGCTTGGAGAGGTGATTCAAGTGCACAGAGTGGCTACTATAACGGCTTTTTATGTCTGGATTTCAGCTTCACATGTTATGGTGAGGGCAGTAAGGAATGGGGGTGGCCGGTAAGGAATGGGGGGGGGGGGGGGGGGTGGTAAGGAATGGGGGTGGCAGTAAGGAATGGAGGGGGGGGGGTGGTAAGGAATGGGGAGGTGGTAAGGGAAGGGGGGGGCGGTAAGAAGTGGGGGTGGTAAGGAATGGGGGGGTGGTAAGGAATGGGGGGGTGGTAAGGAATGGGGGTGGTCGGTAAGGAATGGGGAGGTGGTAAGGGAAGGGGGGGCAGTAAGAAGTGGGGGTGGTAAGGAATGGGGGGGTGGTAAGGAATGGGGAGGTGGTAAGGGAAGGGGGGGGCGGTAAGAAGTGGGGGTGGTAAGGAATGGGGGGGTGGTAAGGAATGGGGGGGTGGTAAGGAATGGGGGTGGTCGGTAAGGAATGGGGAGGTGGTAAGGGAAGTGGGGGCAGTAAGGAATGGGGGGGGTTGGTAAGGAATGGGGGGGGGTTGGTAAGGAATGGGGGGGTGGTCGGTAAGGAATGGGGGGGGTGGTAAGGAATGGGGGGGTAAGGAATGGGGAGGCGGTAAGGGAAGGGGGGGGGCAGTAAGAAGTGGGGGCGGTAAGGAATGGGGGTGGTCGGTAAGGAATGCGGGGGGGGGGGGGTAAGGAATGGGTGGGGTCGGTAAGGAATGGGGGGCGGTAAGGAATGGGGAGGTGGTAAGGGAAGGGGGGGGCGGTAAGGAATGGGGAGGTGGTAAGGGAAGGGGGGGGCGGTAAGGAATGGGGGGGGGGTGGTAAGGAATGGTGGGGGGTAAGGAATGGGGAGGTGGTAAGGGGGGGGCAGTAAGAAGTGGGGTCGGTAAGGAATGGGGGGGGTCGGTAAGGAATGGGGGGGCGGTAAGGAATGGGGGGTGGTAAGGGGGGGGCAGTAAGAAGTGGGGGTGGTAAGGAATGGGGGGGTCGGTAAGGAATGGGGGGGGGCGGTAAGGAATGCGGGGGGTTGATGGTTTTCAGCTCCTGCGTCACCCTTTGCCTGGCAGTTCCGGTCCTCACTGCGGTTCCGGGGAGGTAAGATCTCGTTTTCTCGGCAGGTGAGGCACTTCTGTTGCTGTAAATGTCATTAATTGCTCCTCTATAGAACGATTTTTTATTCTTCTTTGGTACTCGGAGTGCTGGGATGAAAGTCGTCCTGTGACCGCTCATTACTGGTTGGAAATAATGCGGCTCACCGCTGGGTATGTGACAGCCGCAGCTTTTTCCTTGCAATTACCTTTTCCTATATAATAACAGAGTGCTGGCGTTCCCTCGTATGTCCGTGGGGGTTACGTGACGCGTGAAGCCGCTTCGGGAATGAAACGACAACAACGAACAATCTGATATTGTAGCCTCCAGTCCTTGCATGTGACGGCTGCAGTAGTTGTCTTTTTTTCAGGCTGAGAACATTTTCAGCCAGTACAGAAGGTTGATCCTGCCAGAAATGCTGTCGTTGGCACTTCCTGTGAGATCAGATGGAAGCCAGACAATCCTATCTTTGTATGTTTTGTAAACTCCTCGTCCCATCGTCTGCCATATACTGGAGATGGACATCCTGGCAGTCCAGCCTGGGTGACGATCATGGCTGTCTCCATGGTTACAGCGGGACTGTAGTCACCTTAGGGCGGGAAAAACGCAGCTAAACGCTAATGCAAAAAACCCTGAAAAACTCACGTTTGTAACAAGACTTTACACAGGTAATGCTACCAGCGTTCTACACCTCCAAGTGCCACATATCAGTGCCCATCTGAGCTGCCTTTCAGTGTCGCCAGTCAGTGTCGCCCATCAGTGCCAGTCAGTGTTGCCCATCAGTGCCAGTCAGTGTCGCCCATCAGTGCCAGTCAGTGTCGCCCATCAGTGCCAGTCAGTGTCGCCCATCAGTGCCAGTCAGTGTCGCCCATCAGTGCCAGTCAGTGTCGCCCATCAGTGCCAGTCAGTGTCGCCAGTCAGTGTCGCCCATCAGTGCCAGTCAGTGTCACCCATCAGTGCCAGTCAGTGTCGCCCATCAGTGCCAGTCAGTGTCGCCCATCAGTGCCAGTCAGTGTCGCCAGTCAGTGTCGCCCATCAGTGCCAGTCAGTGTCGCCCATCAGTGCCAGTCAGTGTCGCCCATCAGTGCCAGTCAGTGTCGCCCATCAGTGCCAGTCAGTGTCGCCCATCAGTGCCAGTCAGTGTCGCCCATCAGTGCCAGTCAGTGTCGCCCATCAGTGCCAGTCAGTGTCGCCTATCAGTGCCATATATGAGTGCCACCTATCAGTGCCCATCACTGCAGCCTCATTAGCGCACATCAGTGAAGGAGAAAAATCACTTATTTACAACATTTTATAACAAAAACTAAAAAAAAAAACTTTTTTTTCAAACTTTTCTGTGGTTTTTGGTTTGTTTAGCAAAAAATAACCCCCCCCCCCCCCCCCCCCCCCCCCCGAGGTGATTAAATACCACCAAAAGAAAACTCTATTTGTCTAAAAAAAAAAAAAAAAATGATAAAAATGTCATATGGGTGCAGTGTTGCACGACCGCAACCCGCGCGATTGTCATTCAAGGTGCGATAGCGCTGAAAGCTGAAAATTGGCCTGCGGGGGGGGAAGGGGGTAAAAGTGCCCGGGGGGGGGCAGGAAGGGGGTAGAAGTGCCCGGGGGGGCAGGAAGGGGGTAGAAGTGCCCGGGGGGGCAGGAAGGGGGTAGAAGTGCCCTGTAGGCAGGAAGGGGGTAGAAGTGTCCTGTAGGCAGGAAGGGGGTAGAAGTGCCCTGTAGGCAGGAAGGGGGTAGAAGTGCCCGGGGGGGCAGGAAGGGGGTAGAAGTGCCCGGGGGGGCAGGAAGGGGGTAGAAGTGCCCTGTAGGCAGGAAGGGGGTAGAAGTGTCCTGTAGGCAGGAAGGGGGAGTTAGAAGTGCCCTGTAGGCAGGAAGGGGGTAGAAGTGCCCGGTAGGCAGGAAGGGGGTAGAAGTGTCCTGTAGGCAGGAAGGGGGTAGAAGTGCCCTGTAGGCAGGAAGGGGGTAGAAGTGTCCTGTAGGCAGGGAGGGGGTAGAAGTGTCCTGTAGGCAGGAAGGGGGTAGAAGTGCCCTGTAGGCAGGAAGGGGGTAGAAGTGCCCGGTAGGCGGGAAGGGGGGGTAGAAGCGCCCGGTAGGCGGGAAGGGGGTAGAAGTGTCCTGTAGGCAGGAAGGGGGTAGAAGTGTCCTGTAGGCGGGAAGGGGGTAGAAGTGCCCTGTAGGCGGGAAGGGGGTAGAAGCGTCCTGTAGGCGGGAAGGGGGTAGAAGCGCCCTGTAGGCAGGAAGGGGGTAGAAGTGCCCGGTAGGCGGGAAGGGGGTAGAAGTGTCCTGTAGGCAGGAAGGGGGTAGAAGTGCCCTGTAGGCGGGAAGGGGGTAGAAGCGTCCTGTAGGCGGGAAGGGGGGTAGAAGCGCCCTGTAGGCAGGAAGGGGGTAGAAGTGCCCGGTAGGCAGGAAGGGGGTAGAAGCGCCCGGTGGGCGGGAAAGGGGTAGAAGCGCCCGATAGGTGAGGGGTTAAATACAAAATAAAATAAACTCGGTGGTGATCAAATACCAACAAAAGGCCGTTCTGTTTGTGATTATAGATCTCATTTGGGTGCAGCGTTGCATGACAACAATGACCCCTTAGAGTAGCGCAGTGCTGAATAGCATACACTGCCCTGTTCATGAAGGGAGTAACCCACAAAATGTCATCCATTGCAGCTTACAATTTCACCGAATCCCTCGGTTCACTGTGATCCGAGGTCAGCCGGGTCCCGGACGGCCCTCACATGGGGGGTAGATGGACCTCCGGCCTCCATACAGATGCAATCTCATGGGCTCTTTTTTAAATTTATTTATATAATAAAAAAAATAAAACCCATTGGTGGTCGAATACCACCGAAAGATCTCATTGGGGTATGGCGTTGCATGACCCGCGCAATTGCCCATTAAAGTAGATGCCCACCAGCTTCGATCCATACCCAATCACACGCTCCATCCCTGTGCAAGCTTCCGTCTGGGCCCGTGTCGGAGCGCAGACATGGCGGTGGCGTTATGAGCCCACCCACAGGACAGGCTTTGATGATTGGCTACTCAGGCCTGGGTACTGTCACATGGGGGAGGTCACTTCCCTGCTCTGGCTAGGTAGGTCTCCTGCAGTGCGGGGGAAGGTGTGGGGGTGTAGCGGTAGGTATACCCACCTGAGTGGGCGGGGTTTCTGACTCGCTTCACCTTGAATGACGTGCCTCACCCCCCGCCCCCCCTTCCCATGGTGCGTTTTAGAAAACCTGGCATCCAATCACATGACTGTATGGGCGCCTCCACTCTCCCCATACGCCGTCCGCGGTCATAGTCCACCTTTCAGCGCCTGCTGCCATGTCATTGAGTTTCTCCCATTTTTGCCCCTGTCTGGGTTGCAGGTTTTCTATGGTAACAGTGAGCTCACTAATTCGATGCGGCAGCGATCTTCGGCATGTTTTCTCCACGCTCGTGACGTTCGCAGAAGGTCATTTAAGTAGCAGAACTGAGCCGCTAACGTGGAATTGGCCGATAAATCGCCGCTGGAAAGTTCGGGGGATGAAAGTTGGAAGGATAAAGTTAATCAGACAAAAAAAAAAAGATGGAATTCCTATACAGCCAATCGTGCGTTTGCGTTCTTATAACCAATCCAGCGAAATCGTTTTATTAGATCTGTCAGATATCGGTTTGGTGATCGATGACAAACGCCGCAATCTGAGGCCAAACTTCCAGCAGAAACCGTTTTATGTTCCTTGAAGAACCGTAATAATGACATGTATTGGGCCTCATTCACATAGTGTGCCGTCTTCAGCCGCTCGGGGGGGACGAGTGTTCCACCATGGCGGGAGGTGTTCCATGCCGAGGGGTGGGGGGTGTTCCATGCCGGGGGTGTTCCACCATGGCGGGGGGGTGTTCCATGAAGAACCATAGTAATGACATATATTGGGCCTCATTCACATAGTGTACTGTCTGTGTAAATGGCCATCTTCAGCCGCCCGGGGGGAATGGGTGTTTCATGCCGGGGGTTGTTCCACCATGCCCGGGGGTTGTTCCACCATGCCCGGGGGTTGTTCCACCATGCCCGGGGGTTGTTCCACCATGCCCGGGGGTTGTTCCACCATGCCGGGGGGTTGTTCCACCATGCCGGGGGGTTGTTCCACCATGGTCCTCCATTGAGTGGCAGTGCCTACGTTCAGGAGATGGGAATGGGGGCAGGGTCAGACTTTCCTTCTCCTGTAAAGTCGAGCTTGGTTCTCCATTTCTTGAGTTTCCTTTTGGTTCGCTGACATGATCCATGGTCCTCCATTGAGTGGCAGTGCCTAGTTTCAGGAGACGGGAGTGGGGTCAGGGTCAGACTTTTCTTTTCATGTAAAGTCGAGCTTGGTTCTTCCCTTTTGGGGTTCTTGGTCCTTTTGACATGATTTATGGTCCTCCATTGAGTGGCAGTGCCTAGGTTCAGGAGAAGTGAGAGCCAGGGGTCAGACTTTCCTTCTCATGTAAAGTCAAGTTTGGTTCTCCATCTCTGGAGTTTCCTTTTGGTTCGCTGACCTGATTCAAGGTCCTCCATTGAGTAGCAGTACCTAGGTTCAGAAGACAGGAATGGGGTCAGGGTCAGACTTTCCTTTTCATGTAAAGTCTAGCTTGGTTCTGCCCTTCTGAGGTTCGTCTTGGTTCTTTGACATGATCCAAGGTTCTCTGTTGAGTGCCAGTGCCTAAATTCAGGAGACAGGAGTAGGGGCAGGATCAGACTTTCCTTCTCATTCAAAGTCAAGTTTGGTTCTTCATTTCTGGGGTTCGTTTTGGTTCGCTGACATGATCCAAGGTTCTCCATTGAGTAGCAGTACCTAGGTTCAGGAGATGGGAATGGGGTCAGGGTCAGACTTTCTTTTTCATGTAAAGCCTAGCTTGGTTCTGCCCTTCTGAGAATCCTCTTGGTTCTTTGACATGATCCAAGGTTCTCCATTGAGTAGCTGTACCTAGGTTCAGAAGACAGGAGTAGGGTCAGGGACAGACTTTCCTTTTTCGTGGAAAGTCTAGCTTGGTTCTGCCCTTCTGAGGTTCGTCTTGGTTCTTTGACATGATCCAAGGTTCTCTGTTGAGTGGCAGTACCTAAAATCAGGAGACAGGAGTAGGGGCAGGATCAGACTTTCCTTCTCATTCAAAGTCAAGTTTGGTTCTTCATTTCTAGCGTTCCTCTTGGTTCTTTCACGTGATCCAATGTCCTCTATTGAGTAGCAGTACCTAGGTTCAGGAGATGGAAATGGGGTCAGGGTCAGACTTTCCTTTTCATGTAAAGTCTAGCTTGGTTGTGCCCTTCTGAGGTTCCTCTTGGTTCTTTGACATGATCCAAGGTCCTCCATTGAATAGCAGTACCTAGGTTCAGGAGATGGGAATGGGGTCAGCGTCAGACTTTCCTTTTCATGTAAAGTCTAGCTTGGTTGTGCCCTTCTGAGGTTCCTCTTGGTTCTTTGACATGATCCAAGGTCCTCCATTGAATAGCAGTACCTAGGTTCAGGAGATGGGAATGGGGTCAGGGTCAGACTTTCCTTTTCATGTAAAGTCTAGCTTGGTTGTGCCCTTCTGAGGTTCCTCTTGGTTCTTTGACATGATCCAAGGTCCTCCATTGAATAGCAGTACCTAGGTTCAGGAGATGGGAATGGGGTCAGCGTCAGACTTTCCTTTTCATGGGTCTAGCTTGGTTCTGGCCTTCTGAGGTTCCTCTTGGTTCTTTGACATGATCCAACGTTCTCTGTTGAGTAGCAGTGCCCTAAGTTCAGGAGACAGGAGTAGGGGCAGGATCAGACTTCTCATTCAAAGTCAAGTTTGGTTCTTCATTTCTAGCGTTCCTCTTGGTTATTTCACGTGATCCAAGGTCCTCTATTGAGTGGCAGTGCCTAGGCTCAGGAGGCGGGAGCGGGGTCAGGGACAGATTTCATGTATACAGGAAAAGTCCATATTTTATAAAAGGTCTTCTGCCTTCATCTGTGGATCTATTGATACGTCTGCCATGCGTTGTTCATTGAAGGTAACTTTTCTGTCGGTGATCTGTTTAGTAAATCTTTTTAGTTGTACAAACCAATGGATTTGCTAGGAAGGTCGTTTATTCCAGTCTGTAATCGATGTGTATTGTTGTTTATATATAAACGGCCGTCCAGCAGAGATCTAGTAATCCATGAGCGATGCTAATACTACGTTTCCTGTAGTAGGGATGAGTCGGTTGTTGTCACCGTCTATAATAAGCTGGACGTTCCATACAGACCGGTTCCTCTAGAAATTGTTACAAGATACTTAAACCTGTCATATGTGACATTCTACAGACAGTAAACCTATTATACGTAGGAGAAGAGCGTCCCGCATGTGACTTGATCCAAGCATCATCCTTTGTGTCCCAGGGGCCCCAAACACTCGTATATTAAAGGGCCACTGTAGTGAACCATATTGTGTTCTGAGACTTGTATGGGGTTATTAGCTGTAATGATGATGTTTTTATTCATATATCTTCATCATACAGGGCGGGGCGCGGGACTCATAGGCCGTGGGTTACCTGCCGCTACCTTCGGGTGATGGGACACTTGCTACTTACATACAGAGGTCAGGTCCAAAAATAGAAGCGCTACATGACTTGCAGGCGTGAAAGTTACGACGTGTCCGAAAAAGACAAAAGGACGTTGCGCAGGATTGTGACCCGGAATAAGAAAACAACAAAAGTGACTGCAGAACTCAATCTCAGTCCCGTGAAAAGTGAGTCCTGGGAAGACTGAGATTGAGCTCTGCAGTCACTTTTGTTGTTTTTGCTATTCCAGGTCACAATCCTGCGCAATGTCTTTTTGTCTCTCTGTCAGGTGACCATGTGGGCGGGACTTATGCTTATCGGACAACGTTTTCGCTGAAACTGTATATGCCGCCGCCATAACCTTTGATACTGAACCTCGCCACACGGCAAATACATTGTGCACCTCCTGGCTGTGGGTACAGGTGGGTCAGGAACAGGCTTACATTGACACTTGGCCCTGAATAGTGACCATCTCTAAGGCTTCCCTTACATCAGGGGGTGCTCACGTTTTTGAAGAGCGAGGGCCTCGTAAGTGATTTGGTAGCCAGTTGGGGGCCACAATCCATAAGAAATGGTTCTGAATTTTAATAGTATAATGAACACTTTTCTCCACCAGCCGCTGAATTCCAGCGTGAGGGATTGGAGGAGGCTACATAGGCATTCTGGAGCATGGGGCAGGGTCACCATCCCCCGAACCACAAATGTAAACGAGCCTTTACTGTCCTGAACCCCCTATGAGGCGGCTTTCACGCCGGTCACCTGGGGCTTCCCTGCAGGTTAGCTGCACTTTGCCATAGACTTCTATTATATCCTGTGCTTGTGGTGCACTCTCGGGGCACCAACCCTCAGGATATATTAGCAGTGCGCTTTGCTGTCTTGAGGTCAAGGGCTACTTAAGGGGTACAGTTTGAGCACCCCTGCTTTAGACGAGCATGCTGACAGCCTGTTGCTGTGATGAGCACTCCGGGAAGTTCCTTCCACCGAGCAGGAGAACTGCAGGCCCCGGCCTCTCCTCCTCCTCTCAGGATTTCTCTCTGAATGTTCAGCTGCCTGGCCTTCAGAAGAGAAGACTTCAGAACCACAATCCAACCATGGAGAGGACCACAATCCAACCATGGAGAGGACCACAATCCAACCATGGAGAGGACCACAATCCAACCGTGGCGAGGACCACAATCCAACCGTGGCAAGGACCCACAATCCAACCGTGGCGAGGACCCACAATCCAACCATGGAGAGGACCCACAATCCAACCATGGAGAGGACCCACAATCCAACCAAGGAGAGGACCACAATCCAACCATGGAGAGGACCACAATCCAACCATGGAGAGGACCACAATCCAAAACTGGAGAGAACCACAATCCAACCGTGGCGAGGACCACAATCCAACCGTGGCGAGGACCACAATCCAACCATGGAGAGGACCCACAATCCAACCATGGAGAGGACCCACAATCCAACCATGGAGAGGACCACAATCCAACCGTGGCGAGGGCCCACAATCCAACCGTGGCGAGGGCCCGCAATCCCACCGTGGCGAGGGCCCGCAATCCCACCGTGGCGAGGGCCCGCAATCCCACCGTGGCGAGGGCCCGCAATCCCACCGTGGCGAGGGCTCGCAATCCCACCGTGGCGAGGGCCCGCAATCCCACCGTGGCGAGGGCCCGCAATCCCACCGTGGCGAGGGCCCGCAATCCCACCGTGGCGAGGGCCCGCAATCCAACCGTGGAGATGCTGGGAGCCACAGTTTGTTTTATTAGAAGGGTGGACTAATCCTTTAAATTGTCAGAGCTGGAATTCAGAACGCCTTCAGCCCCCGGCCCTCCTCTGCTGATAGCAGTTTATTTCAGCAAATCGCGGTTATTTCTGGCCTTGTCCAGCTAGTTGCTCAATCTTGCGGACAGATTTATTTTGCCTCCAGTACATTGGAAAGCGGAATATACTGAGATCTTGGCTCTCCGCCCAAAGCCTGGAAGCTGCTCAAAGGAAAAAAAAACCTGTGTGGCCATTGGCATTCCAGAGAGCTTCCAGCATGGCTGCTTCTTCCACTAACCAGGCAATAGAAGTACAGAGCACCCAGGCAGCCTCCTCCATTGTGACCAGACAATAGAAGTACAGAGCACCCAGGCAGCCTCCTCCTTTATAACCAGGCAATAGAAGTACAGAGCACCAAGGCAGCCTCCTCCATTGTGACCAGGCAATAGAAGTACAGAGCCCCCAGGCAGCCTCCTCCATTGTGACCAGGCAGTAGAAGTACAGAGCACCCAGGCAGCCTCCTCCATTATAACCAGGCAATAGAAGTACAGAGCACCAAGGCAGCCTCCTCCATTGTGACCAGGCAATAGAAGTACAGAGCCCCCAGGCAGCCTCCTCCATTGTGACCAGGCAATAGAAGTACAGAGCACCCAGGCAGCCTCCTCCATTGTGACCAGGCAATAGAAGTACAGAGCACCCAGGCAGCCTCCTCCATTATAACCAGGCAATAGAAGTACAGAGCACCCAGGCAGCCTCCTCCATTATAACCAGGCAGTAGAAGTACAGAGCCCCCAGGCAGCCTCCTCCATTATAACCAGGCAATAGAAGTACAGAGCACCCAGGCAGCCTCCTCCATTATAACCAGGCAATAGAAGTACAGAGCACCCAGGCAGCCTCCTCCATTATAACCAGGCTTCAGTAAGTAACGTATTCTGTATTTTTTTTCCTCTTTGAGGAGCCGGTGAGGACAGAAATATAATGGGACCACCACTGCTCACTAATGTATATGGCAGCCACTCCCACGGTATTGGATCACCCCCCACATGGGCAGATATGGCATACGGTGTAATAGTCTGAGGGGGGGCCTGAGGTGCACCTAGAGGGCTTTTATTCTCTGCAGTGATAGGCCCGTGTTGTGGATTGCTGGGGATTGAGTTTTTGTGCATTGAGGTGCCTTGCTGTAGGCTGCCCCTTCATTTATATGGGCTGCTCAGAGAGATGGGTCCTCCCATTAATGCAGAATTCCTGCGCATTGTAGATTCTTGGGGGGCAATAGCTGTACTGGTGTGAGGAATCCCTCCAGCTTCAGAGTCGGATCCCTGAAGTCTGGCAGTTGCAGCTCTATACATGGCCTGACCTTGTGCCATTCGCAAAAGCTGTTGGCCAGCCTTGGGACCCTCTTCATATGGAGGGACCTCAATTACAGCCCTCAACATTACCAAAGGGTCAAACATACAATTCAGGGAATATTCAGTGTCAGAGAGGACAGATACGCAACAGGAGACGGTCAGAGAGTGAACAAAATGGTACAGGAGACGGTCAGAGACTGCAGACATAGTACAGGAGACGGTCAGAGACTGCAGACATAGTACAGGAGACGGTCAGAGACTGCAGACATAGTACAGGAGACGGTCAGAGACTGCAGACATAGTACAGGAGACGGTCAGAGACTGCAGACATAGTACAGGAGACGGTCAGAGACTGCAGACATAGTACAGGAGACGGTCAGAGACTGCAGACATAGTACAGGAGACGGTCAGAGACTGCAGACATAGTACAGGAGACGGTCAGAGACTGCAGACATAGTACAGGAGACGGTCAGAGACTGCAGACATAGTACAGGAGACGGTCAGAGACTGCAGACATAGTACAGGAGACGGTCAGAGACTGCAGACATAGTACAGGAGACGGTCAGAGACGGCTGACATAGTACAGGAGACGGTCAGAGACGGCTGACATAGTACAGGAGACGGTCAGAGACGGCTGACATAGTACAGGAGACGGTCAGAGACGGCAGACATACTACAGGAGACGGTCAGAGACGGCTGACATACTACAGGAGACGGTCAGAGAGTGACCAATGCTATGGGTGGTCTAGTTGGCTGGGACATCTTGCATGTGGCTTCTAGAGATCATGGCTATAATAGCGATAGGGGAACACAGAGAAGTGTCTGTAGGGGCCCCAAGGGCCACACAAAAATCATCCAAGGGCTCCAAATAAGCGCCAAAGGGCTACAGGTTGGGCACCGGGCCTTAGATATTGAGTTTTTATATGATGCGTGTTGGCTGACTTGACATTTATGGAGCTGCCTGAACCTTGTTCTTCATCCATGTCATCGGCAGGTTGTCCTTTCATGCTCATGACACCTCTACACTCCTCACCGCTTCTAAACAAAGCCAAGCCGTCATATTGCTGAACCCTCTAATTATCCACAAACGTGACTCGGCTCTTCCCACCCCCACCCCCCCATCTCTCTCTGAAATGCAAATATTTCACATTTTGCTTCCAAGTTCAGGCTTGACTTTGCAGCCGCCTGCGATCACGACTATGGAAATGTGACGACATACCGAGCACACGCGATTGACAGCCAACACGGCTCTGACTCTTCACAGATCTGCTGCAGGGCGGGAGGCTGTCGGAGTCTCTATTCCTGCAAGTGGATGCTTGTCCCTCTGATTTCTCTTCCACTCCGACCAAACGCAGCCCAGACTTGTCATTCCTCCATCAGTACAGAGAGGAAAAATGCAAAACCGTGCAGGGAAAGTACACCGACATGTCCTTGTATGAGAACCGAGAGCACTGCAAAAATACAAATGTGTGTGTGCGTGTACACCAAGAGACATGGGCGGCGTATACCTCTCCTGCCTGTATGGGCATTAGTACACTGCCCCAAAAAGATGAAAGGAAGACTTTTAAATCCGAGTCTATGAGACAATGCCCAAAACAGGATCGGTTTTACGGGTGGAGGCCTTATGCTGCCTGGAACATGGTTCAGTATGACCGTCTTGGTGGTGGGTCAGTGATGGTCTGGGGAGGCATCTCCATGGAGGGACGCACAGACCTCTACAGGCTAAGCAATGGCACCCTGACTGCCATTAGGTATGGGGATGGAATCCTTGGACCCATTGTCGGACCCTACACTGGTGCAGTGGGTCCTGGGTTCCTCCTGGTGCAGTGGGTCCTGGGTTCCTCCTGGTGCAGTGGGTCCTGGGTTCCTCCTGGTGCAGTGGGTCCTGGGTTCCTCCTGGTGCAGTGGGTCCTGGGTTCCTCCTGGTGCAGTGGGTCCTGGGTTCCTCCTGGTGCAGTGGGTCCTGGGTTCCTCCTGGTGCAGTGGGTCCTGGGTTCCTCCTGGTGCAGTGGGTCCTGGGTTCCTCCTGGTGCAGTGGGTCCTGGGTTCCTCCTGGTACAGTGGGTCCTGGGTTCCTCCTGGTGCAGTGGGTCCTGGGTTCCTCCTGGTACAATGGGTCCTGGGTTCCTCCTGGTGCAGGGGGTCCTGGGTTCCTCTTGGTGCAGGGGGTCCTGGGTTCCTCTTGGTGCAGTGGGTCCTGGGTTCCTCCCGGTGCAGTGGGTCCTGGGTTCCTCCCGGTGCAGTGGGTCCTGGGTTCCTCCCGGTGCAGGGGGTCCTGGGTTCCTCCCGGTGCAGGGGGTCCTGGGTTCCTCCCGGTGCAGGGGGTCCTGGGTTCCTCCCGGTGCAGGGGGTCCTGGGTTCCTCCCGGTGCAGGGGGTCCTGGGTTCCTCCCGGTGCACAACAATGCCTGGCCTCATGTGGCGAGAGTATACAGGCAGTTCCTGGAGGATGAAGGAATTGATACCATTGAATGGCCCCCATGCTCTCCTGACCTAAACCCAATAGAACCCCTCTGGGATGTCATGTTTCGGTCCATCCGACGCTGCCAGGTTGCACCTCAAACTGTCCAGGAGCTCGGCGATGCCCTGGTCCAGATCTGGAAGGAAATCCCCCAGGACACCATCCGTGGTCTCATTAGGACCCTCCCCAGATGTTGTCAGGCATGCATAAAAGCACGTGGGGGCCACACAGACTACTGAGGACCATTCTGAGTTGCTGCAATGACATTTCAGCCAAATGGACTCTCCTGCTGCATCATTTCTTCACTTTGATTTTCGGGGTGTCCTTGAATTCAGTCCTCTGTAGGTCGATCATTTCCATCAAATGATGGGGCGTCCTTACATTCCTCACCCATCCCCCGTCCATGTCAGTATAGAGATCCAGCAGGAGATTCTTCCCCATTGAGATCTGACTTGTTTTCAAACTGTTCCTGTAATTTTTTTGAGCAGTGTATGTGGACACCTATTTCAGGTGGCTCCAGTGAAGGGTTATAATACTCCATCATACAAAGACATTATAGACAATTGTGCTCTTCCATCCTTGTGGTAACAGTTTGGTGAAGACCCTTTTCTGTTCCCCCATGACTGTCCTCTGTGTACAAAGCCAGCTCCATAAAGACATGGATGACCAGTTTGGTGAAGACCCTTTTCTGTTCCCCCATGACTGTCCCCTGTGTACAAAGCCAGCTCCATAAAGACATGGATGACCAGTTGGGTGTGGAGGAACTCCAGTGTCCTGTAAAGAGCCCTGACCTCAACCTAGTTGAACACCTTTGAGATGAATTGGAACTCTGCTGGTGAGCCAGATCTTCTCATCCAACATCAATACCTGACCTTACAAATGGGTACAAATTCCCAAGGACATCCTACAAAATCTTGTGGAAAGTCTTCCCAGAAGAGCGGCAGATACCACATCGGAGGTAATTCCATAATAATGCCAGGGTTTTGGAATGGCATGTCCCAACAACAAATGGCATGGTTTGACCAGTTTGGGGTGGAGGAACTCCAGTGTCCTGTACAGAGTCCTGACGTCAACCGTACTGAACACCTTTGGGATGAATTGGAACACTGATTGTGAACCAGATTTTTATTTTGGTTGCCCATTGTGGGGCCCCAACGTTTCATTTCAGTCTTCTCATCTACCAGCATTACCTGACCACACAAATTGAAGCGTATATTTATTGCTTTAATATAAAGGAAAGATAAAACCTCAACCATGCTTTGTGTCAACATTCACAATAACATCTACTAGTCGCCATGTATACAGAGAGGTGTTTTGGAAACATCCCCAGATATGCTGAGAAATTTTTTTATTTAGGTTTTGGGTGGGATAACCCTTTAACAGCTTACCAACAAACATGGATAAAAATCAAATCTGAGTTCATCTACTGGGGTGACCATCTTCTATGTCTTGGATTTGGAGACTTATGTTCTCCTGGCCATGGGCTCCATCTCCATTCTGGACCTTTCTAGGCTTTGGGGGGTTTTCTGCCGTGTCTGTCGCTTTCTTCATAGAATGGCAGAAATTAAAAATGTACAGAGAGAATGGAAAGGGTTGTGAAAGATTTCCAGAGTTGGAACTTCACACGCTGCCATTTAGATTAGATTTTCTCAACATTTTTTCAGTCCAGCCTTTATAATGTCGCCCCAATCTCAAGGCACCCCAATCTAAAATGTAAAAAACGAAACTAATAGTTGTGCATATTGCAGAATCCACACGTGTCGGACACCCAACATTACAGGCGATTTATTCTTCCAAGCAAGTCCAGCTTTGCACATTTGTATGGAGTCGTATTTCAGCGTTTTCTCTTCTTTGTCAGCTAATATCACCCCATTGCTGGTGGAGAGAAGTAGGGGAGGGAAGAACAAGCATGCAGGCGGCTGACGTCCTCCTTATCAAGCAATCATCGGTTGTTAGGATGCCAGCAGCCGGCCCCCGCAGCGGCCAGGGTTGCAGTGCTGCACAATAACCTGTGGCTTCGTGTAACAGACAGGCTTCATCCACTCACTGACTTGTTGAAAATTTTTGTCCAGTTTGTTGCAATTTTTAGGTATTTTGCTAAGCCATCGCTGAAGAACCTAGATGGCACCTTCCAGGACAGCTACATGAGAGATACTGGCTCCAATCTCTACAGGAGAACACATCGGCCCCCTTGTTTTCTCTTGTTTTCTCTGGTGGGTAATTGTGGTTACCTTCTTCCCTCTAAGAGTTACTGACTTGTTTGTGGGTAAGGTTTCAGTAGTCCCTTTCCTTGAGTTGTTCCCTTTTCTGTGCCCGGACCCCGCTCCTCCATGTCATGTGTGGACCAACTCTGGAAGCCTCTTGGGATTCCCCATGTGCTGGCATTATTTAGGGGGGGTTGGCACCTGCTGGAGAGCAGGGTGGCCGGAGTGTGGGCCGTTGTAATGTGGCTGCAGTGCAGCTCTCCGCCCAAGATAGGGTTTTCCAAGATGGTGGCCGCCACTATTTCGGGTGCTGGGGGATGACGCACTTATGGTTAAGACTTTCCGGGGCACCATTTTTAATATAAGAGGAGCTGTGGACTGGAGCAGGCTGGATGCTGGATGCTGAATTGTGTTCAATATTGGCAGACAGACCGATGGTTGTATATTATGAGTTTCAACGATTGCACAGATGTGGTGGATTGGGGACTGTGATAGCCGTTTATGTTCTGAGCAGAATGTTTGCTGCCGCCTGCATCTGGATAAACCGAATCTTAATCCGGTTGGCTGAGAAATCCTTCTGCTTGTAGGCAGCTTGAAAAGCCAGTGTGAAAGATCCTCATCCGAGATTCCTTAACCTCTTGGCGCTGGCCAAACGCAAATGTGTGGCTGCCCAGCGTCTGGGCCTAGACACCGAGCGGGCCGCACATTTGCGTTCTATTACAAAAAAAAAAAAACGTGCTGAGAGTATGCAACCTGCGCGCTCCCAGCACACATATCCGGTACTCACGGAAAGGTCCCGATCTCCTCTTTCCATCGGGACCTTTCCCAATCATGTGACCACCGTGATGGCGTGTCAAGGTGGTCATATGACCCTAAACCCCGCCCTGCCTCCTGGCTTCTGAAACCCTTAAAGGGCCAGGAGGCGCCGGCGCCAAGGGGTTAAGGTTTGGGAACCTTGGATAGATTATTCCCTGACATCCTTGCCTCCTACTAGCTATGTCCTCTTGTAGTCGTTGCCTGTGCTGGCCCTGGATCCATGACTCTTCCAGTCTTCCTTTCTTCCATGTTCTCTCCTGAATCTTTCTCCCTTCCTTAATTCTTTCTATGTTCCTTTCTTCTTGGTATCAGTTTGGGCTTCTTTCCCGTATGTTGTGAGCTGATACTTCTCGGTGGGGGTCATATGATGGACTGCTACTGTTTGCTTCGGCTTTTTGCCCCCCTCCTTGGTGTCATTGGACGTTCCGTTATTTGGCTAATACACCCTGCTGACTTGTATCTGCTTACGTATGCCATTGTTCCGCTCCGCCCCCGCGTGGGCGAATCATGAGCTTCTGGTATTATAAAAACAAAAACTTCTTTAATAAAAATATTGAAATAGAAAAGCCAGTGTGATAGGCGGTCTCCTTCAGGAGGAGACATGGAACCCAACAGTAACCACAATCACCCCTCCATTGGTCCTAATGACCACCTTCTTGGAGGCGGGAAGTAATGGGATAATCCAAAATGTTTGAGTTGTCATCAAAACGGGGAGGTAGGAATGAAATCTTCCAGTGTGGACACCCGTGGTTCCCCTCATTCTGAAAAGACCCTCTTAGGGTGTATGCACTTTGCCCCAGCATATTTACTCCCAAAAGGGCAGTTTTTCTGACCGTTTGCTTCGTCCTGTGACCTGGCCTGCATTGAAGAAGTGCTCGGGGTTATGGTTCAGTTGGACTCAGGGGGGGGGGGCCTAGTACATATCTGTGGTGTTGCTCGCCGTGCCTGAGCATGGAACTCAAATGCTGGAACAGAATAGATTCATTCATGTAAGGATCCTGATGATCTAGGTGTGCTCAGTCCCAACCGTGCAGGAAGCGCGCTCAGGACAATGAACAATGAAAACTCTGCGCCACAGGCAAAACCAGAAAAAGGAAACGCAGATTACTGGATTATGGCTGCTGCAGTCTTCAAAATGTGTTGAACTTCCATCCTTGTGAACCCCAATACTCAGGACAAGGTCATCCCTGGTACAAGGCGAGCCATGCCTGGAGGGAGAGCACCCCTACTTCCTGCTGTGTCAGACACGGGAGGTGATCTCCTTAAAGCGGAACTTCACTCTCTCAACAGCGAATTATTCTTTTGTTTGTAGTTCTTCTGCTGCCAGCATTAGTATATAGGAAGGTATATCATATTTACTGGTTTTAAACTTTTTTTTTTTTTACGTTTCTTCAGTTGCTTTCTGGTTTCCATGCCTAGGCCAATGATGTCATACATCCCAGGGGTCTTCGAGAGAAGGAGGGGTTTGTTGTGCTAGGCACACCCTCCTGTCTGCATGCTAGCGCTAAGGGCAGATGAATTCCAGGAAGTAAATGCTACATGAAGCATCTGCCGCTGCTCAAATGGCTGCAGCTAGAAATGCTAAGGGATGTAGTTCCACTTTAAAGAGACACAACAAACCTGACCTGAGTCTTCACCATTCCCTAAAACCCAAAGTCCAGGCCTTGCATGTGATAGAGCAGTGCCCCCCCCTCTATTCTGTGCTACATATGAAGGGATCACATCTGGTTCCGTGTTTTCCACGTAGAACATTGGTTTTCTCTGAAAGGAACACTTTTCTATCATTTCCAGATAACAGGCAAAAGGAATTAAGGTGAACTTCTGCGCTTCAAATATACCGACCAAGTGGGGTTTGCTGTGTCAGTACATCCAAGAGTTTTATTTTTTCAGTTTTCAATGCAATGGTCTGGTTTGTGGAGCTAAAGGAACCAACAACATGACCACTCCCAGCGCTCAAAGGCTTATGGGAGAATGCCAGAATATGGCCAGCTGAAGAGCCCATTGAGTACATATCCACTTTAATACAGTTTCATCTAGCCGTGGTTGGTTCCCGCTCTCCTGGCCGTGGTTTGGTTCCCGTTCTCCTGCCATGGTTTGGTTCCCGTTCTCCTAGCCGTGGTTTGGTTCCCGTTCTCCTGGCCGTGGTTGGTTCCCGTTCTCCTGGCCGTGGTTGGTTCCCGCTCTCCTAGCCGTGGTTTGGTTCCCGTTCTAGCCGTGGTTTGGTTCCCGCTCTCCTAGCCGTGGTTGGTTCCCGCTCTCCTAGCCGTGGTTGGTTCCCGTTCTCCTAGCCGTGGTTGGTTCCCCACTCTCCTAGCCACGGTTACTTCACATTCTCCTAGCCGGGGTTTGGTTCCAGCTCTCCTAGCCGTGGTTGCTTCCCGTCCTCCTATCTGGGGTTTGGTTCCCGTCTTCCTAGTTGGGGTTTGGTTCCCGTCCTCCTAGCCGCAGCTGCTTCCCTTTCTCCTAGCCGGGGTTTGGTTCCCGTCCTCCTAGCCGGGGTTTGGTTCCTGATGTCCTAGCCAGGGTTTGATTCCCGTTCTAGCAGTGGTTGCTTCCCACTCTCCTAGCAGTGTTTGGTTCCAGCTCTCCTAGCCGGGGTTTGGTTCCCGTCCTCCTAGCCGGGGTTTGGTTCCAGCTCTCCTAGCCGTGGTTTGGTTCCCGTCCTCCTAGCTGTTGTTTGGTTCCAGCTCTCCTAGCCGTGGTTGCTTCCCGCTCTCCTACATACCAGCTGGTTGTCTGAGAAGATGGCTACCATGGTGATTGTCCTGATTTTTTCTAGCAGCCTACTCTCTTGGAGATATAGACGGAGGGTTACACATGTTTAGGGTTGATCAGGGGTTGAGGTCCAATAGTCCCATTGTACAGTGACCACACATGAAGACTTGCTGCATACAGTCTGCCTAAAACGGGCAAAACTCATTTCTGGCCACCCGGTTGCTCAGAAAAATGTATTTGGCCAAAAACTGGATGTAAAAGAAGTACATTGCTGGCCTGGTGCTGTGCTTGGCCTGACTTCTTCTCATAGGGACCACAGGGACAATAATCAGCTTTTCTTAAAAGCAGACTTTGCACCTAAAAAATAAAATCCTCTGATTGTTTGCCCCCCCCCCGAAGTGGTGTAAATGCTAAAAATCACCCAAACAAGGAAAAGGTTCTTGTAGACTTACCTTTCCTCTGGCTTCCCTCCAGCAAAGTCTGAGCCATGTGGGCTCCTGGGCTTTGTGAGGACACGTCTTCTCATGAGATTTGGACTTCTCGGCACCCCCAGGACCTTGAGGCTGACGTCACCCTGCTCTGCACCCTGGAAGCGGCAGGAAAGGGGCGACAATTTTTTTTTCATAAGCCTGTTGCTTCTCATCCAATGGGGACAGCTCAGGTTCACGTTAAAGTGGTTCTAAAGTCAGAAATGTTTTTTCCCTTCATTCAATGCGCGAAGGTAGAAAAAACCAGTAACCACCCCGAAATGTAAGAGTTCAATACAAGACTTCCTAAGTTGTGTTCTGCAGTGCGAGAGTTTTCATACTTTATGTTCGACATGAGACTAGCGTGCTAAAAAAGGGGACGATCGTTCATCCAATATTCTCATGGTGAGGCCTAAGGGCAGCGGGGACTGCTTCTGCTGCTGTTCAAACTCCTGTGAGGGAGCCGGGGCTTGGCTTACCAGCTGTGTGTGTCTATAGAAGCACACAGCCCAGCTCAGGACCATGCCCGCACAGGTTCCCCCTTAGCGCCTGGTTTGCTGAGGGGGCACCTGGAGGAAGGAGAGAGAGGATGGCGACTCTGGGGGTCTCCAGAATAGGGGGTAAGGGATTGCTCTGTGTCACGGGTGTCAAACTGCTGGCCCTCCAGCTGTTGCCAAACTACGAGTCCCATGAGGCATTGCAAGATTGACAGTTACAAGCATGACTCCCAAAGGCAGGGGCATGATGGGACTTGTAGTTTTGCAGCAGCTGGAGGGCCGCCAGTTTGACTCCCCTGATCTATGTAATACCGTTGCAGAGCAGATAAGTATAACATCATTTTTAATCTGTATTTTGAAAAAAAAAAAACTTTAACATTTTAACCCATAAATCTTCAAATCGGTGAGCTCTGCACTTTCTCGGGGATCCCCAGTTTCTAGAAAAAAATATTCGTTTTTTTTTGGATCTATGTCAGGGAACAAACCCCCCACTGAGCCTGGATTCTGACCCCATGCACTTCTACGCCAAAGCCGCCATCGGCGGTAAAGACTTGGGCTGCAGGGATTGGACCCTTTCATGCATGTGTAGCCTGCTGGGAATCCTGCGGATCGGGATGAATGCCGGGTGACATTAGAGACCCTTAGCGGTCAGGCTGCGTCTCCTCCGTCGGCTTTCATGCTTGGCTTGCCGTACTTTTTAAAATGATTAGGAAGCCACAAAACAAAGCCGTATTATCCAACTATAATAAAGAATTTATTTGGTGTACCCCCCCCCCCCCCCCCCCCCCCCCCCCCCCCCCCCCCCCCCCCCACTGATGGCGCCCCTTTAAGTCCAGCGGTCACATTTCCAGCCCTCAGAAGCCGTGTTGGTGAGCTGCTGTCATTTAGCACCTTTCCAGATACAGAGCTCTCTGCCATCAATGGTTTCCCAGCAACAATGACGAAGGCTGTAATTGACTTTGACTTGCATTGTGTGTTATTTACTGGGATCAGCTGCTGCTTTTTTCCTCCTTTCTTCATCCGTATCAGTTGGCGCTTGTCAGGGGAGTGATATCCAGAGTTGGTTCTCATCCAGACAGCAGGACGCTGCAACAAAGATGGCGTGATACCAAGCAAAAAAAAGATGGCGGCAGAGCGGCCGTGTTATATGTGGTGCTACATGGCGGAGGGTTCTCTAGAGAGCGCGCCTTACTGAAAGTCTTCTCCTGGATCTCATTTCATACGTTCTCCACAGAGGGGGATATTATTTGAGCCCAAATACTTAGCTGAGTCGTTAGCCAAAATCAAGTCTGTACGTGTGAGGTGTCGGGTCACTTGTTCTGGGTTACGGAGTAAAGCGGCATCACTGAATGGCAGACAATGACCTGAAGTGAGTCGCAGTCCTGCCTGGACCATCGCCGCCGCCATGCCGTTCAGCTGCCTTGTGTGTCCTCTCTTCCTCCCACCACCAGCACCATGCCACTGAAGTACCCTGTGTGTCCTCTCGCCACCACCGCCATGCCACTCGGCTGCCTTGTGTGTCCTCTCTTCCTCCCACCCACCACCGCCATGCCCTCAGCTGCCTTGTGTGTCCTCTCTTCCTCCCACCCACCACCGCCATGCCCTCAGCTGCCTTGTGTGTCCTCTCTTCCTCCCACCCACCACCGCCATGCCCTCAGCTACCTTGTGTGTCCTCTCTTCCTCCCGCCACCACCGCCATGCCACTCAGCTACCTTGTGTGTGTCCTCTCTTCCTCCCACCCACCACCGCCATGCCCTCAGCTACCTTGTGTGTCCTCTCTTCCTCCCACCACCAGCACCATGCCACTGAAGTACCCTGTGTGTCCTCTCGCCACCACCGCCATGCCACTCAGCTGCCTTGTGTGTCCTCTCTTCCTCCTGTCACCACCGCCATGCCACTCACCTGCCTTGTGTGCCCTCTCTTCCTCCCACCCACCACCGCCATGCCACTCAGCTACCTTGTGTCTCCCTCTCTTCTTCCCACCACCACCGCCATGCCACTCAAATTCCCTGTGTGTCCTCTCTTCCTCCCGCCAACAGCGCCATGCCACTCAGCTGCCGTGTGGGTCCTCTCTTCCTCCCGCCACCAGCGCCATGCCACTCAACTACCCTGTGTGTCCTCTCTTCCTCTTCAAGTAGCTGTGTGCATAGATCCTCAGCACCGATTGGCTCAGCTTTGTCACATGCTTCTCTATACCTTAAGGTGTTACTAATGGCTACATTGTTTAAATTAAAATAACAAACTTGTTCTACTCACCTGCTCTGTGCAGTGGTATTGCACAGAGCTCCCCAATCCTCCTCTTCTCGGGTCCTCCACCAACGATCTTGGTTCATCCTCTCCTTCGTGTGTCCCCATAGCAAGTTGTTTGCTATGGAGGCACACGGTGTCTGCTCGCTCCCGAGCTGTGTGTCTATGGAGCTGCCCCACCCTCACTTCCTTCTCACTACATTTGATTGACAGCAGCAGGAGCCAATGGCTTGAGTGCTGTGTGAAGAGGAAGAGAGAGGAGAAGAGATGTAGCCGTGCACAGCACTGGTCTCTTCTCCATCACTCAGGGAGGGGGGAGGACAGGGAAATATAAAATGTATTTTTACCTTCTTGAAAGAAATGCAATGTAAAGATCTGCTGCTGGGGTTGGAGGGATTAAGGGCCCCATTCACACTGCAAAATGGGGCCAAATTCGATTACCTGCAGGAGACTCAGTGGGGTTCCCTGTGAAGAGCTGCAGATGGGAAACCCCATTCAAAGCAACGGGAGGCTGACAACGGCTGTTTCCATGCAATCCATCATGCAGCAATTACTTGCAGATGATCGGCCTTGGACGCAGATGATCGGCCTTGGACGCAGATGATCGGTCTTGGACGCAGATGATCGGCCTCATTTGCATGTGTGAGTGGAGCCAATAGCACGGAATAGCACAGGTTTGCTTTTCATGTTGAAGCAAAGTCAAAGGGCAGGCCATACATTGTACAATTTTCTCTTCTTCAACCAGGGGGTAGAAGGAAAGAAGGTTGCTGGATTCCCCATCAACACAGTCAGCAATGGGGGAATCCCTCCCACTGCAATATTGTATTCTGCTGACGGGGATCCTTCCCTACCAGCAGAATACAATGATCACTGCGACCAGCTGTAGCCGCTGGCGGTGATCGCAACAAAAAATCGCATCCAACAGGCTGGTTGTGCTGAAGCTGACCAAGTTCAGTACAATCAGCTGCCCATAAATGGATCGAAATGTGGCCGGTCCTTGCTGAACCGGCCGAATTCTGATCCGTCTAGGGCTGGCTGAAGTTTAGGTGTTGGCTATTTAAGGGTTAAGGGGATGACTTGGGGCTCAGTTAATGGAAAATTTGGGTTGGGCGTGTTGTAGTAAGACAGCCTTGTTCAAACTTGTTACCCCAAAGAAATTCCTTAAATCATTTTCAGGTTTCGGGTAACCTTACTAAAATCAGTTCATCAAAAATGCTCCTTACATTGGTGATCAGTGGGAAGAATGTCCCTTACATTGGGGGGTCAGTGGGAAGAATGTCCCTTACATTGGTGGTCAGTGGGAAGAATGTCCCTTACATTGGGGGTCAGTGGGAAGAATGTCCCTTACATTGGGGGGTCAGTGGGAAGAATGTCCCTTACATTGGGGATCAGTGGGAAGAATGTCCCTTACATTGGGGGTCAGTGGGAAGAATGTCCCTTACATTGGGGGTCAGTGGGAAGAATGTCCCTTACATTGGGGGGTCAGTGGGAAGAATGTCCCTTACATTGGGGGTCAGTGGGAAGAATGTCCCTTACATTGGGGGTCAGTGGGAAGAATGTCCCTTACATTGGGGGGTCAGTGGGAAGAATGTCCCTTACATTGGGGATCAGTGGGAAGAATGTCCCTTACATTGGGGGTCAGTGGGAAGAATGTCCCTTACATTGGGGGTCAGTGGGAAGAATGTCCCTTACATTGGGGGGTCAGTGGGAAGAATGTTCCTAACATTGGGGGTCGGTGGGAAGAATGTCCCTTACATTGGTGATCAGTGGGAAGAATGTCCCTTACATTGGGGGGGTCAGTGGGAAGAATGTCCCTTACATTGGGGGTCAGTGGGAAGAATGTCCCTTACATTGGTGATCAGTGGGAAGAATGTCCCTTACATTGGGGGTCAGTGGGAAGAATGTCCCTTACATTGGGGGGTCAGTGGGAAGAACGTCCCTTACATTGGGGGTCAGTGGGAAGAATGTCCCTTACATTGGGGGGGTCAGTGGGAAGAATGTCCCTTACATTGGGGGGTCAGTGGGAAGAATGTCCCTTACATTGGGGGGTCAGTGGGAAGAATGTCCCTTACATTGGGGGTCAGTGGGAAGAATGTCCCTTACATTGGTGGTCAGTGGGAAGAATGTCCCTTACATTGGGGATCAGTGGGAAGAATGTTCCTTACATTGGGGGTCAGTGGGAAGAATGTCCCTTACATTGGGGGTCAGTGGGAAGAATGTCCCTTACATTGGTGGTCAGGGGGAAGAATGTCCCTTACATTGGTGGTCAGTGGGAAGAATGTCCCTTACATTGGGGGGTCAGTGGGAAGAATGTCCCTTACATTGGGGGTCAGTGGAGAATGTCCCTTACATTGGGGGTCAGTGGGAAGAATGTCCCTTACATTGGGGGTCAGTGGGAAGAATGTCCCTTACATTGGGGGTCAGTGGGAAGAATGTCCCTTACATTGGTGGTCAGTGGGAAGAATGTCCCTTACATTGGGGGTCAGTGGGAAGAATGTCCCTTACATTGGGGGTCAGTGGGAAGAATGTCCCTTACATTGGGGGGGTCAGTGGGAAGAATGTCCCTTACATTGGGGGGGTCAGTGGGAAGAATGTCCCTTACATTGGGGGTCAGTGGGAAGAATGTCCCTTACATTGGGGGGGTCAGTGGGAAGAATGTCCCTTACATTGGGGGTCAGTGGAAGAATGTCCCTTACATTGGGGGTCAGTGGGAAGAATGTCCCTTACATTGGGGGTCAGTGGGAAGAATGTCCCTTACATTGGGGGGGTCAGTGGGAAGAATGTCCCTTACATTGGGGGTCAGTGGGAAGAATGTCCCTTACATTGGGGGTCAGTGGGAAGAATGTCCCTTACATTGGGGGTCAGTGGGAAGAATGTCCCTTACATTGGGGGGGGGTCAGTGGGAAGAATGTCCCTTACATTGGGGGGGGTCAGTGGGAAGAATGTCCCTTACATTGGGGGGGGTCAGTGGGAAGAATGTCCCTTACATTGGGGGGGGTCAGTGGGAAGAATGTCCCTTACATTGGGGGGGGTCAGTGGGAAGAATGTCCCTTACATTGGGGGTCAGTGGGAAGAATGTCCCTTACATTGGGGGGTCAGTGGGAAGAATGTCCCTTACATTGGGGGGTCAGTGGGAAGAATGTCCCTTACATTGGGGGTCAGTGGGAAGAATGTCCCTTACATTGGGGGTCAGTGGGAAGAATGTCCCTTACATTGGGGGGTCAGTGGGAAGAATGTCCCTTACATTGGGGGTCGGTGAGAAGAATGTCCCTTACATTGGGGGTCAGTGGGAAGAATGTCCCTTACATTGGGGGTCAGTGGGAAGTATGTCCTTACATTGGGGGTCAGTGGGAAGAATGTCCCTTACATTGGGGGGGTCAGTGGGAAGAATGTCCCTTACATTGGGGGGGTCAGTGGGAAGAATGTCCCTTACATTGGTGATCAGTGGGAAGAATGTCCCTTACATTGGGGGTCAGTGGGAAGAATGTCCCTTACATTGGGGGTCAGTGGGAAGAATGTCCCTTACATTGGTGGTCAGTGGGAAGAATGTCCCTTACATTGGTGATCAGTGGGAAGAATGTCCCTTACATTGGGGATCAGTGGGAAGAATGTCCCTTACATTGGGGGTCAGTGGGAAGAATGTCCCTTACATTGGGGGTCAGTGGGAAGAATGTCCCTTACATTGGGGGTCAGTGGGAAGAATGTCCCTTACATTGGGGGTCAGTGGGAAGAATGTCCCTTACATTGGGGGGGTCAGTGGGAAGAATGTCCCTTACATTGGGGGGGGTCAGTGGGAAGAATGTCCCTTACATTTGGGGGTCAGTGGGAAGAATGTCCCTTACATTGGGGGGGTCAGTGGGAAGAATGTCCCTTACATTGGGGGGGTCAGTGGGAAGAATGTCCCTTACATTGGGGGGGTCAGTGGGAAGAATGTCCCTTATATTGGGGGGGTCAGTGGGAAGAATGTCCCTTACATTGGTGATCAGTGGGAAGAATGTCCCTTACATTGGGGGGGTCAGTGGGAAGAATGTCCCTTACATTGGGGGTCGGTGGGAAGAATGTCCCTTACATTGGGGATCGGTGGGAAGAATGTCCCTTACATTGGGGATCGGTGGGAAGAATGTCCCTTACATTGGGGGTCAGTGGGAAGAATGTCCCTTACATTGGGGGTCAGTGGGAAGAATGTCCCTTACATTGGGGGTCAGTGGGAAGAATGCCCCTTACATTGGTGGTCAGTGGGAAGAATGTCCCTTACATTGGGGATCGGTGGGAAGAATGTCCCTTACATTGGGGGGGTCAGTGGGAAGAATGTCCCTTACATTGGGGGTCGGTGGGAAGAATGTCCCTTACATTGGGGGTCGGTGGGAAGAATGTCCCTTACATTGGGGGTCGGTGGGAAGAATGTCCCTTACATTGGGGGTCAGTGGGAAGAATGTCCCTTACATTGGGGGTCAGTGGGAAGAATGTCCCTTACATTGGGGGTCAGTGAGAAGAATGTCCCTTACATTGGGGATCAGTGGGAAGAATGTCCCTTACATTGGTGATCAGTGGGAAGAATGTCCCTTACATTGGGGGTCAGTGGGAAGAATGTCCCTCACATTGGGGGTCAGTGGGAAGAATGTCCCTTACATTGGGGGTCAGTGGGAAGAATGTCCCTTACATTGGGCCACAGCTCAAGGAACCTCTGGCATCCTGCAGGAACCCTGGCTGAGAATGGCTGGCTGTACGAAGGGTTCACTTTGAGGGTTAAAGTGTGTCTGAATTCAGTTTATGTTGGAGAAACAAATCTCTCAGGTTTGCCTCTCTGGGACAGAAAAATGAGGGAAAATCCAACATTTTGTGTTGTCGGAGGACAAGGCAAAATACTCCAATGGGTTCCACTGACCCCTAAGCAGTTATTTGCTTGGCTTGGCCGGGTCTCCTCTATTCATGTTGTCTCTGAAGATGGGAAGTAAAGGAAAATTTCCTCAGCAAGGCAAAGACCGCGAAAAGATATTTGTCAGGTTCTAACCTCTGACTTCTCTATCCCTTTTGGCTTTAGATGTACTAAAGAGAGACCTAGAGTCTGATTGGCTCAGACTGCGCGGTGATTGGCCGTCACCTTCTCCATTCTGTGAATATTTGGCTCTCAGTGCCGCTCTACAACTCGCTATTTTGAATATTATTTGCAAGAGAAATAACAGTTGAAGCCTCTTGTGCTGGGAGTAAACACCTTATCAGCAGCCGTACATCACACCTCAACTAACCCTGAGGAGGGAGCTAAAAATACCCGGCAGATAATAGTCCTCCCTGACAATCCAGGTCCTCCACCCACAAGATGCCCCGCCCCACGCTGCCTTGTTTCTGCTTACTTTTGGGATATGGATAACCCTCTGTGTGTATGGTGAGCGGTTTGGATGATCCCCTCCCCCCACTGTGGTACAAACACTCTGCTCACCATTGATGTGCTCCATCCCCCCATCCCTTCTATTACTATAGTGAGGATGCACATTGACTTCAAGGCCGGGGCTCCAGTTTTCTCCCCATTTTACATTGGGGCTCTTTATTATTATTATTTTTTTATAAATCACGTTACCGTCTTTCCACAGCTAGAAATTTACACAAATATCAAAAGATAAAAGGAGAGTAAGGACAAAACAATTCAAAGCAAACAAAAGCTGTACTTTTCATGAGGGACACAATGAAACCAACAACAAAAAAAGGAAAACCGAAGACCCAAAAGTCCCGTTATACATCCACCCGTTATACATCCACCCGTTATACATCCACCCGTTATACATCCACCCGTTATACATCCACCCGTTATACAGCCACCCGTTATACATCCACCCGTTATACATCCACCCGTTATACAGCCACCCGTTATACATCCACCCGTTATACAGCCACCCGTTTATACAGCCACCCGTTATACAGCCACCCGTTATACATCCACCCGTTATACATCCACCCGTTATACATCCACCCGTTATACATCCACCCGTTATACATCCACCCGTTATACATCCACCGTTATACAGCCACCCGTTATACATCCACCCGTTATACATCCACCCGTTATACATCCACCCGTTATACATCCACCCGTTATACATCCACCCGTTATACATCCACCCGTTATACATCCACCCGTTATACAGCCACCCGTTATACATCCACCCGTTATACATCCACCCGTTATACATCCACCCGTTATACATCCACCCGTTATACATCCACACCGTTATACATCCACCCGTTATACATCCACCCGTTATACAGCCACCCGTTATACATCCACCCGTTATACATCCACTCGTCATACATACATGGGCTGGAGAAAAATATGAAACCGCTCTATGATCTGCACGTGTGGAAGTGACGCCATGTGTGACGGTGAAAGTGGTAGAACATTCTTTGGCTTCCGCTGTGTGATGAGACACCTAGCTAACAGGTGGGAAGTCTCACTTTCCTCATTCGCTGCGTGTGCTGATAGTAATACAGAGTCTTGTCAGATTGTTGGAGCCGCTTAGCTGGCGTCTCTGTGACTGAAGTCGCCAATATATTTTCCGCGTGGCGAGGTTCAGTATCAAAGGTTATGGCGGCGTATACAGTTTCCGGTAAAACATCGTCTGATGAGCACAGGCGCGGTCGCCATGGTCACCTGACCAAAAGAGACAAAAGGACATTGCACAGGATTGTGACCCAGAATAAAAAAAAACAACAAAAGTAACTGCAGAGCTCAATCTCAGTCCCGTGAAGAGTGAGTCCTGTGAAGACTGAGATTGAGCTGAGCAGTCACTTTTGTTTTCTCATTCCGGGTCACAATCCTGCGAAATGTCCTTTTGTCTCTGTCAGCTGACCATGTGTGATCTCAGTCTTCACGGGACTCACTCTTCACTGGACTGAGATTGAGCTCTGTAGTCACTTTTGTTTTCTCATTCTGGGTCACAATCCTGCAGAATGTCCTTTTTGTCTCTCAGTCAGGTGACCATGTGTGATCTCAGTCTTCACGGGACTCGCTCTTCACTGGACTGAGATTGAGCTCTGCAGTCACTTTTGTTTTCTCATTCTGGGTCACAATCCTGCACAATGTCCTTTTTGTCTCTCAGTCAGGTGACCATATGTGATCTCAGTCTTCACGGGACTCACTCTTCACTGGACTGAGATTGAGCTCTGCAGTCACTTTTGTTTTCTCATTCTGGGTCACAATCCTGCACAATGTCCTTTTTGTCTCTCAGTCAGGTGACTGTGTGTGATCTCAGTCTTCACGGGACTCACTCTTCACTGGACTGAGATTGACCTCTGCAGTCACTTTTGTTTTCTCATTCTGGGTCACAATCCGGCACAATGTCCTTTTTGTCTGTCAGGTGACCATGTGTGATCTCAGTCTTCATGGGACTCGCTCTTCACTGGACTGAGATTGAGCGCTGCAGTTACTTTTGTTGTTTGCTCATTCCGGGTTACAATCCTGCACAATGTCCTTTTTGTCTCTGTCAGGTGACTGTGTGGGCGGTGCTTATGCTTATCAGATGAGGTTTCCCCGGAAACTATATATGCCGCCATGATCTTTGATACTGCGCCTCGCCACACGGTAACATGCAGGCATGATGAAATGGGAGGTCAGTCACCATAGCTGACGGAACCCTGGCACCCCCTGGATGAGCTCTGGTTGACCATGGCTGCTCCATGTTGATGTGTTAGTCTCTCTAGCTCCTTACTTCTGACCGTCATTCACCGACTGGAGGTGGAGCCTGAACTCCCCCACTTTATTGCAATTATTATTCTATTTTGGACTTTTTGTTGGCCAGTTTCTCAATGAGCATTGAACTCGGAATCGAGCAAAGCGCGTTCAGCGTTTTCCCCACCATTGAACTGTGGACAAGCAATTCTACCTCAATGTAAATTGTATTCTATTCAGCCGGCTTTGTGCTTCTCACACCCCTACCAGATGGTTCAACAAGATCCATGACTTCACTTTTCTATGTTTCAGTTAAATCAATATCGCTGGTCAAGATCATTAGAGCCCACAATTGCGGAAACATTAAGACTCTTCCATCTGACTCGGGCAATAGGAAATGGGATTGATCTGGAATCGGTATTATGGTTTTTTCAATTCTTCCCACATTCACGCTCTAGAAAGCGGTTGAGTTTTTTTTTTTCAATGCTGCTTTTGCTGTGATTAGAAATTTGTGCAGATGTCTTTTTACAGACAACAGCCAAGAATCCTGGACTGGCAGATTTTTAGGGCTTAACAAAAAGTGAAACGGTGTATTGGCAGGTTTGGTTGAGGTTACCTGAAAAAGTCGTAAATAAGACTTTCCACTAGGTTTTGGAAGGTGTCTGTGGGAATTTGTTCCCATTTTGTGAGCTCTGGTACTGATGTTGCAGATCTGGCTAAAATGTTGGGCGCCAAAAAAAGCCCCTGTTTACAATGTGGGTTCCAGTAGGTTGAGGTCAGGGCTTTGTACAGGACATTGGAGTTCCTCCACAGCAAACTTGTCATCCATGCCTTTATGGAGTTTTCTCCACACTTCGTGGAATGCTTCCCATAATCTGTGCCCTTTATAGAGGTCAGGTACTGATGTTGATGTTTGTGTGTCTAACATTTTGCACCAAAAAAAAAGACCTTGTCCACCAGCAGTGTTCCATTTCATCTCTAAGGTGTTCATTAGGGTTGAGGTCAGGGCTTTGTGGAGGACACTCCAGATCTTCCACACCAAACTGGTCAAACCATGTCTTTTATTGAGCTGGCTTTCTACACAGGAGGCAGTCATGGGGGGAATAAAAAAGGGACTTCTCCAAACTGTTACCATAGGGATGGAGTCCCTTAGGCCTAGGTCAACCAAGGCCCCATGAAATCATTGTAGGCCTAGTTCATTCATGTTTCTCTGGAGGTTCTCGGGACACTAGAGTTCTTCCACACCAAACTATCAAACTAGGTCTTTATGGAGCTGGCCCACTTTGTGTCTGTAACATCCTCTACTCTTCTGGGAAAACTTTCCACAAGAATTTAGAGGGTGTCTGTGGGAATTTGTACCCATTATTGAGGTCAGGTACTGATGTTGGATGAGAAGACCTGGCTCACCATCTGCACTCCAGTTCATCCCAAAGGTGTTCAGGAGGTTGAGGTCAGGATTCTGTGCAGGATACGTGAGATCCTCCACCCATCACACTATATGAGCTTTTTGGACATGTCATTCAAAAACCATGGCCATCGATGTGGAGTTGTTCCCCCATCATGGCCATCGATGTGGAGTTGTTCCCCCATCATGGCCATCGATGTGGAGTTGTTCCCCCACCATGGCCATCGATGTGGAGTTGTTCCCCCACCATGGCCATCGATGTGGAGTTGTTCCCCCACCATGGCCATCGATGTGGCGTTGTTCCCCCACCATGGCCATCGATGTGGCGTTGTTCCCCCACCATGGCCATCGATGTGGCGTTGTTCCCCCACCATGGCCATCGATGTGGCGTTGTTCCCCCACCATGGCCATCGATGTGGCGTTGTTCCCCCACCATGGCCATCGATGTGGCGTTGTTCCCCCACCATGGCCATCGATGTGGAGTTGTTCCCCCACCATGGCCATCGATGTGGAGTTGTTCCCCCACCATGGCCATCGATGTGGAGTTGTTCCCCCACCATGGCCATCGATGTGGAGTTGTTCCCCCACCATGGCCATCGATGTGGAGTTGTTCCCCCACCATGGCCATCGATGTGGAGTTGTTCCCCCACCATGGCCATCGATGTGGAGTTGTTCCCCCACCATGGCCATCGATGTGGAGTTGTTCCCCCACCATGGCCATCGATGTGGAGTTGTTCCCCCACCATGGCCATCGATGTGGAGTTGTTCCCCCACCATGGCCATCGATGTGGAGTTGTTCCCCCACCATGGCCATCGATGTGGCGTTGTTCCCCCACCATGGCCATCGATGTGGCGTTGTTCCCCCACCATGGCCATCGATGTGGCGTTGTTCCCCCACCATGGCCATCGATGTGGAGTTGTTCCCCCACCATGGCCATCGATGTGGAGTTGTTCCCCCACCATGGCCATCGATGTGGAGTTGTTCCCCCACCATGGCCATCGATGTGGAGTTGTTCCCCCACCATGGCCATCGATGTGGCATTGGTCCCCCACCATGGCCATCGATGTGGCGTTGGTCCCCCACCATGGCCATCAGTATGGCGTTGGTCCCCCACCATGGCCATCAGTATGGCGTTGGTCCCCCCACCATGGCCATCAGTATGGCGTTGGTCCCCCACCATGGCCATCAGTGTGGAGTTGGTCCCCCCCCCCCCATCGTGGCCATTATCTAGTTGTCGCCCCCCCCCCCCCCCCATCATGGCCATTATTATCGAGTTGGCTCCTCCCCCTTATTCACATTTCAGTATCCTTTCACTGAAGAAGATGCGGGTATTTAGTCTGTATGATGTATGGATCTGTATTTAGTTTGAGTTCTTAAACATTAGTGCTGGTAGCCTTCCATTGGTCCATTCTTGATGAACCAATGAACAGACTTGGAATATTCTGATTTATTGCCTTTTGTGTGGGAGATAATGTGCAGTGAAATGCTTAAACTTGCATTCTGAGGGGACACTGTTGTGGCCTCCAGCCCCCTACCATGCAGCAGGAGTACGAATAATCGACCAGCTACTGCAAGTGAAAGGATGACGACCTTCATTACATACAGCATTCTCTTGTGATTATTGATGTGTCCAAAAGGGAATGACTATTATTTATTATTTATTTCAGGTACTTATCTAGCGCCATCAATTTACGCAGCGCTCTCCATATATATTGTACATTCCCATCAGTCTTCACAGAAGCTTGCAGACCTCTATAACGCGCTTTCTCCTCTTTTTTTTTCCAGACGTGCCCCCGGCCGAGCAAGAGAAATTGTTTGTCCAGAAGCTGCGCCAGTGTTGTGTCCTTTTCGACTTTGTCTCTGACCCCTTGAGTGATCTAAAATGGAAGGAGGTGAAGAGAGCGGCCCTGAGCGAGATGGTAGAATATATCACACACAATCGCAATGTCATCACGGAGCCCATCTACCCGGAGGTGGTTCATATGGTGAGTCCCGGCATTGGCCTGATGGGTCCGGATTTTGTTCTCATTATTTCCAGGGTGATGTGACGTGCAGGGATGCCGTCTCCAGCCTTTTCCTGACCTCATTATAGCAGGTTTTCGGTAAATCAAGACGTATTTCCTTAAGCTGACAGCTCCTCAGTGAGTCACAGCCCAGTAAAGAAAAATCGACTTTTCCTGAGTTCTTGGCATGTTTTAGAGACAGAGACAACCTTCTAGGTGGTCGGCAAAGGGTCCAACCTGTGAAGGGAGCCTTATTACACTTACCCGTGCTTCAGCCTTTGTGCCAAAACTTCACTCTGTAGCAGAGCTCCCGTCACCAGATTCCGGGCTTCTTGGTATGTAGAAGGTCCCCTCCTGGTGACCCCCTACATCTCCGGGCTTCCTGGTATGTAGAAGGTCCCCTCCTGGTGACCCCCTACATCTCCGGGCTTCGTGGTATGTAGAAGGTCCCCTCCTGGTGATCCCCTACATCTCCGGGCTTCCTGGTATGTAGAAGGTCCCCTCCTGGTGACCCCCTACATCTCCGGGCTTCCTGGTATGTAGAAGGTTCCCACCTGGTGACCCCCTACATCTCCGGGCTTCCTGGTATGTAGAAGGTCCCCTCCTGGTGACCCCCTACATCTCCGGGCTTCCTGGTATGTAGAAGGTCCCCTCCTGGTGACCCCCTACATCTCCGGGCTTCCTGGTATGTAGAAGGTCCCCTCCTGGTGACCCCCTACATCTCCGGGCTTCCTGGTATGTAGAAGGTCCCCTCCTGGTGATCCCCTACATCTCCGGGCTTCCTGGTATGTAGAAGGTCCCCTCCTGGTGACCCCCTTTATCTCCGGGCTTCCTGATATGTAGAAGGTTCCCACCTGGTGACCCCCTACATCTCCGGGCTTCCTGGTATGTAGAAGGTCCCCTCCTGGTGATCCCCTACATCTCCGGGCTTCCTGGTATGTAGAAGGTCCCCTCCTGGTGACCCCCTACATCTCCGGGCTTCCTGGTATGTAGAAGGTCCCCTCCTGGTGATCCCCTACATCTCCGGGCTTCCTGGTATGTAGAAGGTCCCCTCCTGGTGACCCCCTTCATCTCCGGGCTTCCTGGTATGTAAAAGGTTCCCACCTGGTGACCCCCTACATCTCCGGGCTTCCTGGTATGTAGAAGGTCCCCTCCTGGTGATCCCCTACATCTCCGGGCTTCCTGGTATGTAGAAGGTCCCCTCCTGGTGACCCCCTACATCTCCGGGCTTCCTGGTATGTAGAAGGTCCCCTCCTGGTGACCCCCTACATCTCCGGGCTTCCTGGTATGTAGAAGGTCCCCTCCTGGTGACCCCCTACATCTCCGGGCTTCCTGGTATGTAGAAGGTCCCCTTCTGGTGACCCCCTACATCTCCGGGCTTCCTGGTATGTAGAAGGTCCCCTCCTGGTGACCCCCTACATCTCCGGGCTTCCTGGTATGTAGAAGGTCCCCTCCTGGTGACCCCCTTCATCTCCGGGCTTCCTGATATGTAGAAGGTTCCCACCTGGTGACCCCCTACATCTCCGGGCTTCCTGGTATGTAGAAGGTCCGCTCCTGGTGACCCCCTACATCTCCGGGCTTCCTGGTATGTAGAAGGTCCCCTCCTGGTGACCCCCTACATCTCCGGGCTTCCTGGTATGTAGAAGGTCCCCTCCTGGTGACCCCCTACATCTCCGGGCTTCCTGGTATGTAGAAGGTCCCCTCCTGGTGACCCCCTACATCTCCGGGCTTCCTGGTATGTAGAAGGTCCCCTCCTGGTGACCCCCTACATCTCCGGGCTTCCTGGTATGTAGAAGGTCCCCTCCTGGTGACCCCCTACATCTCCGGGCTTCCTGGTATGTAGAAGGTCCCCTCCTGGTGACCCCCTACATCTCCGGGCTTCCTGGTATGTAGAAGGTCCCCTCCTGGTGACCCCCTTTATCTCCGGGCTTCCTGGTATGTAGAAGGTCCCCTCCTGGTGACCCCCTACATCTCCGGGCTTCCTGGTATGTAGAAGGTCCCCTCCTGGTGACCCCCTACATCTCCGGGCTTCCTGGTATGTAGAAGGTCCCCTCCTGGTGACCCCCTACATCTCCATTGTATAAATAAAATGGTATTCTACATACTTGACCATTGGCCCTTTGCTAAGACTTTACTCACCATTGCAGAGCTCCCGTCACCAGATTGTGGACTTCCTGGTATGTAGAAGGTCCCCTCCTGGTGACCCCCTACATCTCTGGGCTTCCTGGTATGTAGAAGGTCCCCTCCTGGTGACCCCCTACATCTCCGGGCTTCCTGGTATGTAGAAGGTCCCCTCCTGGTGACCCCCTACATCTCCGGGCTTCCTGGTATGTAGAAGGTCCCCTCCTGGTGACCCCCTACATCTCCGGGCTTCCTGGTATGTAGAAGGTCCCCTCCTGGTGACCCCCTACGTCTCCATTCTATAAAACGGTATTCTACATACTTGCCCGTTGGCCCTTTGCTAAGACTTGACTCACCATTGCAGAGATTCCGGCATTGATCAGATCCGACTGTACTGGCTGGTCAAGTAGCTGTTTCCCCTCCATAGACTGCCACGTTTCCTCCTGCTGACCCTTAGTCATTGCAGGACACACTGGAGATGTAGGGGGTCAACAGGAGGGTGTAAAAACCCCCACGGCCATAGGCCTGGTCCTGGGAATGGTGTATCTGCCAGGGCCTAACCCTAAATCAGGGAGATGCATCCAAAAACCATACACTGCAGAAAAACCCACAAAGAAGGATATAGCACCTCAAAGGCTACCACGGCAGTATTTAAAAATGTACATATCCCATATATATTCCATGCATGTACCACAGCCCCAGTACCACCTTGACAGGCCCCTGCTCCAGTACTGAGCACCCGGGGGGTGTACCCCACCCACCCCTCCCCATATGTCCCGAAGTCCCCCTGTCCTGCGAGGATGAAACCAGGTCCCCCAGAAGTCCCCCTGTAGCAGTGCCGATTGTTAGATGCAATAAAATGTGGATATCTGGCCTGACCCTCGTATGGAGCAATGAGTCCCGATGTGGATACACTGGATATAACCCCACTAAGGGAGACGAGCGGAGAGAGGGGGCAGCCACAACCCCACCAAGTGGGTGTTAATTCAGCCGCTAACGTTTGATGGGCCGCCATGCTCTCCCAACCTCGGTGTATCCGGGACCTTCTGAGCTGGTCACCTGACAGGCACCAAACGGGTCCAACCTACCGACTTCCCCAGGTGAAGGCAGCCTGTACACCGCGGTATGATTCCTCTTGTACCCGCACAATGAAGATCTCACCACATATGAGACAACAGGTATATGTTCATCCAAAGCTCAGTGGCCGGGATTTCCGGTGTCCATTTGCAGGTATGTAGCGGCGTCCATTATTACATCCAGACCGGCACATGCTAGTCAGACTAGGCTTGAGAGCCGGCGTGCACTCCGGCATCTTACAGGGGGACCTCGCAGGGTAGGAGCTCATGTACTCGTGCATCCTGGGTAGTGAGCCTGGCTTGGTATCGGCGATGGCTTCTGTATCCCCGTCTAGCGCAGATTAGCGTATGCTATTTCTCACCGGAAAAGTGGTGCGTTCAGAGAGACGCTCCATACGTTCATGTCATTTACCCAACCATAGCCTCATACAGCCATCCACTTGTATTGGCGTCTCTACTGGGCACGTGCGGCTCCCTGGGAGCCAGAAACTTTGTATTTTATGTGTCGGCACACGGGAGCTGCTAAGTGTCCATGTGCATGAGACTTAGTAAGCACCGGAGTTCAACCCAGCGCAATCCGTAATCAGCACTCAGTAAACAACTGCTCAGACCCCATCCTTTTCTGCTGTGCAAATGTCACATGACCCCACATACCTTGAAGACCCTGAGTGGCAGTAGATTAAGTATTCCCACTTTCCTGGTACCCCCCTGGGACGCTGGTATGCCCATGCATGCCTCCCTGTGGGGATCTAGTAAGGCCATCAGTCAGTCATGGTCTGGAGGAGAAGCTTGGGAAGGAACATCAATCCAACCTGATGTGGAGGCCCTGGAGGCCAAGTGCTGACCGTCTCAGATCAGGTCTTCTCCACAGAGCTGCATTATCCATAGACCTTCGGATGGTATAACAGCCAGGCAATTGGTATTGCAGGTTGGAGCAGTCAGTATAGATTCTCTTGAAGAACTCCTCAGCCAATAATACGGCAGCGATGGGTCTGTAAAAGAGCCGGGATTGTGGTTGGTTTAAATGGTCATGCAAATCTGTATTTGAAATCAAATCTTTATTATTTTTTTGGCAATAACATGGTGTGGGTGGATTTCTGCCAGTCACAGGCTGTGTCATGTCCCTCCAGACTGTGTCTTAGAATGACAGGGAGGTGAAGCCTCCATCAATCAAGATGTAAAATCCCAACTCCCACTGTATTTAGCTGGTTAGTGGGCATGGAGGAGGAGGGGAGGGAGTGGGCTGTCATGTACCACTGTGTATACGCCCACATGGAGGAGGAGGGAGGAGGTGGGCTATCATGTACCACTGTGTATACGCCCACATGGAGGAGGAGGGAGGGGGCGGGCTGTCATGTACCACTGTGTATACGCCCACGTGGAGGAGGGAGGGGGTGGGCTGTCATGTACCACTGTGTATACGCCCACATAAAGGGGGTGGGCTGTCATGTACCACTGTGTATACGCCCACATGGAAGAGGAGGTAGAGGCGGGCTGTCATGTACCACTGTGTATACGCCCACGTGGAGGAGGAGGGAGGGGGTGGGCTGTCATTTGCCACTGTGTATACGCCCATGTGGAGGAGGAGGGAGGGGGCGGGCTTTCATGTACCACTGTGTATATGCCCACATGGAGGAGGAGGGAGGGGGCGGGCTGTCATGTACCACTGTGTATACGCCCACATGGAGGAGGAGGGAGGGGGGTGGGCTGTCATGTACCACTGTGTATACGCCCACATGGAGGAGGAGGGAGGGGGCGGGCTGTCATGTACCACTGTGTATACGCCCACGTGGAGGAGGAGGGAGGGGGCGGGCTGTCATGTACCACTGTGTATACGCCCACATGTGTGACTCTGTAGTCACATGGGCTGCTCAGATGTGATGGGGAGGAAATGCTCAGCATAGAAACTCATTGAAAACTGAGCATGTGCAGAGCTGCCAACGCTGCTTTACAGAATTTCCATCTGCACTGGGGGTGTGGACAGGAGGCGGGGGCGTGGACAGGAGGCGGGAGCCCGGACAGGAGGTGGGGACAGAACAGCAGGATCAGCCAGGTTTTTTTTTGCAGAATACAGAAAACAAACCCCATAGTGGCTGAGTGAAGAGCACGGAATGCGGCATTTATTGATTGGACGATGCGGGGGGATTCACACTTTAAGTGCGCCATTAATAACAATGGTTTGTGTTTAGTTTGCAGTGAACATGTTCCGGACGTTACCCACCAGTCCCCCGCCGTCCTCCAACCCCACCGGAGCCGAGTTTGATCCCGAGGAAGATGAGCCGACGTTAGAAGCCGCGTGGCCACACCTACAGGTATATCCGTCGTGATTGGTTTGTTTTATAGTTGAAGCTGCTCTGTCTTTGAGTTTTGAAATCTATATATTAAAGGTTTGTATTGTGACCTGTCCTGGGGGTGACCTGTCCTGGGGGTGACCTGTCCTGGGGGTGACCTGTCCTGGGGGTGACCTGTCCTGGGGGCGACCTGTCCTGGGGGTGACCTGTCCTGGGGGCGACCTGTCCTGGGGGCGACCTGTCCTGGGGGCGACCTGTCCTGGGGGCGACCTGTCCTGGGGGCGACCTGTCCTGGGGGCGACCTGTCCTGGGGGCGACTGAGGAGTCCCCACGTTGGTCACCACCGGCCGGCTCTGCATGGTGGATGCCTTGGCCTATAAGCCTTCGTTCACACTGATGTGTTTTTTTTAGTGCGTTTTGCAGAAACGCTGCAGTCCGTTTACCATGATTTCCTATGGATCTAGTTCACATCCGTGTGCTGTCTGCTGCTGCGGTTTTTGGAAAGGGTCAGGGACTATTCCCCCCCCCCCCAGCAGATTTCATGCATTGCATTTAATAGGCTTCAATGGACCTGCACCAGAAACACAAGTGATGCGTTTTGCTGTTTATTTTGGCTAATAGGTAAGTAGGACAGTTCCATTCATGTAGTGCGACTTTACTCTCTCTGCCACTCAAGGCGCAGCAACGGCCAACCAGATTAGTGCAGGAACCTTTGTGTCCGAATTCGCTGACCCTGGTGACAGCGGCTGCTCCCCCCCGGTGTACAGTTGGGTGCGCTCATGTGAACAAGGCCTGCACACTAGACTGCAGAGCGGTTTGGTGTCCGGTGTCAGTCCACATCGGCTGCAGCGAGCCACAGTTCCCTTTTATTTTTTTTTTAATCAAACTTTATTTGAAATGTTTAAAGTGACACTTCATTCCTGTCACCCACTTGGTTTGTTGGCTGTTGTGCGGCGGGACATGTGGTGCCTTCCTGAGTGATCAGGTGCGGCACGTCTGTCTTTTATTGTATCGCAATGCAGACGGGGCCCATTGAAAACAATTGTTCTCCATGTGCCCCAGCAATGACCTCCATCTCCCCAACACCTGCCAGGCACTTCGCTGTGTGAACGGGGCGCCATGTTGCTGTGCGTAGGCACCTCGCTATGTGAACGGGACGCCATGTTGCTGTGCGTAGGCACCCTCGCTATGTGAACGGGACGCCATGTTGCTGTGCGTAGGCACCTCGCTGTGTGAATATGACGCCATGTTGCTGTGCGTAGGCACCTCGCTGTGTCAACGGGACGCCATGTTGCTGTGCGTAGGCACCTCGCTATGTGAACAGGACGCCATGTTGCTGTGCGTAGGCACCTCGCTATGTGAACAGGACGCCATGTTGCTGTGCGTAGGCACCTCGCTATGTGAACAGGACGCCATGTTGCTGTGCGTAGGCACCTCGCTATGTGAACGGGACGCCATGTTGCTGTGCGTAGGCACCTCGCTGTGTGTGAACGGACGCCATGTCCGCGTTGCTGTGCGTAGGCACCTCGCTGTGTGAACGGACGCCATGTCCGCGTTGCTGTGCACTTCATTGGCCTCACATCTGGATTTCCTTTCTTTCCAGCTTGTATACGAGTTTTTCCTGCGATTTCTGGAATCTCCGGATTTCCAGCCGAACGTAGCGAAGAAATATATCGATCAGAAGTTCGTTCTGCAGGTACGTCTGGTAGTGTTTGTCTTCTAGTAATTGATGACATGATGACGGGTTCTAATCCTGCGTGTCCCCTCTCCCCCCCCCCCCCCCCCCCAGTTGTTGGAACTCTTCGACAGTGAAGACCCCAGAGAGAGAGATTTCCTGAAGACGACTTTGCATCGAATCTACGGGAAGTTTTTAGGCCTCCGAGCGTACATAAGGAAACAGATCAATAATATATTTTATAGGTGAGTGCTCAGCGTGTGTCTGATGGTACCTCCTGTACTGCGGGGGTCTCCAAGCCTCCTGTACTGCGGGGGTCTCCAAACCTCCTGTACTGCGGGGGTCTCCCAGCCTCCTGTACTGCGGGGGTCTCCCAGCCTCCTGTACTGCGGGGGTCTCCCAGCCTCCTGTACTGCGGGGGTCTCCCAGCCTCCTGTACTGCGGGGGTCTCCCAGCCTCCTGTACTGCGGGGGTCTCCAAGCCTCCTGTACTGCGGGGGTCTCCAAACCTTCTACAGTGCGGGGGTCTCCAAACCTTCTACAGTGCGGCGGTCTCCAAACCTTCTACAGTGCGGGGGTCTCCAAACCTTCTACAGTGCGGGGGGGTCTCCAAACCTTCTATAGACGGGGGGGTCTCCAAACCTTCTATAGACGGGGGGTCTCCAAACCTTCTATAGACGGGGGGTCTCCAAACCTTCTATAGACGGGGGGTCTCCAAACCTTCTCTAGTGCGGGGGTTTCCAAACGTTCTACAGTGCGGGGGTCTCCAAACCACCTATAGACGCAGGGGTCTCCAAACCTTCTAAACAAAGGGCCAGTTTACTGTCCTTCAGACTGTAGGGGGGCCGGTCTGTGGCCACCGGGAGTAGAAAATGTCCCAATGTCAGTTGGAATAAACCAATCTCCTTCTTTATCACTGGGAGGAATTGTGCCCCATTCTTGGTGTCATTGCCAGGAGAGGAGACGGTACACCTGTGCAAGACTAGAGGGGAGGAGCCGGTACACCTGTGCAAGACTGGAGGGGAGGAGCCAGTACACCTGTGCAAGACTGGAGGGGAGGAGCCGGTACACCTGTGCAAGACTGGAGGGGAGGAGCCGGTACACCTGTGCAAGACTGGAGGGGAGGAGCCGGTACACCTGTGCAAGACTGAAGGGGAGGAGCTGGTACACCTGTGCAAGACTGGAGATGAGGAGCCGGTACACCTGGTCAAGACTGGAGGGGAGGAGCCGGTACACCTGGTCAAGACTGGAGGGGAGGAGCCGGTACACCTGGTCAAGACTGGAGGGGAGGAGCCGGTACACCTGGTCAAGACTGGAGGGGAGGAGCCGGTACACCTGGTCAAGACTGGAGGGGAGGAGCCGGTACACCTGGTCAAGACTGGAGGGGAGGAGCCGGTACACCTGGTCAAGACTGGAGGGGAGGAGCCGGTACACCTACGCAAGACTGGAGGGGAGGAGCCGGTACACCTACGCAAGACTGGAGGGGAGGGGCCGGTACACCTGCGCAAGACTGGAGGGAGGGGCCGGTACACCTGCGCAAGACTGGAGGGGAGGAGCCGGTACACCTGGTCAAGCCTGGAGGGGAGGAGCCGGCACACCTGTGCAAGACTGGAAGGGAGGAGCCGGCACACCTGTGCAAGACTGGAAGGGAGGAGCCGGCACACCTGTGCAAGACTGGAGGGGAGGAGCCGGCACACCTGTGCAAGACTGGAGGGGAGGAGCCCATACACCTCTACAAGACTGGAGGGGAGGAGCCGGCACACCTGTGCAAGACTGGAGGGGAGGAGCCGGCACACCTGTGCAAGACTGGAGGGGAGGAGCCGGCACACCTGTGCAAGACTGGAGGGGAGGAGCCGGCACACCTGTGCAGGACTGGAGGGGAGGAGCCGGCACACCTGTGCAGGACTGGAGGGGAGGAGCCCATACACCTGTACAAGACTGGAGGGGAGGAGCCGGCACACCTGTGCAGGACTGGAGGGGAGGAGCCCATACACCTGTACAAGACTATAGGGGAGGAGTCGGCCCCTCCTTCAGGGACTCCCCGCATCCACAGGGTGCTCGCCATTTTCAGAATGGTGCTGGGTGTCTGAGGACATCTTGTGGCAGATGTTGGTACTGCAGGTCACAGCTGTAGATTGAAGACACATCAGGACGGGATTTTCATACAATTTTTCAGTAAACGTTTCCCCTCCCCCACACCACTGAGCTTTCCACCTTCTCTGGGAAGAATGCCGGCCTTATGATCTCTCCTAATAAATACATTCTATTCTTACCAACCCGGCCAGTAATAACCCCTCACCTGGCGGAGGTAGAGCCGTATTACCTGGAGATAGGATACGGGGGGGCCCCCCTCCCCTTCATTTTTGCACCTGTGTTACCGGCTCCTCCCCTCCAGTCTTGTACAGGTGTACAGGCTCCTCCCCTTCAGTCTTGCACAGGTGTACTGGCTCCTCCCCTTCAGTCTTGCACAGGTGTACCGGCTCCTCCTCCCCTTCAATCCTGCACAGGTGTACCGGCTTCTCCCCTTCAGTCTTGCGTAGGTGTACCGGCTCCTCCCCTTCAGTCTTGCGCAGGTGTACCAGCCCCTCCCCTCCAGTCTTGCGCAGGTGTACCGGCCCCTCCCCTCCAGTCTTGCGCAGGTGTACCGGCCCCTCCCCTCCAGTCTTGCGTAGGTGTACCGGCTCCTCCCCTCCAGTCTTGCGTAGGGTGTACCGGCTCCTCCCCTCCAGTCTTGCGCAGGTGTACCGGCTCCTCCCCTCCAGTCTTGCGCAGGTGTACCGGCTCCTCCCCTCCAGTCTTGCGCAGGTGTACCGGCTCCTCCCCTTCAGTCTTGCGCAGGTGTACCGGCTCCTCCCCTTCAGTCTTGCGCAGGTGTACCGGCTCCTCCCCTTCAGTCTTGCGCAGGTGTACCGGCTCCTCCCCTTCAGTCTTGCGCAGGTGTGTACCGGCTCCTCCCCTCCAGTCTTGCGCAGGTGTACCGGCTCCTCCCCTCCAGTCTTGCACAGGTGTACCGACTCCTCCCCTTCAGTCTTGCGCAGGTGTACCGGCTCCTCCCATGGACTGGAAAGGCTTCCTCTGATGTCACCGCACACTGGGAGCTTCTCACAACGTACATTAGAAGCTGCAGCCAGTCAGAGCTCCGCCTCATTTTCTGGCTGGAGGATGTCCAGCATCATCTAGCACTTTCTTCCCCAGCCTGACTGTCCCTGGTCCCGCCCATTTCATTGATTAGAGCCGCCTCATTTTCTGGCTGCAAGATGTCCAGCATCATCTAGCCCAGTTCGCCAGCATATCCTACACCTTTCATTTATTGGATTTTGGTCTGTCAATCATGGAGACAACACATGTGGGCGTTACCTTTGTAAATACAGCCTGCCTAGAAACACCTACCCCTCCACACTGACACCCACCCATCAAGGCAGTTTGATATTTGCATAAACTCCTCCCACTGCCTGTATCAGGACTGAGGTCTCCTGAAAGGAGTACTGGAATGTTTCAGGAAGCTATGTACAGCACCCTGCTGGCCCCTCCCACCAGCTATGATCTGCTTGCATTGCATAGAGAAACACAGATACCCAACGATGTCATCACAGATTCTAAAATAAGGAATGTAATCAAAATGGAAAGGCTTCATTTAAAAATACCGATATCTTGTTGATGAGGGGGAACCAGGGAGGGTAAAATCTAGGGAGGGTAAAATCTAGGAACATCGAAACGTCCGTCCAGCAGCTCAGTCTGTGACACCATGACCCTTATTTATTGATTTTTCATTTTTCTAATGTGTGACTTTTCTCTGTTTTCAGGTTTATTTATGAAACGGAACACCACAACGGCATAGCAGAGCTGCTGGAAATCCTGGGAAGGTTGGTTCCTCCATTGCTTTCCTTCTTCCTCCTCACACATAAAGACATTGGATAAAGGTTCTGCCTTCTGATTGGTCAGACTTTCCGTCACTCATTTGTTCTTTATACAGCTGCAAATCATTTTCATGTGTCACGTGATTGGGGGGGGGGGGGGGTGACAACACAGGTGGTGCTTCTGCACATGTGCAGAGAAATCCGCATTCATTTCTTATGGCGGGGTCATCCATTTCTGATTATTATTATTGGGATTTTGTATAGCGCCATCAATTTACATATATATTGTACTTTCCCATCAGTCCCCGCCCCTGAGGAGCGCACAATCTAATGCAGGCCATAAACGGTTCGAAAACCAGACGTTTTTTAATAAAAGAAAAATCGGTCATTCGATCGGCCGACGTTCCCACCAACGGTTAAAACAATCATCCGATTTTCGTCCCGTCTGCGGCCGGCATTTAATTACTTCTGTCCCTTGCAGAGAGCTCCGCTATTATATTTGACATGAAAAAGTCTTGCGGTTGCAAACAATGTATCCATTTCGGATACAGATGTTTTTATTTAGATATATATAGATACATTGTTGCAAAACGCAATACTTTCCATGTAAAATATAATAGCGGACTGGATTTCTTCTTTTTCTCCTCTTGCTCCTCCTCCTCTTGCTCTTCCTCCTCTTGCTCTTGCTCCTCCTTCCTCTTCTTCCTCCTTCCTCTTCTTCCTCCTTCTCTTCTTTCTTCCTCTTCTTCTTCCTCATTTCCTCTTCTTCCTCCTTCCTCTTCTTCCTCTTCCTCTCCTCCTCTTCGAGGCAGAAGCTCTCCTCGGAATGGAGGAAGGAGGCCTCCTTTTCCTCTTCCTCCTTCTTCCTCCTCCCTCTTCCTCTTCCTCTTCCTCCTCCTCCTTTTCCTCTTCCTCCTTCCTCCTCCTCTTCCTCTTCCTCTTCCTCCTCCTCCTCCTCTTCCTCTTCCTCCTCCTCCTCTTCCTCTTCCTCCTCCTCCTTTTCCTCTTCCTCCTCCTCCGTTTTTTCCTCTTCTGCCCTCGTCCTTCCTCCTCCTCTTCCTCCTCCCTCCTTCCTCTTCTCCTCCTCTTCCTCCTCCTCCTTCCCTCCTCCTCCTCTTCCTCCTCCTCCTCTTCTTCCTCCTCCTCTTCCTCCTCCTCTTCCTCTTCCTCTTCCTCCTCCTCCTTTTCCTCTTCCTCCTCCTCCTCCTTTTCCTCTTCCTCTTCTTCCTCCTCCTCCTCCTTTCCTCTTCCTCCTCCTCCTCCTTTTCCTCTTCCTCTTCCTCCTCCTCCTCCTTTCCCTCTTCCTCTTCCTCCTCCTCCTTTCCTCTTCCTCTTCCTCCTCCTCCTCCTCCTTTTCCTCTTCCTCTTCCTCCTCCTCCTTTTCCTCTTCCTCTTCCTCCTCCTCCTTTTCCTCTTTCCTCTTCCTCTTCCTCCTCCTCCTTTTCCTCTTCCTCCTTTTCCCTCTTCCTCCTCCTCCTTTTTCCTCTCTTCCTCCTCCTCCTCCTTTTCCTCTTCCTCCTCCTCCTCCTTTTCCTCTTCCTCCTCCTCCTCCTTTTTCCTCTTCCTCCTCCTCCTCCTTTTCCTCTTTCTTCTCTTCCTCTTCCTTCTCTTCCTCTTCCTTCTCCTCCTCTTCCTTCTCCTCCTCTTCTTCCTCCTCCTCTTCCTCTTCTTCCTCCTCCTCTTCCTCTTCTTCCTCCTCCTTTTCCTCTCCCTCCTCTTCCTTTTCCTCTCCCTCCTCCTCCTTTTCCTCTCCCTCCTCCTCCTTCTTCGCAGATTTTTTCTATCGGTAAAACCCAACGGCCAATTTTTCCCATCATTGCCGGGAAAATCGACCTATCGTCAAAATCGGCTGCAAATTTTCCAACTTGACAGATTAAAAAAAAAATAAATGTGCCAAAACCCCGAAAAACGGCCAAACAATTAACCCACTAACGGTGCAAAAATCGGACGATTTTGGACCCGTCTATGTGTATAGGTCATGTGACAGGCCGGGTATTTGTACTGCAAGTCTACAGGAGGTCATGTGACAGGCCGGATATTTGTACTGCAAGTCTATAGGAGGTCATGTGACAGGCCGGGTATTTGTACTGCAAGTCTACAGGAGGTCATGTGACGGGCCGGGTATTTGTACTGCAAGTCTACAGGAGGTCATGTGACGGGCCGGGTATTTGTACTGCAAGTCTATAGGAGGTCATGTGACGGGCCGGGTATTTGTACTGCAAGTCTACAGGAGGTCATGTGACGGGCCGGGTATTTGTACTGCAAGTCTACAGGAGGTCATGTGATGGACCGGGTATTTGTACTGCAAGTCTACAGGAGGTCATGTGACAGGCCGGATATTTGTACTGCAAGTCTATAGGAGGTCATGTGACGGGCCTAAACTTTTGTCCTGTTTTTTTGTGTTTTCAGTATAATTAACGGGTTTGCCTTACCATTAAAAGAAGAGCACAAAATATTCCTGCTGAAGGTGTTACTGCCGTTACACAAAGTCAAGTCACTCAGTGTCTACCATCCACAGGTAAGTGCCGCCAGCTGCGCTCTCCAAATCTCGGGGTGTCCCATGGTCACTCACATGCCCCTCCCCCTCAATAAACTATCATTTCTGGGACCCCCGCGGACAACAGTGTATACTCTCCAGCTCTCCAGGAATCAAATGCCAAAGGAGGCCAGGGAACCAGAGCAAATGGTGGCCTATGGATGACACGTCGGGGATGCAGCCCTCCTCACATGGGGAAAATCAACAACTGGAAAGAGCAGGAAGGGGGGGGGGATCCTTGGGGGGGGGGAATCCTCTGGAGGCCAATGGTTTAAATTCATTAAAGTTAATTTTTTCCCCACAAAACAGTTTTTGAAAAATCACCTCATGAATTACCGTGCGACATAAACAAATGCAACACCCGCCATTTATCCCTCCAGGGCCTCTGCTTACACAATATAGAATGTTTGGGGGATCTGAGTAATTTTCTAGCAAAAAATGGTGATTTTTAACATGCTGGAGAAAAGAGTCAGAAGTGGCCTGGGTGGGAAGTAGATAATGGCGACTGTCCTTTTACAGGTCAGGACGGGGGGTCCCAGAAAGATCAGGGCCTGCGCCAACACCTAACGCACTATCCACGGTTTATTCGAAATGTATAAAAGACAAAAACATACAAATGTAGCGTGTATATGACGCTTTGTATGACCATGGAGATGGCTACAACAATGGGCATGGTGTCCAACTGTCAGTGCGGTTGGGTGGCTGACACGTTTTTGGGGACGAATCCCTTTACTCAGAGCTTGTTCACAATATGAAGGGAGACAATATAACAACAATACAGTTCAATACAAGAGGGTTAGGAGGGGCTGATCCTGGGAGCTTACAATCTAAGAGGGGGAGGGGGCTGATCCTGGGAGTTTACAATCTAGGAGGGAGGGCCTGATCCTGGGAGCTTACAATATAAGAGGGAGGGGATGATCCTGGGAGCTTACAATATAAGAGGGAGGGTCTGATCCTGGGAGTTTACAATATAAGAGGGAGGGGCTGATCCTGGGAGCTTACAATATAAGAGGGAGGGGCTGATCCTGGGAGCTTACAATATAAGAGGGAGGGTCTGATCCTGGGAGCTTACAATATAAGAGGGAGGGGCTGATCCTGGGAGCTTACAATATAAGAGGGAGGGGCTGATCCTGGGAGCTTACAATATAAGAGGGAGGGCCTGATCCTGGGAGCTTACAATCTAAGAGGGAGGGGCTGATCCTGAGAGCTTACAATCTAAGAGGGAGGGGACTGATCCTGGGAGTTTACAATCTAAGAGGGAGTCGCTGATCCTGGGAGCTTACAATCTAAGAGGGGGAGGGGCTGATCCTGGGAGCTTACAATCTAAGAGGGAGGGGCTGATCCTGGGAGTTTACAATCTAAGAGGGAGGGCCTGATCCTGGGAGCTTACAATCTAAGAGGGAGGGGCTGATCCTGGGAGCTTACAATCTAGGAGGGGGGGCTGATCCTGGGAGCTTACAATCTAAGAGGGAGGGCCTGATCCTGGGAGTTTACAATCTAAGAGGGAGGGGCCTGATCCTGGGAGCTTACAATCTAAGAGGGAGGGCCTGATCCCGGGAGCTTACAATCTAATTTTTTGCACTATAAACAAGAAAAGACCGACAATTCGAGAAAAAAAAACAATATTAAACATGTCCAGTAAATTTATTTTAAAAAAAAAAATCAAATTTCGTCATAAATTTTGGCCAAAATGTCTCCCGCTCCGTGTCTTCGCTAAAAACAAAATCCCGATACGTGTAAATTAATTGGTTTACATGAAAGTTATAGCGTCTACAAATGGTGGGATGGATACTGGGATTTTTTTTTTTTTTTGTAATAGTAATGGCTGCAATCAGAGACTTCTAGCGGGACTGCGGCGGGCATTCTGACACTGGGGGGGGGGACTGATTTGGTGTCATTGATCATTGTATTGGTGTCACTGGGGATGTCAGTGTTAATAAAAAGCACTGACACTGTACTAATGGCACTGGGCAGGAAGGAGTTAACATGAGGGGGCGATCAAAGGGTTAACGGTGTCCTGTGTGTGTGCTTCACTGTGCGCATGCTGCTATGCAGAGCCATACAAAGCAGCGTGCAGGGGAGAGTTCTTTGTTGTTTATACACAGGTCTCTCCCCCCATCAGAGATACTCAGCGATCGCCGGGTTTCTTGTGAGTAATCACTGACCGGGACTCGGCGATTGACAGTCAAGGTGACGAATGCAGCGCGGGTAGGGCGTACGCGTGCTCCCTTCCCAGAACTGCAAAATCGTGTGTCGAAGTGATTTTGCGCACCCATGCCGCCCTGTATCAGTATTTCTACTATAGGGTGGTGCGGAAATGGAAAATGCGCAAAAATAAAATGAATATGTATTACCCATTTTTTTTGTAAAATATAAAAGATGTCACGCCAAGGAAATAGATACCTAACATGTCAGGCATTAAAATTGCGCACGCTCGTGGAATGGCGCAAAAAACTACGACACTTAAAGTGGTTGTTCAAAAGATGACAATTGATGTCGTCGCGCCCTTGCAGAGCGTGTGCAGGAAAAGTGACGTGTGCAGCGTGGTGTGAATGAGCCCCAAGTAGGTAACCTATTCACCCAAGAGGCCTCAGAAGATATGGGGAAAAAGTATCAGATTTTGTCCTGAACGCTTCTTGGGGCCCCACTGGAAGTCTGGCCAAAAAACGAGCATTTAGAATTCCCCACATCTTGCCTTGTTGCTAGGATGCAAAAAACCATCGGAGTCTCGCTGCCAGCGTTACAGGAGTGAAAACCAACAATCTTCGCATCCTAGCAACCATGCAAGACGCAGGGAACGCGAACGAAGAGTTTTTCTGCCCGGCTTCCGGGGGCCCGCATGGCCTGCATGGATAAATGTCATGCAGATTGTTAACCACTTCAGCTCCAGAAGATTTACCCCCTTCATGACCAGGACACTTTTTTCATATTCAGCACTGCCCTTCTTTAACCCGGAAATTGCACGGTCATACAACACTGGACACTGCAGGGGGGGGGGGGGGGGGCAGGTCCCTGAATGCATCTCTAGCAATATTGTCAGTTAATTTTTTATTTTTTTTTTTCTTTGGTGTCAAATGCGTTTTGCATTCGCCGTTAATTCCTGTCCTGATGACAAAAGTCAACAACTGACGGGGGAAGGGGGGGGATCTTCCCAGTGGGGGTCCTACAGTTAGCTGTCCCTTGAAAAATGGTTTCTACTATTTAATAAAAGTGTAAATGTGCTGATAAAAGAATCCGAATTCTGTATTTGTAATCTTGATGTATTGTGACCACCAATGTGTCTGCATCGCGCCATCCGATGATTCAATATTAACGCCGATTCTTTGTTTTCTTCCAGCTGGCGTATTGTGTAGTACAGTTCTTAGAGAAGGACAGCACCCTGACCGAGCCGGTGAGAGGACTCCTCTAATATCATTCCCAACCAGGGATCTCCCACTTATTACTGGGGGGTTCTGTGAGCTGTGACCACCGACCCCCAATGTACGGGACATTAATCCCAATGACCCCCAATGTAAGGGACATCCTTCCCACTGACCTCCAATGTAAGGGACATTCTTCCCAATGACCCCCAATGTACGGGACATTCTTCCCACTGACCCCCAATGTAAGGGACATTCTTCCCAATGACCCCCAATGTACGGGACATTCTTCCCACTGACCCCCAATGTAAGGGACATTCTTCCCACTGATCTCCAATGTAAGGGACATCCTTCCCACTGACCTCCAATGTAAGGGACATTCTTCCCAATGACCCCCAATGTACGGGACATTCTTCCCACTGACCCCCAATGTAAGGGACATTCTTCCCACTGACCTCCAATGTAAGGGACATCCTTCCCACTGACCTCCAATGTAAGGGACATTCTTCCCAATGACCCCCAATGTACGGGACATTCTTCCCACTGACCCCCAATGTAAGGGACATTCTTCCCACTGACCCCCAATGTAAGGGACATTCTTCCCACTGACCCCCAATGTAAGGGACATTCTTCCCACTGACCCACAATGTAAGGGACATTCTTCCCACTGACCCCCAATGTAAGGGACATTCTTCCCACTGACCCCCAATGTACGGGACATTCTTCCCACTGACCCCCCAATGTAAGGGACATTCTTCCCACTGACCTCCAATGTAAGGGACATTCTTCCCACTGACCCCCCAATGTAAGGGACATTCTTCCCACTGACCTCCAATGTAAGGGACATTCTTCCCACTGACCCCCAATGTAAGGGGCATTCTTCCCACTGACCACCAATGTAAGGGACATTCTTCCCTCTGACCCCCCAATGTAAGGGACATTCTTCCCACTGACCCCCAATGTAAGGGACATTCTTCCCACTGACCCCCAATGTAAGGGACGTTCTTCCCACTGACCCCAATGTAAGGGACATTCTTCCCACTGACCCCCAATGTAAGGGACATTCTTCCCACTGACCCCCAATGTAAGGGACATTCTTCCCACTGACCACCAATGTAAGGGACATTCTTCCCACTGACCCCCCAATGTAAGGGACATTCTTCCCACTGACCCCCAATGTAAGGGACATTCTTCCCACTGACCCCCAATGTAAGGGACATTCTTCCCACTGATCACCAATGTAAGGGACATTCTTCCCACTGACCCCCAATGTAAGGGACATTCTTCCCACTGACCACCAATGTAAGGGACGTTCTTCCCACTGACCCCCCAATGTAAGGGACGTTTCTTCCCACTGACCCCCCAATGTAAGGTACATTCTTCCCACTGACCCCCAATGTAAGGAACATTCTTCCCACTGACCCCCAATGTAAGGGACATTCTTCCCACTGACCCCCAATGTAAGGGACATTCTTCCCACTGACCCCCAATGTAAGGGACATTCTTCCCACCTGACCCCCAATGTAAGGGACATTCTTCCCACTGACCCCCAATGTAAGGGACATTCTTCCCACTGACCCCCAATGTAAGGGACATTCTTCCCACTGACCCCCCCAATGTAAGGGACATTCTTCCCCCTGACCACCAATGTAAGGGACATTCTTCCCCCTGACCCCCAATGTAAGGGACATTCTTCCCACTGATCACCAATGTAAGGGACATTCTTCCCACTGACCCCCAATGTAAGGGACATTCTTCCCACTGACCCCCAATGTAAGGGACATTCTTCCCACTGACCCCCCCAATGTAAGGGACATTCTTCCCACCGACCCCCAATGTAAGGGACATTCTTCCCACTGACCCCCAATGTAAGGGACATTCTTACCCCCCCACTGACCCCCCAATGTAAGGGACATTCTTCCCACTGATCACCAATGTAAGGGACATTCTTCACACTGACCACCAATGTAAGGGACATTCTTCCCACTGACCCCCAATGTAAGGACGTTCTTCCCACTGACCCCCAATGTAAGGGACATTCTTCCCACTGACCCCCAATGTAAGGGACATTCTTCCCACTGACCCCCAATGTAAGGGACATTCTTCCCACTGACCCCCAATGTAAGGGACATTCTTCCCACTGACCACCAATGTAAGGGACATTCTTCCCACTGACCCCCAATGTAAGGGACATTCTTCCCACTGACCCCCCAATGTAAGGGACATTCTTCCCACTGACCCCCAATGTAAGGGACATTCTTCCCACTGATCACCAATGTAAGGGACATTCTTCCCACTGACCCCCAATGTAAGGGACATTCTTCCCACTGATCACCAATGTAAGGGACGTTCTTCCCACTGACCCCCCAATGTAAGGGACATTCTTCCCACTGACCCCCCAATGTAAGGGACATTCTTCCCACTGAACCCCCAATGTAAGGAACGTTCTTCCCACTGACCCCCAATGTAAGGGACATTCTTCCCACTGACCCCCAATGTAAGGGACATTCTTCCCACTGACCCCCAATGTAAGGGACATTCTTCCCACCGACCCCCCAATGTAAGGGACATTCTTCCCACTGACCCCCCCATGTAAGGGACATTCTTCCCACTGATCTCCAATGTAAGGGACATTCTTCCCACTGATCCCCAATGTAAGGGACATTCTTCCCACCGACCCCCAATGTAAGGGACATTCTTCCCACTGACCCCCAATGTAAGGGACATTCTTCCCACTGATCACCAATGTAAGGGACATTCTTCCCACTGACCCCCAATGTAAGGGACATTCTTCCCACTGACCCCCAATGTAAGGGACATTCTTCCCACTGATCACCAATGTAAGGGACATTCTTCCCCCCTGACCCCCAATGTAAGGGACATTTCTTCCCACTGATCACCAATGTAAGGGACATTCTTCCCACTGACCCCCAATGTAAGGGACATTCTTCCCACTGACCCCCAATGTAAGGGACATTCTTCCCACTGACCCCCCCAATGTAAGGGACATTCTTCCCACCGACCCCCAATGTAAGGGACATTCTTCCCACTGACCCCCAATGTAAGGGACATTCTTCCCCCCACTGACCCCCCAATGTAAGGGACATTCTTCCCACTGATCACCAATGTAAGGGACATTCTTCACACTGACCACCAATGTAAGGGACGTTCTTCCCACTGACCCCCAATGTAAGGGACGTTCTTCCCACTGACCCCCAATGTAAGGGACATTCTTCCCACTGACCCCCCAATGTAAGGGACATTCTTCCCACTGATCACCAATGTAAGGGACATTCTTCCCACTGACCCCCAATGTAAGGGACATTCTTCCCACTGACCCCCAATGTAAGGGATGGGGGTCACATGAACGGTGATCCATTTAAATATATGTATCAGAAAATGATGAACATTTGTGGTCTTTCAGTCTATGGGACAGACTATGACAATGTTTGGCTGTTCTGGAAGTGTAGCTGGGACTGGAGGAGACGTGTTCACAGACAACACAGACAGTCCTCCTTTCGGACGCTCCTCATATGGGGTTCCAGGATTTGCTGTAATTGGGGTCTCTCTTCCTCCGCAGGTGGTGATGGCTCTGCTCAAGTATTGGCCGAAGACTCACAGTCCGAAGGAAGTCATGTTTTTTAAACGAATTAGAGGAAATTTTAGACGTCATAGAACCCTCAGAATTTGTAAAGGTCATGGAGCCGCTCTTCCGGCAGCTCGCCAAGTGTGTGTCCAGCCCGCACTTCCAGGTACGCCGTGACGTCTGATGTCACGTTTACAGCATTCCATCTCAGTATGTTAGGGTGCCGCTGCAGTGCGGCTCGTGTTTTGGGGTCACCAGAGTAGTGCTGCATGGATTTGGTATAAAGTGTGGTTAAGTCACGGTCACAGCGCTGCGATTTTAACCCCCTTCCAGTCCGGACACTTCCCCACCCCCACCCCCTTCCAGTCCAGACACTTTTCCCCCCCTTCCAGTCCGGACACTTTCCCCCCCTTCCAGTCCGGACACTTTCCCCCCCCTTCCAGTCCGGACACTTTTCCCCCCTTCCAGTCCGGACACTTTCCCCCCCTTCCAGTCCGGACACTTTCCCCCCCTTCCAGTCCAGACACTTCCCCCCCCTTCCAGTCCGGACACTTTCCCCCCCTTCCAGTCCGGACACTTTCCCCCCCTTCCAGTCCGGACGCTTTCCCCCCCCCTTCCAGTCCGGACGCTTTCCCCCCCCTTCCAGTCCGGACATTTCCCCCCCCCCCCTTCCAGTCCGGACATTTCCCCCCCCCCCTTCCAGTCCGGACACTTCCCCCCCCCCCCCCTTCCAGTCCGGACACTTCCCCCCCCCCCCCCCCCTTCCAGTCCGGACACTTCCCCCCCCTTCCAGTCCGGACGCTTTCCCCCCCCCTTCCAGTCCGGACATTTCCCCCCCCTTCCAGTCCGGACATTTCCCCCCCTTCCAGTCCGGACACTTCCCCCCCCCCTTCCAGTCCGGACACTTCCCCCCCCCCCCCCTTCCAGTCCGGACGCTTTCCCCCCCCTTCCAGTCCGGACACTTCCCCCCTTCCAATCTGGACACTCAGCCCCCCCCCCCCCCCCCTCGCCAATTTTCAGCTGTCAGCGCTGTCACACTTTGAAGGACAATTGCGCGGTCATGCAACACTGTACCCAGATGAATTTTTTTTGAGACAGATAAAGCTTTATTTTGGTGGTATTTATTCACTGCTGGGATTTTTATTTTTTTTGCTATATAAATGAAAAAGTCCACAAATTTGAAAAATAAAAGTGTTTTTCTTAAAAAAAATTTTGCAAATAAATAATCTTTCTTCATAAATCTCGGCCAAAATGTATTCAGCTATCTTTGTGTCCTCCCGGATCGCAGTGCTACGCACTATGCTATGCTACGGTATGACCCGGACACTTAAGGTGGAAGTCCAGATTTTGAGAATCGCCCCTCCCCCACCCCAATTCAGCTTTGTGCTCTTTAAGTCATTTGTGCTCAGACATGATTGAGGTTTGGTGCCCCCCCCCCCCCCCCCCCCCCCCCGGGGACACATTCAGCAGCCTCAGTAAACGTGACAATAACAGCGACATTCGTACCTACCTAAGTGCACGTTCACCTTCAGTAACATTTTCCAAAATCCCCCCTATGTCACGCCATACCCTTTTGAATGGTACATATCGGCGCTCCTCCTTTTTCAGATGCTCCTCCTTCTCTCCATTACACATGCAGCCATGGGGGGGTCTGCACAATTTAATGGCTGGCTCCTCCATCCCCCCTCCGTCCAATACAGTCATGCGCCCCCTAGTGGCTGCTCCAGGCCATTGGAATGACACTCCTCTAGCTGCGGGGGGTTGAGCTTGTCTAGAGAAGGAGAGGGTGCACCATTATGGTATCCAGCCCCTCCTGAACACAGCAGAATAGAAGGGGGGGGGGGGGGGGGCATGACGTCATTACGTATGCTGGGAGCAGCTGCAGGACTTGTAACAGGAGGAGCACCGATGGGGTTCAGGGGGTATGAAGCTGCTTGGAGGGATTTTTGGAAAATGTTGCTGAAGGTCAACTTACAACTTCCATTTTTTTCTGAAGTGATCTCCCTTCTCTGTCTTACATTATGAGCTGAGAATGGAAAACTAAAACATTTCTGTCACATTGTTCTTGTCAGTGTTCAGCAGAAGCATTATGCCGGCTGCAGGGGAACCCCGCTCTGTTGTTCATGTTCCCCCAGAACAGGATAGTGTTAGGACCTGTTTACTCCATCTGTTTGCAGAAACACACAAACCCCTCCCCCTCCAGAGGATCCCCCCCCCTCCCCCTCCAGAGGATTCCCCCCCCCCCCTCCCCCTCCAGAGGATTCCCCCCCCCCCCTCCCCCTCCAGAGGATTCCCCCCCCTCCCCCTCCAGAGGATTCCCCCCCCCCTCCCCCTCCAGAGGATTCCCCCCCCTCCCCCTCCAGAGGATTCCCCCCCCTCCCCCTCCAGAGGATTCCCCCCCCCCTCCCCCTCCAGAGGATTCCCCCCCCTCCCCCTCCAGAGTAAATCCCCCCCCCTCCCCCTCCAGAGGATTCCCCCCCTCCTCCCTCTCCAGAGGATCCTCCTCCCTCTCCAGAGTATTTCCCCCCCCCCCCCCCTCTCCAGAGTATTTCCCCCCCCCCTCTCCAGAGTATTTCCCCCCCCCTCTCCAGAGTATTCCCCCCCCCCTCCAGAGTATTTCCCCCCCCCCCTCTCCAGAGTATTACCCCCCCCCCCCCTCTCCAGAGGATTCCCCCCCCCCTCTCCAGAGGATTCCCCCCCCTCTCTCTCTCCAGAGGATTCCCCCCCCCCTCCCTCTCCAGAGGATTCCCCCCCCTCTCCTCTCCAGAGGATTCCCCCCCCTCTCTCTCCAGAGGATTCCCCCCCCTCTCTCTCCAGAGGATTCCCCCCCCTCTCTCTCCAGAGGATTCCCCCACCTCCCTCTCCAGAGGATTTCCCCCCCCCCTCCCCCTCCAGAGGATTCCCCTCCCGATTTCCCCCTCCAGAGGATTCCCCTCCCGATTCCCCCCTCCAGAGGATTCCCCTCCCGATTTCCCCCCTCCAGAGGATTCCCCTCCCGATTCCCCCCTCCAGAGGATTCCCCTCCCGATTCCCCCCTCCAGAGGATTCCCCCCTCTTCCCCCCTCCAGAGGATTCCCCCCTCTTCCCCCTCCAGAGGATTCCCCCCTCTTCCCCCTCCAGAGGATTCCCCCCTCTTCCCCCTCCAGAGGATTCCCCCCCCTCTTCCCCCCTCCAGAGGATTCCCCCCTCTTCCCCCTCCAGAGGATTCCCCCATCTTCCCCCTCCAGAGGATTCCCCCATCCTCCCCCCCTCCAGAGGAATTCCCCCCCTCGCTCTCCAGAGGATTCCCCCCTCTTCCCCCTCCAGAGGATTCCCCCATCCTCCCCCTCCAGTGGAATTCCCCCCCCCCTCGCTCTCCAGAGGAATTCCCCCCCTCGCTCTCCAGAGGATTCCCCCCTGCCCCTCCAGAGGATTCCCCCCTCCTTCCTAAACCAAGCCATTTTTTTGCGTTACTGCGCTGCATTACTTTTCTGGACAATTGCGCGGTCATGCTGCGCTGCACCTAAATGAAATGTACAACCTTTTTTAGTAATGGCGGCGATCAGCGACAGCAGTGTGCAGGAGCTGACGGGAGAGATCTGTATTGTTTACAAACCGTTCTCCTCCGCCCCCCCCATCGGAGATGCTCCGCAATCACCGGGCACCAGTGAGTAATCATGGGCCAGGACCCGGTGACTGAGAGCCGTGAGTTTCCTAAGAGATATATATGTGATTTAGTGCTCCCGTCCGCACCGTAGCAGCACTTCTTGTACAAGGTGGACGGGAAGCAGTTTAGGGTGTTGTGGTGCCTTTCGCTCAGACTGACGGGAAATCCTCGCCTCACCGTCAGTAGCTGCTTCGACTGGTCCTGATCTACAAGTTGTGGACATCAGTGTTGAGGGTTTTCACTTTCACACGGAGTTTATACTTTAGATGGCCAAGCTGCTCCATACCAGAAAAGGGAGGGTGGTGGTAGTCCCCGGAGATGCCTGGTAGTCCCCGGAGATGCCTGGTAGTCCCCGGAGATGCCTGGTAGTCCCCGGAGATGCCTGGTAGTCCCCGGAGATGCCTGGTAGTCCCGGAGATGCCTGGTAGTCCCCGGAGATGCCTGGTAGTCCCCGGAGATGGCTGGTAGTCCCCGGAGATGGCTGGTAGTCCCCGGAGATGGCTGGTAGTCCCCGGAGATGCCTGGTAGTCCCCGGAGATGCCTGGTAGTCCCTTTCACACAGTCTGTCTATAGGTAGGTATGGGGTAATACCTGGTGGTATAGTAGTGGGGGTGGATTGGGGTGTCTATAGGTGGGTATGGGGTAATACCTGGTGGTATAGTAGTGGGGGTGGATTGGGGTGTCTATAGGTGGGTATGGGGTAATACCTGGTGGTATAGTAGGGGGTGGATTGGGGTGTCTATAGGTGGGTATGGGGTAATACCTGGTGGTATAGTAGTGGGGGTGGATTGGGGTGTCTATAGGTGGGTATGGGGTAATACCTGGTGGTATAGTAGTAGTGGGGGTGGATTGGGGTGTCTATAGGTGGGTATGGGGTAAATACCTGGTGGTATAGTAGTAGTGGGGGTGGATTGGGGTGTCTATAGGTAGGTATGGGGTAATACCTGGTGGTATAGTAATGGGGGGGGGGGGATTGGGGTGTCTATAGGTATGTATGGGGTAATACCTGGTGGTATAGTAATGGGGGGGGGGTGGATTGGGGTGTCTATAGGTGGGTATGGGGTAATACCTGGTGGTATAGTAGTGGGGGGGGATTGGGGTGTCTATAGGTGGGTATGGGGTAATACCTGGTGGTATAGTAGGGGGGGGGATTGGGGTGTCTATAGGTGGGTATGGGGTAATACCTGGTGGTATAGTGGGGGGGGGGTGGATTGGGGTGTCTATAGGTAGGTATGGGGTAATACCTGGTGGTATAGTAGTGGGGGGGGATTGGGGTGTCTATAGGTGGGTATGGGGTAATACCTGGTGGTATAGTGGGGGGGGGGTGGATTGGGGTGTCTATAGGTGAGTATGGGGTAATACCTGGTGGTATAGTGGGGGGGGGGGGTGGATTGGGGTGTCTATAGGTAGGTATGGGGTAATACCTGGTGGTATAGTAGTGGGGGGGGGGATTGGGGTGTCTATAGGTGGGTATGGGGTAATACCTGGTGGTATAGTAGTGGGGGTGGATTGGGGTGTCTATAGGTGGGTATGGGGTAATATCTGGTGGTATAGTGGGGGGGGGGGATTAAGGTGTCTATAGGTGGGTATGGGGTAATACCTGGTGGTATAGTGGGGGGGGGGGGGGGTGGATTGGGGTGTCTATAGGTGGGTATGGGGTGATACCTGGTGGTATAGTGTGGGGGGGGGGGGGGATTGGGGTGTCTATAGGTAGGTATGGGGTAATATCTGGTGGTATAGTGGGGGGGGGGGATTAAGGTGTCTATAGGTGGGTATGGGGTGATACCTGGTGGTATAGTAGTGGGGGTGGATTGGGGTGTCTATAGGTGGGTATGGGGTAATACCGGGTGGTATAGTGGGGGGGGGGGATTGGGGTGTCTATAGGTGGGTATGGGGTGATACCTGGTGGTATAGGGGGGGGGGGGAGGATTGGGGTGTCTATAGGTAGGTATGGGGTAATACCGGGTGGTATAGTGGGGGGGGGGATTGGGGTGTCTATAGGTAGGTATGGGGTGATACCTGGTGGTATAGTAGTGGGGGTGGATTGGGGTGTCTATAGGTGGGTATGGGGTGATACCTGGTGGTATAGTGGGGGGGGGGATTGGGGTGTCTATAGGTAGGTATGGGGTGATACCTGGTGGTATAGTGGGGGGGGGATTGGGGTGTCTATAGGTAGGTATGGGGTGATACCTGGTGGTATAGTGGGGGGGGGGGGGGGATTGGGGTGTCTATAGGTAGGTATGGGGTAATACCTGGTGGTATAGTGGGGGGGAGGGGTGGATTGTGGTGTTTTCTTCACTTTCTAACACATTCTGAAATCCTCTCTCTTCCTCCCTTCATGTAAGTCGTATTATTTTTCAGGCGATAGAAGTGGAATATTTGGGGTATTAATTCCTGTGTTCTGTTGCAGGTGGCGGAGCGAGCGTTATATTACTGGAACAACGAATACATCATGAGTCTAATCAGCGATAACGCAGCTAAAATCCTCCCCATTATGTTCCCATCATTGTACCGGAACTCCAAGACACATTGGAACAAGTAAGAGAACGGTGTTTCTGGGCCTGTGATGCTCCGTGTATCCCGGTCGGGGTAAAGTTCATCGTCGGTCATAGCCGGGCTTGTATAGAATGTAGAAGGTGTTTGATGGTCATCCGGGTGGTTTTCCCCATTTCCTCTGTAGGTGACCCGTAGTGCTTTGAGAATCCTTTGTTGTGTATTTCATGATAATTTGTAGATCTGTAGACCTATGCAGGCCATAGATGGGTCAAAAACCGGCTTTTTTTTTTTTTTTGAAAAAAAAAAAAAAAAATCGGGTCGTTCAATAGGCTGACATTCCCACCAAGGTGAAAAAAATCGGCCTATTTTCGTCCCGTCTACGGCCGGCATTTAATCACTTCTGTCCCTGCAGAGATCCGCTATTATATTTGACATGAAAAAGTCTTGCGGTTGCAACAATGTATCCATTACAGATGGTTTTATTTGGATACAAATGGATACATTGTTGCAACCGCAAGACTTTCATATAAAATATAATAGCGGACTGGAATTTTTCATCCTCCTCCCTCCTCCTCCTCCGTGCAGATTTTTGCATTAAAAAACGGCCGCCGACCAATTAACCCATTAATGGTGCGAAAATCTGCCAATTTTCGACCCATCTATGGCCTGCAATAGTAAGGCACAGAAGCTCCTCCCCTTTTTCTCATCTCCATGACATATTTTGCTCGGGATCTCAGGCAGTGTTGTCATGTCACTACAGGAAACTAGGTGTGCTCCGGGTTTCTGGCAGGATCGTTGGCTATTAAGTTTGATTTGTCATCAGATCGAGAATGGAGAGAAATCTTCCAATTTGCTCCTTTTACTAGTGAGAACAAAGAGGGGATTTACATGGGAGCAGCACTGAAGGACGGGGTGGCCGAGGCCAGAGCTGGGCTTTCATCACAACGGGGACCTCGAAATACATAGATCAGCTGATGGTCTACAGGATGGTGGAAGTAGAAGAATCGGCTCATTGGGTTCTATTTTCTGTCATCGGATTTCTTCGTCTCCTCCGTCCGCTGTTCCAGGCTCCCCTCCGTCCGCTGTTCCAGGCTCCCCTCCGTCCGCTGTTCCAGGCTCCCCTCCGTCCGCTGTTCCAGGCTCCCCTCCGTCCGCTGTTCCAGGCTCCCCTCCGTCCGCTGTTCCGGGCTCCCCTCCGTCCGCTGTTCCGGGCTCCCCTCCGTCCGCTGTTCCAGGCTCCCTTTGTCCGCTGTTCCAGGCTCCCTTTGTCCGCTGTTCCAGGCTCCCCTCCGTCCGCTGTTCCAGGCTCCCCTCCGTCCGCTGTTCCAGGCTCCCCTCCGTCCGCTGTTCCAGGCTCCCCTTGTCCGCTGTTCCAGGCTCCCCTCCGTCCGCTGTTCCAGGCTCCCCTCCGTCCGCTGTTCCAGGCTCCCCTCCGTCCGCTGTTCCAGGCTCCCCTCCGTCCGCTGTTCCAGGCTCCCCTCCGTCCGCTGTTCCAGGCTCCCCTCCGTCCGCTGTTCCAGGCTCCCTTTGTCCGCTGTTCCAGGCTCCTTTGTCCGCTGTTCCAGGCTCCCCTCCGTCCGCTGTTCCAGGCTCCCTTCCGTCCGCTGTTCCAGGCTCCCCTCCGTCCGCTGTTCCAGGCTCCCCTCCGTCCGCTGTTCCAGGCTCCCCTCCGTCCGCTGTTCCAGGCTCCCCTCCGTCCGCTGTTCCAGGCTCCCCTCCGTCCGCTGTTCCAGGCTCCCTTTGTCCGCTGTTCCAGGCTCCCCTCCGTCCGCTGTTCCAGGCTCCCCTCCGTCCGCTGTTCCAGGCTCCCCTCCGTCCGCTGTTCCAGGCTCCCCTCCGTCCGCTGTTCCAGGCTCCCTTTGTCCGCTGTTCCAGGCTCCCTCCGTCCGCTGTCCCGGGCTCCCCCCGTCCGCTGTCCCGGGCTCCCCCCCGTCCGCTGTCCCGGGCTCCCCTCCGTCCGCTGTCCCGGGCTCCCCTCCGTCCGCTGTCCCGGGCTCCCCTCCGTCCGCTGTTCCGGGCTCCCCTCCGTCCGCTGTTCCGGGCTCCCCTCCGTCCGCTGTTCCGGGCTCCCCTCCGTCCGCTGTTCCGGGCTCCCCTCCGTCCGCTGTTCCGGCCTCCCCTCCGTCCGCTGTTCCGGGCTCCCCTCCGTCCGCTGTTCCGGGCTCCCCTCCGTCCGCTGTTCCGGGCTCCCTCCGTCCGCTGTCCCGGGCTCCCCCCGTCCGCTGTCCCGGGCTCCCTCCGTCCGCTGTTCCGGGCTCCCCTCCGTCCGCTGTTCCGGGCTCCCCTCCGTCCGCTGTTCCGGGCTCCCCTCCGTCCGCTGTTCCGGGCTCCCCTCCGTCCGCTGTTCCGGGCTCCCCTCCTACCCCTGTTCCGGGCTCCCCTCCGTCCCCTGTTCCGATCTCCCCTCCATCCCCTGTTCCAGCCTCCATCCTCAGATCTGGGCTCTGTCCATAGCTGGGAGGTTACATGGCCGCTGCCGTCATCCAGGAACTCTGTTCAGGAAGAGATACTAATTGGCTGCCTCTGCCGGAACACATTTCCTGGATAATGACGGGCCATGCGAACCTCCTGCCGGGCCGAGAGCCAGAGGGAGTCTGGAGCCGCTATTAGGTCACCAAGAACCCAACTCTTTAGTGGTGGATTGCTTGTTAGGTGGCGGGGAGCCCGAGTGTCACCAGAGATTTAGGTCTGTATTTTGCATTCTCTCTTTGGGTCGGTCAGCAGATATTTAGTCCTTGATCAGGATGGCAGTTCTGGAGAACGCAGCAATGGCAGTTACCACGTTTCTGTCCCGGACGGCTTCATTCAAAGTGAATCTGTCAGTGAATCCTTCACAGGAATCAATACTGCCCTCGTCTGCATTGCCCGCCTATAACATTCTACTTCCTTCTTTCCTCTTTGGATTGGAATATATTTTGCCTTTCTGATCCTCTTCCCACTGCAAGCCTACGAAAAACGTCAGTCTGCCTGCAACAAACTGGCTGCAGTCTCTTGTAATGTGAAACACCCACAGTGCCCCGATGGTAGAGACCATGTGATCTAGTCTGCTTGGTCCAACGCTCACTTCTGGGAGCAGCGGGTTTTTTTTTTTTAAATCCATGACGAGAAAACAATATCCTTTAATACCCAAAATGATGTTTGTGTGGTAATGTTTACACATTGGCAGTTGATTCATGAAATATGCATTTTAATGGTTACTTCAAATTAAGACCATTATGAGAAAGAGCAGACGGTCCACCGGGAGGGGCGGTGAAGAGCAGACAATCCACCGGGAGGGGCGGTGAAGAGCAGACAACCCACCGGGAGTGGCTGCGAAGAGCAGACGGTCCATCGGGAGGGGCGGTGAAGAGCAGACAATCCACCGGGAGGGGCGGTGAAGAGCAGACAATCCACCGGGAGGGGCGGTGAAGAGCAGACAATCCACCGGGAGGGGCGGTGAAGAGCAGACAATCCACCGGGAGGGGCGGTGAAGAGCAGACAATCCACCGGGAGGGGCGGTGAAGAGCAGACAATCCACCGGGAGGGGCGGTGAAGAGCAGACAATCCACCGGGAGGGGCGGTGAAGAGCAGACAATCCACCGGGAGGGGCGGTGAAGAGCAGACAATCCACCGGGAGGGGCGGTGAAGAGCAGACAATCCACCGGGAGGGGCGGTGAAGAGCAGACAATCCACCGGGAGGGGCGGTGAAGAGCAGACAATCCACCGGGAGGGGCGGTGAAGAGCAGACAATCCACCGGGAGGGGCGGTGAAGAGCAGACAATCCACCGGGAGGGGCGGTGAAGAGCAGACAATCCACCGGGAGGGGCGGTGAAGAGCAGACAATCCACCGGGAGGGGCGGTGAAGAGCAGACAATCCACCGGGAGGGGCGGTGAAGAGCAGACAATCCACCGGGAGGGGCGGTGAAGAGCAGACAATCCACCGGGAGCGGCGGCGAAGAGCAGAATGTCAACCGGGAGGTGCTGCGAAGAGCAGACAGTCCACCGGGGGTGGCGGCGAGCCAGCAGACGGTCCACCGGAAGGAGGTGGCGGCGAGCCAGCAGACGGTCCACCAAGAGGGGGTGGCAGCAAAGAGCAGCGGGTCTACCGGGAGGGGCGGCGAAGAGCAGAAGCTCCAGTGGGAGGATTGGTGATCCTGTGGGAGGATTGGTGATCCTGTGGGTCACAGCACAGAGGAAGCCCAGGACGTTCTTCATACAGAGAACTCATATAGTTCCCTGGATTTGCTCTCCACCTGTCGGGCCGGCCTGACATTTGTGACCCGGATTACACACTGAAGGTCCCTGACATGTGGGGCTATGGAGGTGCAGTGCACCCAGGAGGGACAGGTTCAGTGTACAGCCCTCTACCTGCTGCCGGCCAGTCTATGGCAGGTTGGAGCTGTACTGACTGATCACTTTTAGGGCCCTCTGTGTTCCGGGATGAAGGTCAACAGCGCAGAAGACCTTCCATAGACGCATAAGGGCCTAAAACTGGTACCACCAGCGTTCAGCCTCGTCCAGCGTTCGGCCTCGTCCAGCATTCGGCCTCGTTCAGCCTCGTCCAGCGTTCGGCCTCGTCCAGCATTCGGCCTCGTCCAGCCTCGTTCAGCCTCGTCCAGCGTTCGGCCTCGTCCAGCGTTCGGCCTCGCCCAGCGTTCGGCCTCGTTCAGCCTCGTCCAGCGTTCGGCCTCGTCCAGCGTTCGGCCTCGTCCAGCGTTCGGCCTCGTCCAGCCTCGTTCAGCCTCGTCCAGCGTTCAGCCTCGTCCAGCCTCGTCCAGCGTTCGGCCTCGTCCAGCGTTCGGCCTCGTCCAGCGTTCAGCCTCGTCCAGCGTTCGGCCTCGTCCAGCGTTCAGCCTCGTCCAGCGTTCAGCCTCGTCCAGCGTTCAGCCTCGTCCAGCCTCGTCCAGCGTTCGGCCTCGTCCAGCGTTCGGCCTCGTCCAGCGTTCGGCCTCGTCCAGCGTTCGGCCTCGTTCAGCCTCGTCCAGCGTTCGGCCTCGTCCAGCGTTCGGCCTCGTCCAGCGTTCGGCCTCGTCCAGCGTTCAGCCTCCCACAGACTCTGACAGGCATGGGGCCGAACACTCTACGTTTCTCCTGTCCCTCCTGCACCTAGGTGGTCCCGAGTGTCGGGGCCCTAAAGCTGAAGCCCAGGCAGGCAGTTATTATGAGGATTTCCTGCACTGTACAGGGATGAGTAATGAGATTTGTTGGCTGTTTGGGGATTATTTTGGCTCCATCATCAGATTTCCCGTCATCTCTGATGTCTCCTTGTGTCTCCACCTTCCTAGGACCATCCATGGACTCATCTACAACGCCTTGAAGCTGTTTATGGAAATGAACCAAAAACTTTTCGATGATTGCACTCAGCAGTTCAAAGCAGAGAAACAAAAGTAAGTTCTGCCTTTTACATTCCCGTCCTCCTTTGTGTGCTCAGAGCTCTGCTTACCGCCATCGGGGTGTGTGGAGGCCGGGCTCTGCTTACCGCCATCGGGGTGTGTGGAGGCCGGGCTCTGCTTACCTCCATCGGGGTGTGTGGAGGCCGGGCTCTGCTTACTGCCATCGGGGTGTGTGGAGGCCGGCCTCTGCTTACTGCCATCGGGGTGTGTGGAGGCCGGGCTCTGCTTACTGCCATCGGGGTGTGTGGAGGCCGGGTTCTGCTTACCTCCATCGGGGTGTGTGGAGGCCGGGCTCTGCTTACCTCCATCGGGGTGTGTGGAGGCCGGGCTCTGCTTACCTCCATCGGGGTGTGTGGAGGCCGGGCTCTGCTTACTGCCATCGGGGTGTGTGGAGGCCGGGTTCTGCTTACTGCCATCGGGGTGTGTGGAGGCCGGGTTCTGCTTACCGCCATCGGGGTGTGTGGAGGCTGGCCTCTGCTTACCGCCATCGGGGTGTGTGGAGGCCGGGCTCTGCTTACTGCCATCGGGGTGTGTGGAGGCCGGGCTCTGCTTACCGCCATCGGGATGTGTGGAGGCTGGCCTCTGCTTACCGCCATCGGGGTGTGTGGAGGCCAGCCTCTGCTTTACTGCCATCGGGGTGTGTGGAGGCCGGGCTCTGCTTACCGCCATCGTGGTGTGTGGAGGCCGGCCTCTGCTTACTGCCATCGGGGTGTGTGGAGGCCGGCCTCTGCTTACTGCCATCAGGGTGTGTGGAGGCCGGGCTCTGCTTACCGCCATCGGGGTGTGTGGAGGCCGGGCTCTGCTTGCCGCCATCGGGATGTGTGGAGGCCGGGCTCTGCTTACCGCCATCGGGATGTGTGGAGGCCGGGCTCTGCTTGCCGCCATCGGGGTGTGTGGAGGCCGGGCTCTGCTTGCCGCCATCGGGGTGTGTGGAGGCCGGGCTCTGCTTGCCGCCATCGGGGTGTGTGGAGGCCGGGCTCTGCTTGCCGCCATCGGGGTGTGTGGAGGCCGGGCTCTGCTTGCCGCCATCGGGGTGTGTGGAGGCCGGGCTCTGCTTGCCGCCATCGGGGTGTGTGGAGGCCGGGCTCTGCTTGCCGCCATCGGGGTGTGTGGAGGCCGGGCTCTGCTTACCGCCATCGGGGTGTGTGGAGGCCGGGGCTCTGCTTGCCGCCATCGGGGTGTGTGGAGGCCGGGCTCTGCTTACCGTCATCTGGGTGTGTGGAGGCCGGGCTCTGCTTACCTCCATCGGGGTGTGTGGAGGCCGGGCTCTGCTTGCCACCATCGGGGTGTGTGGAGGCCGGGCTCTGCTTGCCGCCATCGGGGTGTGTGGAGGCCGGGCTCTGCTTACCGCCATCGGGGTGTGTGTGGAGGCCGGGCTCTGCTTGCCACCATCGGGTGTGTGGAGGCCGGGCTGAAGGATGGGCAGAAGTGATGTCCTCATTGGGTGCTTCATCAGCAGGAGGGTGTAACCTATATACTGCAGAGTTAGTATACAGCCAATGGCGGGAGGGGGGGGGGGGAGGGGTTGTCACCTGAAGGACCCGTCCTGACACCACGAGGACAACGTATTCTTCATGCTGCCAAATCAGGAAGTCTGAATCCTCCTTTACTGAGTGAGAGAGAACAGAAGATGGGAGGAGTCTGCACTGAGGGGGCGAGTCTTGTGGGAGGTTCAGGGGTCACCCCAGGCACATGTGACGGGATCGTTCAGCATACACGCCAGGCACATGTGACGGGATCGTTCAGCATACACGCCAGGCACATGTGACGGGATCGTTCAGCATACACGCCAGGCACATGTGACGGGATCGTTCAGCATACACGCCAGGCACATGTGACGGGATCGTTCAGCATACACGCCAGGCACATGTGACGGGATCGTTCAGCATACACGCCAGGCACATGTGACGGGATCGTTCAGCATACACGCCAGGCACATGTGACGGGATCGTTCAGCATACACGCCAGGCACATGTGACGGGATCGTTCAGCATACACGCCAGGCACATGTGACGGGATCGTTCAGCATACACACGCCAGGCACATGTGACGGGATCGTTCAGCATACACGCCAGGCACATGTGACGGGATCGTTCAGCATACAGGGCAGGCACATGTGACGGGATCGTTCAGCATACACGCCAGGCACATGTGACGGGATCGTTCAGCATACACCCCAGGAACATGTGACGGGATCGTTCAGCATACACGCCACACGCCAGGCACATGTGACGGGATCGTTCAGCATACACCCCAGGCACATGTGACGGGATCGTTCAGCATACACGCCAGGCACATGTGACGGGATCGTTCAGCATACACGCAAGGCACATGTGACGGGATTGTTCAGCATACACGCCAGGCACATGTGACGGGATCGTTCAGCATACACGCCAGGCACATGTGACGGGATCGTTCAGCATACACGCCAGGCACATGTGACGGGATCGTTCAGCATACAGGGCAGGCACATGTGACGGGATCGTTCAGCATACACGCCAGGCACATGTGACGGGATCGTTCAGCATACACGCCAGGCACATGTGACGGGATCGTTCAGCATACACGCCAGGCACATGTGACGGGATCGTTCAGCATACACGCCAGGCACATGTGACGGGATCGTTCAGCATACACGCCAGGCACATGTGACGGGATCGTTCAGCATACACGCCAGGCACATGTGACGGGATCGTTCAGCATACACGCCAGGCACATGTGACGGGATCGTTCAGCATACACACGCCAGGCACATGTGACGGGATCGTTCAGCATACACGCCAGGCACATGTGACGGGATCGTTCAGCATACACGCCAGGCACATGTGACGGGATCGTTCAGCATACACCCCAGGAACATGTGACGGGATCGTTCAGCATACACGCCAGGCACATGTGACGGGATCGTTCAGCATACACCCCAGGAACATGTGACGGGATCGTTCAGCATACACGCCAGGCACATGTGACGGGATCGTTCAGCATACACGCCAGGCACATGTGACGGGATCGTTCAGCATACACCCCAGGAACATGCGACGGGATCGTTCAGCATACACCCCAGGAACATGTGACGGGATCGTTCAGCATACAGGCCAGGCACATGTGACGGGATCGTTCAGCATACAGGCCAGGCACATGTGACGGGATCGTTCAGCATACACGCCAGGCACATGTGACGGGATCGTTCAGCATACACGCCAGGCACATGTGACGGGATCGTTCAGCATACACCCCAGGCACATGTGACGGGATCGTTCAGCATACACCCCAGGAACATGTGACGGGATCGTTCAGCATACACGCCAGGCACATGTGACGGGATCGTTCAGCATACACCCCAGGAACATGTGACGGGATCGTTCAGCATACACGCCAGGCACATGTGACGGTATCGTTCAGCATACACGCCAGGCACATGTGACGGTATCGTTCAGCATACACGCCAGGCACATGTGACGGGATCGTTCAGCATACAGGCCAGGCACATGTGACGGGATCGTTCAGCATACACGCCAGGCACATGTGACGGGATCGTTCAGCATACAGGGCAGGCACATGTGACGGGATCGTTCAGCATACACGCCAGGCACATGTGACGGGATCGTTCAGCATACACGCCAGGCACATGTGACGGGATCGTTCAGCATACACGCCAGGCACATGTGACGGGATCGTTCAGCATACACGCCAGGCACATGTGACGGGATCGTTCAGCATACACGCCAGGCACATGTGACGGGATCGTTCAGCATACACGCCAGGCACATGTGACGGGATCGTTCAGCATACACGCCAGGCACATGTGACGGGATCGTTCAGCATACAGGGCAGGCACATGTGACGGGGATCGTTCAGCATACAGGGCAGGCACATGTGACGGGATCGTTCAGCATACACGCCAGGCACATGTGACGGGATCGTTCAGCATACACGCCAGGCACATGTGACGGGATCGTTCAGCATACACGCCAGGCACATGTGACGGGATCGTTCAGCATACACGCCAGGCACATGTGACGAGATCGTTCAGCATACACGCCAGGCACATGTGACGGGATCGTTCAGCATACACGCCAGGCACATGTGACGGGATCGTTCAGCATACACGCCAGGCACATGTGATCCGTCTGCAGTACTCAGACTGGGCAGGTGGGCTGGATGGAAATCTGCTGACGAGTATAGAGATCACCTCATCAGTCTTCTGCTGTATATGTGGAGGGAGGAGCCATGGCTGTCACCTGGGCGGGACATGTCTTCTCCATTACATTGGGAATGAGGAGATTGGTGGATTACGGAAGGAAGACAGGACTGGTAACCCCTCGTCTACAGAGGTGCGTCTATAAACGCATGGCAGGCGGGTGGTCTGCTACTGACAGCTTGCTTCTGATCAGAGTGATCCGGTTGGCTCTAGACATCGGTGAGATGACATTTATGGGGCACAGAGGTTACCATCCCCCTCATTCCTCAGGGAAGCCATGGTCTGGGACAGGGTAGGCAACCTGCGGCTCTCTAGCTGTTGTGGAACTACATTTCCCATGAGGCATTGCAAAGATTACAAAACTGACAGTTACAGCTTTGACTTGCAGAGGCATGATGGAACTTGTAGTCCTGCGGCTCTCAGGTCTGGGGGAAACAGAGCGCAGGAGCAACTCGAGGAACAGCCATTCCCCAATCCCTCCTATGACAAGTGACCCCAGGAGGGATGTGCCACGCCCGGGGTCACCGCTGTCATTTCTCAGTGTAGCCGAGGATGCAGCTACTCCAGCGTGATCTGTGCTTCAATAGCTGCATTAGAGGCCATGGAAGACACTGGGGGCCTAATAGACCCCTGATATCTCCATAAAGAGGACCAGTCACCTGACCATGCTGTCGCACAGCGGATTTAGCCCTCTTGTGATGCAATAAAAGTGTTACAAAGTATATAAAATAAATATATGAAGAAAGCTGCTTTATGGACCCGATCACCCATACAGAAAATTCTCACCATCACATGTGAACAAAGAAATTCTCTAAAATACTAGAAAAAAATACAAAATTTCTATTAAAAGAAACAAAAAAAACCCCAAAAACTAAATATATCGCCCATCAGTGCTGCCAGCTTATTAAAGTGGAGCTCCACCCAAAAGGGGCAATTCTGCTTTTCGGCCTTGTCCCCCCGCTCAGGATGGTCACCTTTGGGGAGCCGGGGGCCAGGTACCCACTCTGCTGTGATAACCTAGGTGATCGGAAGCAGAAGTTCTCCTAAAACCCCCCCCCCCCCCCCCCCCCCCCCATGATAGGTCCGAGAGGACCGCGGGGCCATTCAAAACGCGCAGGGGGCACCCGGCTAAGAAGCCGCAAGCTGTCCACACTTAACCCCTCGCCTACCGGGCGCTTACACCCCCTTCCTGCCCGGGCCAATTTTCAGCTTTCTTTGAATGACAATTGCGCGGGTCGTGCAACACTGTACCCAGATGACATTTTTATCATGTTTTTTCACACAAATAGAGCTTTCTTTTGGTGGTATTAGATCCCCTCGGGGGGGGTTTATTTTTTGCGTTATAAACAAGAAAAGAGCAAAAAAAATTAATTAAAAAAAAAATTTTCTTTGTTATAAAATTTTGCAAACCGGTAATTTTTCTCCTTCACTGATCTGCACTGATGAGGTGGCACAGATAGGCAGCACTGATGGGCACAGATAGGCAGCACTGATGGGCACAGATAGGCAGCACTGATGGGCACTGATAGGCAGCACTGATGAGGTGGCATGGATAGGCAGCACTGATGGGCACTGATAGGCAGCACTGATGGGCACTGATAGGCAGCACTGATAGGCAGCACTGATAGGCAGCACTGATGGGCACAGATAGGCAGCACTGATGGGCACAGATAGGCAGCACTGATGGGCACTGATAGGCAGCACTGATGAGGTGGCATGGATAGGCAGCACTGATGGGCACTGATAGGCAGCACTGATGAGGTGGCATGGATAGGCAGCACTGATGAGGTGGCATGGATAGGCAGCACTGATGAGGTGGCATGGATAGGTAGCACTGGTAGGCACTGATAGGCAGCACTGATGAGGTGGCACGGATAGGCAGCACTAAGGTGGCATGGATAGGCAGCACTGATGGGCACTGATAGCAGCACTGAGGAGGTGGCATGGATAGGCAGCACTGATGAGGTGGCATGGATAGGCAGCACTGATGAGGTGGCACGGATAGGCAGTACTGATAGGCAGCACTGAGGTGGCATGGATAGGTAGCACTGGTGGGCACTGATAGGCAGCACTGAGGAGGTGGCATGGATAGGCAGCACTGAGGAGGTGGCATGGATAGGCAGCACTGATGAGGTGGCATGGATAGGCAGCACTGATGAGGTGGCACGGATAGGCAGCACTGATAGGCAGCACTGATGAGGTGGCACGGATAGGCAGCACTGATAGGCAGCACTGATGCGGTGACACGGATAGGCAGCACTGATGAGGTGGCATGGATAGGCAGCACTGATAGGCAGCACTGATGAGGTGACACGGATAGGCAGCACTGATGAGGTGGCACGGATAGGCAGCACTGATGGGCACTGATAGGCAGCACTGATGGGCACTGATAGGCAGCACTGAGATGGCATGGATAGGTAGCACTGGTAGGCACTGATAGGCAGCACTGAGGAGGTGGCACGGATAGGCAGCACTGATGAGGTGGCACGGATAGGCAGCACTGAAGTGGCACGGATAGGCAGCACTGATGAGGTGGCACTGATAGGCAGCACTGATGAGGTGGCACTGATAGGCAGCACTGATGAGGTGGCACTGATAGGCAGCACTGAGGAGGTGGTACGGATAGGCAGCACTGATGGGCACTGATAGGCAGCACTGATGAGGTGGCACGGATAGGCAGCACTGATGAGGTGGCACTGATAGGCAGCACTGATGAGGTGGCACTGATAGGCAGCACTGATGAGGTGGCACTGATAGGCAGCACTGAGGAGGTGGCACGGATAGGCAGCACTGATGGGCACTGATAGGCAGCACTGATGAGGTGGCATGGATAGGCAGCACTGATATGCAACAATGATGGGCACTGACTGACGGCAATGATGGGCACAGGTGGGTGGCACTGATCATCAGTTGCCGGTTATCGGCAGTACTTACCTCATGCTGTGACAGTGCGTGGAAAGTGCAGCACTTGTATTTACTGGTGATTTGCTGTGTCTTTTTATACACGGCTGATCACGTGGTAGAATGCCGCTGTGATTGGCCCTTTTACCACATCACATGGTCAGCTGTGTCCATAGGATACAGCGATCACGGAGATCACCGGGTGCGCAGGAAGGCGTGTTCTGGGAGGATGTCATATGACGCTCTCCCAGAACTGGACAACCGCGCTGTACCCATCATTCGGCTGTATCCCGGTTGCCAAATGGTTAAATCCCCCCAAAAATCTGCATTTTTATATAAAATAAATATAATCCAAATACATTTTGTTACAGTACCCCGTCACCCCTCGTACACGCCGTATGTAAATAAGCGCAGCCTAGGGCGAGCACATGCATGTAAAGCTCAGCTGTGCCACGTGTGAGGTATCGCCACGAATGTCGGTGCGACAGAAATAATTCCGGGGCCCGAATTCATGGAGAACTCTAAACTGATGACCTGTAAAGGCTCCTAAAGCGCCACCTATGGAGAATTCTGGGTACTCTCCTATTTTGCAATGTTCCAGGGTTCCAATGTTCTGGCTTCACATGTTTGTCATCCATTTACGTGACACAATCCAATCCTTTATATGTTGTATAATATTTCCGTGTTTTCACTAAAATTCGTTTTTTCCTGAAAATATTCGTGTGACAAATAGGTGGACAAATACTGTGTGCCAAAAAAATTGCATCTACCTCCATTGCATTCTCCGAGGACTCTGCTTTCAGAAAATATGTACTTTTGGGAGGGTTAAAAATGCCGTTTTTAACATGTATGCAAAAAAAATTAAAATTGCCCTTAGTAGAGAAACGGTAAATCCCTCCAACGCTGCTCTCCGGAGGACCCCACATTTCTGGCAGGATCTTCCTTACAGATATGTTCTGTGCTTGCTAAAAAGAAAAAGAAAACTAATGCAGCCAAAACATCTTAACCCCTTCCCTACCGGGCACTCCCCCCCTTCCCCCCCAGGCCAATTTTCAGCTTTCAGCGCTGTCGCACTTTGAATGACAATTGCGCGGTCATGCAACATTGTACCCAGATGAAATTTTGATCATTTTTTTCTCACAAATGGAGCTTTCTTTTGGTGGTATTTAATCGCCGCTGGGCGCTTTACTTTTTGCGCTATAAATAAAAAAAGTGCAAAAAATTTGAAGAAAAAAAAAAAAAAATTTCTTTGTTTCTATTATAAAATTTTTCAAACAGGTATTTTTTCTCCTTCACTGATGTGCGTTAATGAGGCGGCACTGATGGGCACTGATAGGCGGCACTGATGGGCACTGATAGGCGGCACTGATGGGCACTGATAGGCGGCACTGATGGGCACTGATAGGCAGCACTAAAGGGCACTGATAGGCAGTACTAATGAGGTGTCACGGATAGGCGGCACTAATATGCAGCACTGATAGGCAGCACTGATAGGCAGCACTGATAGGCAGCACTGATAGGTGACACTGATGATGGGTACTGATAGACAGCACTGACTGGCATCACTGCTGGGCTGCACTGGTGGGCACAGGTGGGTGGCACTGGTGGGCACAGGTGGGTGCACTGCTGGGCACAGGTGGGTGATCTGCTGGGCACAGGTGGGCGGAGCTAGTGGGCGCACTGCTGGGCACAGGTGGGCGGAACTTGCGGGTGGCACTGCTGGGCACAGGTGGGCGGAACTTGCGGGTGGCACTGCTGGGCACCGATCACCAGTGCCCTGATGATCGGTGCCGATCCCCGCTCTGACAACTGCCGGTTTTCGGCAGTACTTTCCTCACGATCTGACAGCGTGAGGAAAGTGCAGCCGAGAACCGGCACTTGCATTTCCCTCTGATCAGCGTGTCATTGGACACCGCTGATCACGTGGTAAAAGGCCGCTGTGATTGGCCTTTTACCACATCACGTGATCAGCTGTGTAGGACACCGATCACGGAGATCGCCGGGTGCGGGCCCCCTGGGGCGCGCAGGAGAGCACGTTCTGGGGGGACGTCATATGACGTCCACTCAGAACTGGCCGGCCGCGGTGCAGCCGTCATTCGGATATCTGCGGTCGGCTACTAGTTAATCACCACTGAATTTTTTTTTTTTTTTTCTAAATAAAACAAAAAGCACCCTGAAACTTTTGAAAAAAAAAATGCACTTTTCTTCGTTTCGGTTATAAAATTTTGCAACTAAATAACATTTCTTCATAAATTTAGGCCAAGATGTATTCTGCTACATTTCTTTGGTGAAAATAATAATTGAATTTTGTATTTTTTTTTTTCAAATGTTTCTATTATTTTTTTTTTATTACATTTATTCTTTTTTTTACTATTTTATTTTTCAGCGCACGGTGACCAAAGCAATACGTTACCATAGTAACACGGAACTCCTCTGGGCGAGTGATCGGGATTTTTATTATTTTTTTAACACATTATGATTGCTGATACCGATGTATTTCATTGATATTCGCCATCATTGTTACTGAATGAAAACGGATTCATTCAGTCTTTTGTTGTGATTGGGCAAAGCTGATCACATGATAAAGATGGGCTGTGATTGGCCCTGTCTGTATCATGTGACTGCCGTGACCAGTCATAATTCTATACAATGGATGGTATGACAGGAAGCCCTTCATTGTATACAATTGACATGTGATCTGCTGTGATTGGTCACAGCGATCACATGACACTGGCAACGGGCCAGTGTAGTGATATGTCATTGGTTGTGTCCCGTGGATACAGTCTGTGACAGATCGCACTGTGGCCATGTGAGCAGAGCGTTTTGATAGGACGTCATATGACGCCCAGTCACAGCAGCAAGTGTCCCACCCGGCCTATAGCAGATTGACAGCCGGACGGGACTCTCGTGCGTCCGTGGGGCTGCGCAGTGGCGCGATCTGTCAAGGACCAGTCAGCTGTAATGTGACATTTGTGAGTTCCATGTAAGGCCTGCAAGGCATGGGAGCTCAACCTGCGGCCCTCCAGCTGTTGCGGAACTACAAGTCCCATCATGCCTCTGCCTTTGGGAGTCATGCTTGTAACTGTCAGTCTTGCAATGCCTTATGGAACTTCCTCAACGCCTGGAGGGCTGCAGGTTGAGCCCCCCATGCTATAGAGGTGGTCAGATACCTCGCCTCCATGAGATCTTCTCCCATCTGTGGCCATCGGTGGTCAGATCCCTCGCCTCCATGAGATCTCCTCCCATCTGTGGCCATCGGTGGTCAGATCCCTCTCCTCCATGAGATCTCCTCCTGTCTGTGGCCATCAGTGGTCAGATCCCTCTCCTCCATGAGATCTCCTCCTGTCTGTGGCCATCGGTGGTCAGATCCCTCTCCTCCATGAGATCTCCTCCCATCAATGGTCAGATCCCTCGCCTCCATGAGATCTCCCGTCTGTGGCCATCGGTGGTCAGATCCCTTGCCTCCATGAGATCTCCTCCCATCTGTGGCCATCACCTCCATGAGATATCCTCCCATTTGTGGCCATTGGTGGTCAGATCCCTCACCTCCATGAGATCTCCTCCCGTCTGTGGACATCGGTGGTCAGATCCCTCACCTCCATGAGATCTCCTCCCATTTGTGGCCATCAGTGGTCAGATCCCTCACCTCCATGAGATCTCCTCCCATCTGTGGCCATCAGTGGTCAGATCCCTCACCTCCATGAGATCTCCCATTTGTGGCCATCGGTGGTCAGATCCCTCACCTCCATGAGATCTCCTCCCGTCTGTGGCCATCGGTGCTCAGATCCCTCACCTCCATGAGATCTCCTCCCGTCTGTGGCCATCAGTGGTCAGATCCCTCACCTCCATGAGATCTCCTCCCGTCTGTGGCCATCAGTGGTCAGATCCCTCACCTCCATGAGATCTCCTCCCGTCTGTGGCCATCAGTGGTCAGATCCCTCACCTCCATGAGATCTGCTCCCATTTGTGGCCATCAGTGGTCAGATCCCTCACCTCCATGAGATCTCCTCCCGTCTGTGGCCATCAGTGGTCAGATCCCTCACCTCCATGAGATCTCCTCCCGTCTGTGGCCATCAGTGGTCAGATCCCTCACCTCCATGAGATCTGCTCCCATTTGTGGCCATCAGTGGTCAGATCCCTCACCTCCATGAGATCTCCTCCCGTCTGTGGCCATCGGTGGTCAGATCCCTCACCTCCATGAGATCTGCTCCCATTTGTGGCCATCGGTGGTCAGATCCCTCACCTCCATGAGATCTCCTCCCGTCTGTGGCCATCAGTGGTCAGATCCCTCACCTCCATGAGATCTCCTCCCGTCTGTGGCCATCCTTCCACGCAAGGCGCTCACTTCTTGTTTTGTGTTGCAGGGAGAAGCTAAAGCTGAAAGAGAGAGAAGAAGCTTGGGTTAAAATCGAAAACCTCGCCAAATCCAACCCCCAGGTGAGGACTCCTGGACTCCCATAATGCATCTGTGGTGTCTGGACCCGATAATGAAGCCATGTTGGCTAGACTTTGCGAATGTTGCACTCCCCTTGACGATGCTTCAACCCCCTCAGAGCTGCGTGTTTTGATTGGCTGACGGTGGCGCTCTCTCCTCTGGGAGCTGGCGCATTGCCGCGGATCAGCCTGTCGCACTGAGCAGCAGACACGCAGGGAACTCGGGCAGTTGCTTGGCTCCTGTTTGGGGGACAGGCTGCCTCGCTGGCCCAGGCGCTGGAGCCCTCAACCATCAGACCAGCTCTATACCGGCACATTCTGCTCTGTGAGTGAAGCATCCACTGATGTCCCCAGGTCAGGGCGTCTAAAGGTACCACCGACAAACGCAGCCCCTCCCCCCCGTGACCTTCGCAGCCACCCGTGACCTTGTAGATACTCCGCAGTACATTTTAGTGTTTGCCTGAAAAGTGATCATGTGACATATTTTAATTTGAAGCCTTAGACACGTTCTGTCTGACATCCAGAGAAGCAGACTTTTTATTGGATATTGGTGTTTGTAAAATGTACAATAAAGATGTTTTGACAGTAATGATGATTTCGGTGTACAGTGCAGCCTTGTGTATGAACATCTACATCACCCCATATCCATTCACCAGGAGACTCGTAGGAAGACCGGAACATAGATGCTTCACTAATAGGCCTCATTGATACGGGGTGTAGTACAGCGTACGACCATGCGAGGGCCCCGTTTACCTGCACAGGCGTTCCATGCATCCTCATGCAGACAGGTCCTTCCGTGTCCATTGGGATGCAGCAGCTGCACGGACACAGACACCCGTGTCGGGGGGGTTGGGTGAGTTCAGGGTTTCCCACCTACATGGATGTCAAACTGGAAGCAGCTGCTGTGTCCGTGCATCAATGGGCCCGCCTGCGCAGTGTGCTTCTCCGTGTGAACGGGGCCCTCGGCCCTACGCTGTACTACACCCCATGTGAACGAGGCCTTCAGAGTTGCATCATCAATTCTACTTAAAGCTGTGACTGATTAAAAAATATATATTTTCATTTTTTAATTAAAAAAAATATATATTTTATTTCTTTACAGTATTAATTATAAAAAAAATAAAGAATAATGTATGTATACATTTTTTTTTTTATTAAATAAAAATATATTTTTTTAATTAAAGAATGAAAATATATATTTAATTAAAAAAAAAAATATATTTTCATTCTTTAAAATAATATATATTTTCATTCTTTAATTAAAAAAAAATATATATTTTCATTCTTTAATAAAAAAAAAAAAATATTTTATTTCTTTACAGTATTAATTATAAAAAAAATAAAGAATAATGTATATATATATATATATATTTTTTTTTATTAAATAGAATATATTTTTTTAATTAAAGAATGAAAATAAATATTTTTTTTTAATCAGTCACAGCTTTAAATAGAATTGATGATGCAACTTGAAGGCCTCGTTCACATGGGGTGTAGTACAGCGTAGGGCCACGCGAGGGCCCCGTTCACACGGAGAAGCACACTGCGCAGGCGGGCCCATTGATGCACGGACACAGCAGCTGCTCCCAGTTTGACATCCATGTAGGTGGGAAACCCTGAACTCACCCAACCCCCCACACGGGTGTCTGTGTCCGTGCAGCTGCTGCATCCCAATGGACACGGAAGGACCTGTCTGCATGAGGATGCATGGAATGCCTGTGCAGGTAAACGGGGCCCTCGTGTGGCCCTACGCTGTACTACACCCCATGTGAATGAGGCCTTCAGAGTTGCATCGTCAATTCTATTTAAAGCTGTAACTAAAAAAATATATATTTTATTTCTTTCCAGTTTTAGTTGCACTGCCTGCCTGTGATGAAGGATGTCCTCCTGGTGTGCGGGCTGCTGGAGTCTAGAAATCTTCTCTGCCCGGCTGTCCCATCCTCTTCCTGTTCCTGAACGTCCAGCACTGTGGGGGTTAAAGTGGTTGTAAAGGTTCAAAGCTTCTTACCTTCATGTATTCTATGTATGAAGTTAAAAGAAATCTCTGTGCAGCATATCTGCCCCCCCACACCCCCTAATACTCACCTAAGCCCCCTCTCAATCCAGCGATGTGCACTGGAGTCTTGGCTATCCCGGGACTCCCTCTCAATCCCTGTCAATCACAGCCAGTGAGCCAATGAGAAGAGAGAACGGGTGGGGCCAAGCCGCGACTCTGAGAATGGACACACGGAGCAGCGACTGGGGGAGTGTGCATGCTCAGGTGCCCCCATAGCAAGCTGCTTGCTGTGGGGGCACCTGACGGGGGATGGGCCAGGAGTGCTGGCGGGGGATCCAAGAAGAGGAGGATCTGGGCTGCTCTGCAAATCCACTGCACACAGCAGGGAAGTATAGACATGTTTATTAAATATATATATATATACACACACATACAGTTGTGTTGAAAATACTAGCCGTCAGACATCACTAACCGGATCAATCACTGTTTTTGGTGGAAATGATATTTCTACATGGCAGATAATTTCCTAGCAGGTGTAGTATAGTCATAGAAATCCAACAGACCCGACAGTCATGACATGCATGCTGCTGATTCTGTGTCATTGAATCACTCATTGAAAGGGGCGTGTTCAAAATAATAGCCGTGTGGAGTTCTATTAGTGACGTCATTCATTCTTTGATAAACAGGTGGCAATTATTGCCCTTATTTAAGGAAGGAAGGCAGCAAATGTTGGACATGCTGGTTACAGTGCATTTCTCTCTGAAATTCTGAGGAAAATGTGTCGTTCCAGACATTGTTCAGAAGAACAGCGTACCTTGATTAAAAAGTTGATTGGAGGGGAAAACATATAAAGAAGTGCAGAAAATGATCGGCTGCTCAGCTAAAATGATGGCAAATGCTTTAAAATGACAACCAAAACCTGAAAGATGCGGAAGAAAGCGAAAAAACTACCATTGGAATGGATAGAAGAATAGCCAAAATGGGGCGGACTCAGCCAACAATCAGCTCCAGGAAGATGAAAGAAGGTGTGACGTTCCCTGTGAGGACTCAGCCAACAATCAGCTCCAGGAAGATGAAAGAAGGTGTGACGTTCCCTGTGAGGACTGTTACAATTAGAAGACGTCGATGTGAAGCCAAGCTATCTGCAAGAAGTCCCCGCAAAGTCCCACTGTTGGAAAAAAAAGACGTGTGCTGAAGAGGTTACAATCTGCCAAAGAGCACATTGACCGGCCTAAAGAGAAATGACGCAACATTTTGTGGACTGATGAAAGTAAGATTGTTCTTTTTGGGTCTAGTGGGCGGAGACAGTTTGTCAGACGGCCCCCAAACACTGAATTCAAGCCACAGTACACTGTGAAGACTGTGAAGCATGGTGGTGCAAGCATCATGATATGGGGATGTTTCTCATACTACGGTGTTGGGCCTATTTATCGCATACCAGGGATCATGGATCAGTCTGAATCCATCAGAATACTTGAAGAGGTCATGCTGCCTTATGCTGAAGAGGAAATGCCCTTGAAATGGGTGTTCCAACGAGACAACAACCCCAAACACACCAGTAAACGGGCGACATCTTGGTTCCAGACCAACAAGATGGACGTTATGGAGTGGCCAGCCCAATCCCCGGATCTTCATCCAATAGAAAACTTGTGGGGTGACATCAAAAATGCCGTTTCTGAGGCCAAACCAAGAAATCGAGAAGAAGTGTGGAATGTGGTCCAATCATCCTGGGCTGGAATACCTGATCACAGGGGCCAGAAGTTGGGGGACTCCATGCAACACAGATGTACAGCAGTTCTCAGAAACAGTGCGACTACAACCAAATATTCATGAAGTCATTCAAAGGAAAGCAAAATCTTCAAACATTTCTCAGTTTATATAGTGAATGTTGGAGTTTGGAAAGAAGAATACAAACACGGCCATTTTTTTGAACCGTCTAATATTCACTTTTCTTCCATTTTTTTAGAGGAACAACACAAATTTGATGTATTTTTCTTCATGTTGTGATTTGGAATAGAATGTGTCGTGTTCCCAATGCATTTGTGTGGATGGAAATAAAAGGATTAGAAGGATTTGCAGCTTTAGTCACTTTTCTCATCACACGGATATTATTCTGAACACAACTGTATGTATATATATACACACACTTATTTTTAACTGAAGCCTTTAGAATCACTAACAGCTTTGGGTCTCTGATCCAATGGGGGGGGTCACACCCCATCCTATTTTCTCCTCCAATAACAAAAGTTCTTTCACTGATTACTCTGCCTGTAACACATTCTGTGAATGGTGGGAGAGTCTGATCAGTCACATGATCCCCGCCACCAATCAGATGATGTTACAGGCAGTGTAATCCCTGAAATCTTTTCTCAAAGGAGGGGGGGCGTGTCCCGGTCGAATCTGCTTCACTCCAGCTGAGCCTGGAGACCCAAAGCTGTTAACCCCCACAGTGCCGGAGGTTCAGTAGCAGGAAGAGGACAGGACAACCCTGCAGTAAAGAGTTCTACAGAATCCAACAGCCTGCACTTCAGGGAAATCCTTCATTACAGGTAAGAGAAAAAAAATGATTATTTCAATAAAGTTCAGCTTTGAGGAGCGGCTCCAGCTAAAATGACTTTTATTTAGAAAAGTGTGAGGAGGTGTCGCCTCTGTCAGGTTTTTATTGCTGGAATCGCAGGATGAAGGAATACCAGAGCACCAAACCAGCAGCTGGGAGTCCACATGTCTTTATTAAAATAATTAGAAATCACAAAAGGAAAATCTGCATGTCTAACCTACGCGTTTCATCAGGGCTTGAGGTGTGAGAGGAAAACTAAAGATGGACGACTCTGAAAAATGTGTGAAATGTGTAAATCCTTACCAGGCTCTCTGGACAGCAGATGGTTTTAGCTGGGAGCATGCTTGGGCCCCAGAGACGGGTTAGTGGTGCGTGCAGGTTTAGCTTCAGTGGTCATAATGGAGTGAAAACCTTTTTGTCTCCAACCTGCTGGTGTGGCACCTCCATTCCTCTCTTTCTCTGGTATTCCAATCTGAAGGAGCTGTGCCCCTCTGTACGGTGCTGCCTGGCCGAACACCGCCCACGGCCTGCCCCGCCCCGCCGCCCACGGCCCGCCCCGCCGCCCACGACCCACCATGCCGCCCACGACCCGCCCCGCCGCCCACGACCCACCACACCGCCCACGACCCACCACACCGCCCACGACCCCCCCGCCGCCCCCACGACCCACCCTGCCGCACTCGCCCTGCCGCACACAACCCACCCCACACTAGCCACCCGATCCCACCCCACACTAGCCACCGCACCGCGCACGACCCTCACACTGACCAGACATGATGGGGCATCGCCATTGGGGACACAGACATGACAGGGCGTGTTGGGGTATCTCTCCAACGGGGACACAGACATGACAGGGCGTGATGGGATATCTCTCCATCGGGGACACACATGACAGGGCGTGTTGGGGTATCTCTCCAACGGGGACACAGACATGACAGGGCGTGATGGGATATCTCTCCATCGGGGACACAGACATGACAGGGCGTGATGGGGTATCTCTCCAACGGGGACACAGACATGACAGGGCGTGATGGGATATCTCTCCAACGGGGACACAGACATGACAGGGCATGAGGGGGTATCTCTCCATTGGGGACACGCATGACAGGACGTGATGGGGGTATCTCTCCAACGGGGACACAGACATGACAGGACGTGATGGGGTATCTCTCCATCAGGGACACGCATGGCAGCACGTGATGGGGTATCTCTCCATCGGGGACACACATGACAGGACGTGATGGGGTATCTCTCCATCGGGGCCATAGACATGACAGGACGTGATGGGGTATCTCTCCATCGGGGCCATAGACATGACAGGACGTGATGGGGTATCTCTCCATCGGGGACACACATGACAGGACGTGATGGGGTATCTCTCCATCGGGGACACACATGACAGGACGTGATGGGGTATCTCTCCATCGGGGACACACATGACAGGACGTGATGGGGGTATCTCTCCATCGGGGACACAGACATGACAGGGCGTGATGGGGTATCTCTCCAACGGGGACACAGACATGACAGGGCGTGATGGGATATCTCTCCAACGGGGACACAGACATGACAGGGCATGAGGGGGTATCTCTCCATTGGGGACACGCATGACAGGACGTGATGGGGGTATCTCTCCAACGGGGACACAGACATGACAGGACGTGATGGGGTATCTCTCCATCAGGGACACGCATGGCAGCACGTGATGGGGTATCTCTCCATCGGGGACACACATGACAGGACGTGATGGGGTATCTCTCCATCGGGGCCATAGACATGACAGGACGTGATGGGGTATCTCTCCATCGGGGCCATAGACATGACAGGACGTGATGGGGTATCTCTCCATCGGGGCCATAGACATGACAGGACGTGATGGGGTATCTCTCCATCGGGGACACACATGACAGGACGTGATGGGGTATCTCTCCATCGGGGACACACATGACAGGACGTGATGGGGGTATCTCTCCATCGGGGACACACATGACAGGACGTGATGGGGTATCTCTCCATCAGGGCCATAGACATGACAGGACGTGATGGGGTATCTCTCCATCGGGGACACACATGACAGGACGTGATGGGGTATCTCTCCAGCGGGGCCATAGACATGACAGGACGTGATGGGGTATCTCTCCATCGGGGCCATAGACATGACAGGACGTGATGGGGTATCTCTCCATCGGGGACACACATGACAGGACGTGATGGGGTATCTCTCCATCGGGGACACACATGACAGGACGTGATGGGGTATCTCTCCATCGGGGCCATAGACATGACAGGACGTGATGGGGTATCTCTCCATCGGGGCCATAGACATGACAGGACGTGATGGGGTATCTCTCCATCGGGGCCATAGACATGACAGGACGTGATGGGGTATCTCTCCATCGGGGCCATAGACATGACAGGACGTGATGGGGTATCTCTCCATCGGGGACACACATGACAGGACGTGATGGGGTATCTCTCCATCGGGGCCATAGACATGACAGGACGTGATGGGGTATCTCTCCATCGGGGCCATAGACATGACAGGACGTGATGGGGTATCTCTCCATCGGGGACACACATGACAGGACGTGATGGGGTATCTCTCCATCGGGGACACACACGACAGGACGTGATGGGGTATCTCTCCATCGGGGCCATAGACACAAACACGGGCATTGCTTATCTGTTTGAATTTTACATTGGAGACCTCCATGGTAAGATGTGATTGGTGGGTCTGAGGTTGTGTTTGGTGTCCTTTGCAGTGTGTTGCCGGTCGCCGCTTGTCCCATAGAAATACATTTCCATTGCTGGCAAAGCCGGACAAAGAGCCAAAAATGTTCATCTGAGCTGCCCTGCGTTAGTGTGAAGACCTGCATTTGGCAGCGACACCATCTTGGATACGACTTGTACCGGGCCAAGAAGGGGGTCCAGATTCTGACCATGTGCTTATTGCTGGCTGGGATCAAAGCTTATGTGCCCGAAAAATCAGCACAGGGGACATAACTTCCAGTCAGTAGGATGTGTCCCTTGTGCTGATGGCTCTGACATTGGTGACAGTCTTCCTCCATCCGGCCCCATGATTGTGGGGGTAGGGGTAATACAACTGACTCATCCAGAGAGCCTGACTATGGCCACCCTTTCCGCCCCCCATTCATAGAAGGGCAAATGAGAGCTCTTGCCCCCCTCCATTCATAGAAGGGCAAATGAGAGCTCTTGCCCCCCTCCATTCATAGAAGGGCAAATGAGAGCTCTTGCCCCCCTCCATTCATAGCAGCTATGGTCTGGCGTCTATGAATGAAGCAGCAATGCCCGGTTTTAAAACTCATTTCAGTGTATTTATTTGCTGCTTGTTGGGGAGATTTCACTTCCTGTTCAGCAGATGCAACAGTACAAAGGTATCGTCATCCTCTCAGACAGTTGTCACCAGATTTCCCCTCGTTCCTGATCAGGTGACAACTGTAAAATGTTGGCGTTCCCCTCACATTCTAGTCCCTATCAGAAAATCTCCCCACAGTATGGCTTGGTTCATGCCTATGCTTTTTGCTGCCTGCTGATGGTGAATGTTCGCCCCTCACACAGAAATGATCGGTCTAACAATGGAATGTTCGCCCCTCACACAGAAATGATCGGTCTAACAATGGAATGTTCGCCCCCTCACACAGAAATGATCGGTCTAACAATGGAATGTTCGCCCCTCACACAGAAATGATCGGTCTAACAATGGAATGTTCGCCCCTCACACAGAAATGATCGGTCTAACAATGGAATGTTCGCCCCTCACACAGAAATGATCGGTCTAACAATGGAATGTTCGCCCCTCACACAGAAATGATCGGTCTAACAATAGAATGTTTACACAGAAATGATCGGTCTAACAATGGAATGTTTACACAGAAATGATCGGTCTAACAATGGAATGTTCACACCGAATAAAATAATCGGTCTAACAATGGAATGTTCGCCCCTCACACAGAAATGATCGGTCTAACAATGGAATGTTCGGTGTAACACTGAGAGACAGAATACAACAACAAATTCAGCAGAAATGCGTCTAACAAATGATGACTGATCTGCATGTTCATGAGGGAAAGAAGGATTGGATCCCCTTCACAAAACATGACTTAGTACTTGGTGGCCAATCCCTTGTTGGCAATCACAGAGGTCAGACGTTTCCTGGAGTTGGCCCCCAGGTTCGCACACATCTCAGGAGGGATTTTGGCCCACTCCTCTTGGCAGATCCTCTCCAGGTCATTAAGGTTTGGTGGCTGACGTTCGGCAACTCGAACTTTCAGCTCCCTCCACAGATTTTCAATCGGATGAAGGTGTGGAGACTGGCTAGGCCACTCCAGGACCTTAATGTGCTTCTTCTTGAGCCGCTCCTTTGTTGCCTTGGCCGTGTGTTTTGGGTCATTGTCATGCTGGAACACCCATCCACCACCCATTTTCAATGCCCTGGCTGAGGGAAGAAGGTTCTCACCCAAGATTTGAGGGTACATTGCCCCGTCCATCGTCCCTTTGATGCGGTGCAGTTGTCCTGTCCTCTTAGCAGAAAAACACCCCCAAAGCAGAATGTTTCCACCACCATGTTTCACAGTTGGGATGGTGTTCTTGGGGTCATAGGCAGCATTCCTCCTCCTCCAAACACGGCGAGTTGAGTTGATGCCAAAGAGCTGGATTTTGGTCTCCTCTGACCACAACACTTCCCACCAGTCCTCCTCGGCATCATTCAGATGTTCAGTGGAAGACTTCAGATGGGCTGGACATGGGCTTTCTTGAGCAGAGGGACCGTGCGGGCACTGCAGGATTTCAGTCCTTGTCGGCGTAGTGTGTTACCAATTGTTTTCTTGGTGACTGTGGTCCCAGCTGCCTGGAGATCATTGACAAGATCCTCACGTGTAGTTCTGGGATGATTCCTCACTGTTCTCATGATCATTGACACTCCACGAGGTGAGATCTTGCATGGTGCACCAGACCTAGGGAGACTGACACTTGTTTTGTGTTTCTTCCATTTGTGAATGATTGCACCAACTGTTGTCACCTTCTCACCAAGCTGCTTGGCCATAGTTTGGTAGCCCAAATGTTATGTTAAAGTCCTCCTGCGCTGCTAGAAGTTGAAAGGCCGATACTACAGCAGCTGACAGCCAATCCTCACCTCTGAATGGATACAATATACTGGTCAATATAATGATGCAGCGCCGTGTCATCCATCTAATTAGTGGCTGTGAGAATCCACCCAATACCTGGAATCATAAAGCAACATATGTAGCAATATCAATGAAGTAGATCCTGTTTTCTGTTAGATCTGACTGGATCCATCGGGTGACTTACAAGTGGTTAGCGGTGCAAATAAGAGGTTCAATGGTGAACCTAAACAAGTGATATTCCCCCCCCCCCCCCTCCAGGGGATCAACCCATTCAGAGTATAAATGAAAATTGGAACAGTGAATCCCTATAGAGGGATAAATGCTGCCACATATAAGTGATCAGTGTATTGATCCGTATCAATTATTACACCACAAATATATGCCAATGTCCATAACATAATCATAGGTGGCAAAAGAAAACCATAATGACTTTCCAAGCGTGCTCCTGTGCTGGGGCAAGTGGTGAATGAGAATCCTAAACGGCAGGCATTGGGGCCCCCTCACCTTCCCGCTGCGACCCACAGGGGCCAAAATGCCTTTCGGATCTCCCCGGATCCTGCACACAATCTCCAGGTAAGTCAGGTTCCACAGCCCCTACTGGTCTCTCCTTCACTCAGGTGTTCCTCCATACACAGGGGACAGTACATACAGTGGGGATGGAAAGTTTGGGCACCCCAGCTAAAAATGTGTATTAATGTGCATAAAGAAGCCAAGGAAAGATGGAAAAATCTCCAAAAGGCAGCAAATTACAGATTAGACATTCTTATAATATGTCAACAAAAGTTACATTTTTATTTCCATCATTTACACTTTCAAAATAACAGAAAACAAAAAAAATGGCGTCTGCAAAAGTTTGGGCCCCCTGCAGAATTTCTAGCATGCACTGCCCCCTTTGCCAAGCTGAGACCTGCCAGTGTCATGGATTGTTCTCAATCATCGTCTGGGAAGACCAGGTTATGCCAATCTCAAAGGTTTTAAATGCCCCGACTCATCTGACCTTGCCCCAACAATCAGCACCATGGGTTCTTCTAAGCAGTTGTCTAGAAAACTGAAACTGAAAATAGTTGATGCTCACAAAGCTGGAGAAGGCTATAAGAAGATAGCAAAGCATTTTCAGATGTCAATATCCTCTGTTCGGAATGTCATTAAGAAATGGCAGTCATCAGGAACAGAGGAAGTTAAAGCAAGATCTGGAAGACCAAGAAAAATATCAGACAGAACAGCTCGCAGGATTGTGAGAAAAACAATTGAAAACCCACGTTTGACGGCACGATCCCTCCAGAAAGATCTGGCAGACACTGGAGTTGTGGTCACTATTCCACTATAAAGAGATACTTGTACAAATATGGTCTTCATGGAAGAGTCATCAGAAGAAAACCTCTTCTACGTCCTCACCACAAAAAATCATCGTTTGAACTTTGCAAATGAACATATAGACAATCCTGATGCATTTTGGAAACAAGTTCTGTGGACCGATGAGGTTAAAATGGAACTTTTTGGCCGGAATGAGCAAAGGTACGTTTGGAGAAGAAGGGGCACAGAATTGAATGAAAAGAACCTCTGTCCAACTGTGAAGCATGGGGTTGGATCAATCATGCTTTGGGGTTGTGTTGCAGCCAGTGGCACAGGGAACATCTCACCAGTAGAAGGAAAAATGGATTCAATCAAATTTCAGCAAATTTTGGATGGTAACTTGATGCCATCTGTGAAAAAGCTGAAGTTAAAGAGAGGATGGCTTCTACAAATGGATAATGATCCTAAACACACCTCGAAATCCACGGGGGATTACATCAAGAGGCGTAAACTGAAGGTTTTGCTATGGCCTTCACAATCTCCTGACCTCAACATCATTGAAAATCTATGGATAGACCTTAAAAGAGCCGTGCGTGACAGACAGCCCAGAAATCTCAAAGAACTGGAAGACTTTTGTAAGGAAGAATGGGCAAAGATACCTCAAACAAGAACTGAAAGACTCTTGGCTGGCTACAAAAAGCGTTTACAAGCCGTGATACTTGCCAAAGGGGGCCGTACAAGATATTAACTCTGCAGGGGGCCCAAACTTTGCAGACGCCATTTTTTTGTTTTCTGTTATTTTGAAAGTGTAAATGATGGAAATAAAATCTAACTTTTGTTGACATATTATAAGAATGTCTAATCTGTAATTTGATGCCTTTTGGAGATTTTTCCATCTTTCCTTGGCTTCTTTATGCACATTAATACACATTTGTAGCTGGGGTGCCCAAACTTTCCATCCCCCACTGTACATATATATACACTGTATGCCCATCATGGCGGAATCATAAAGTAGCTGTCTGTCATCTAATCAGAAGACCTTTTACAGAGGTGCAACTGACAGCCGACATTTCCATCACACAGCCCTGCCACTGGCCGTGGTCTTGTGGGTGTGGACTGCTTCTGGACTCCGCCATTGGCTTTGATTTTCATTTCTACTCTGAATGGGTTGATCCCCTGGGGGGGGGGGGGGGGGGTACTATCACTTGTTTAGAGTCACCATTGAACCTCTTGTTTGCACTGCTAACCACTTGTAAGTCACCCAATGGATCCGGTCAGATCTAACAGAAAACAGGATCTACTTCATTGATATTGCTACATATGTTGCTTTATGATTCCAGGTATTGGGTGGATTCTCACAGCCACTAATTAGATGTATGACATGGCGCTGCATCATTATATTGACCAGTCCAGCCTTGTGTAAGTCTACCATCTTGTCCCTGACATCCTTGGACAGCTCTTTGGTCTTTGCCATGGTGGAGAGTTTGGAATCTGATGGTTTGATGGCTCCTGTGGACAGGTGTCTTTTATACAGGTAACACAATGAGATTAGCAGCACTCCCTTTAGGAGACTGCTTCTAGTCTCAGCTTGTTACCTGTATGAGAGACACCTGGGAGCCAGAAATCCTGCTGAATGATAGGGGATCAAATCCTTCTTTCCCTCATGAACATGCAGATCCGTCATCATTTGTTAGATGCATTTCTGCTGAATTTGTTGTTGTATTCTGTCTCTCAGAGTTACACCGAACATTCCATTGTTAGACCGATCGTTTCTGTGTGAGGGGCGAACATTCCATTGTTAGACCGATCGTTTCTGTGTGAGGGGCGAACATTCCATTGTTAGACCGATCATTTCTGTGTGAGGGGGGGGACATTCCATTGTTAGACCGATCATTTCTGTGTGAGGGGCGAACATTCCATTGTTAGACCGATCATTTCTGTGTGAGGGGGAACATTCCATTGTTAGACCGATCATTTCTGTGTGAGGGGGGGGAACATTCCATTGTTAGACCGATCATTTCTGTGTGAGGGGCGAACATTCCATTGTTAGACCGATCATTTCTGTGTGAGGGGCGAACATTCCATTGTTAGACCGATCATTTCTGTGTGAGGGGGAACATTCCATTGTTAGACCGATCGTTTCTGTGTGAGGGGCGAACATTCCATTGTTAGACCGATCGTTTCTGTGTGAGGGGCAAACATTCCATTGTTAGACCGATCGTTTCTGTGTGAGGGGCAAACATTCCATTGTTAGACCGATCGTTTCTGTGTGAGGGGCGAACATTCCATTGTTAGACCGATCGTTTCTGTGTGAGGGGCGAACATTCCATTGTTAGACCGATCGTTTCTGTGTGAGGGGCGAACATTCCATTGTTAGACCGATCGTTTCTGTGTGAGGGGCGAACATTCCATTGTTAGACCGATCGTTTCTGTGTGAGGGGCGAACATTCCATTGTTAGACCGATCGTTTCTGTGTGAGGGGCGAACATTCCATTGTTAGACCGATCGTTTCTGTGTGAGGGGCAAACATTCCATTGTTAGACCGATCGTTTCTGTGTGAGGGGCGAACATTCCATTGTTAGACCGATCGTTTCTGTGTGAGGGGCGAACATTCCATTGTTAGACCGATCGTTTCTGTGTGAGGGGCGAACATTCCATTGTTAGACCGATCGTTTCTGTGTGAGGGGCGAACATTCCATTGTTGGACCGATCGTTTCTGTGTGAGGGGCGAACATTCCATTGTTGGACCGATCGTTTCCGTGTGAGGGGCGAACATTCCATTGTTAGACCGATCGTTTCCGTGTGAGGGGCGAACATTCCATTGTTAGACCGATCGTTTCCGTGTGAGGGGCGAACATTCCATTGTTAGACCGATCGTTTCCGTGTGAGGGGCGAACATTCCATTGTTAGACCGATCGTTTGTGTGAGGGGTGAACATTCCATTGTTAGACCGATCATTTCTGTGTGAGGGGCGAACATTCACCATCGGGGGGGGGCAAATACACATTTCCTTCACTGTCCATAGTTACATAGTTAGTCTGGCTGAAAAAAGACAAAAGTCCATCCAGTTCAACCATAAAAAAAAAAAGTTCTAATCCTCCACCCACAGTGGATCCAGAGGAAGGCAGAAACCCAGCAAAGCACGATCCGATCTCCTCCTGCAGGGGAAACATTCCTTCCTGACCCCCCGAGAGCCAATCGGATATTCCGGGGATCACCTTTCCCTATAAATGTTACATTCAGTCCTGACTCGTCCCAACTCTCCCAGATACTCGTCTCCTCCCCGGCAGTCCCGTGTGACCAGCTCCCGCACCCGGCATCCTCTCCCTTCTTCCAAATGTCGTGGTGATTGGTCATCACTGGATGCGCATGCACAGGAGCTGGTCACATGGGCTCACCGGTGCGGTGCTGGAAATGTGTACATTGTAGAGCGGACTACCAGCAGGTAGGTTCATTTCATTGCAGTAAGTAGCCAGTCTGCAAGATTTTTTACATTGACTTTAGTTGTGCTGTAGGGCTCAGGTGAGATGCGCGCCGAGACCCGTCCTCTGTGCCAGGCCATCATTTGATGCACACTGAGACCCGTCCTCTGTGCCAGACATCATTTGCTGCACACTGAGACCCGTCCTCTGTGCCAGGCCATCATTTGCTGCACGCTGAGACCCGTCCTCTGTGCCGGGCCATCATTTGCTGCACACTGAGACCCGTCCTCTGTGCCAGGCCATCATTTGCTGCACGCCGAGACCCGTCCTCTGTGCCAGGCCATCATTTGCTGCACGCTGAGACCCGTCCTCTGTGCCGGGCCATCATTTGCTGCACACTGAGACCCGTCCTCTGTGCCAGACATCATTTGCTGCACGCTGAGGCCCGTCCTCTGTGCCGGGCCATCATTTGCTGCACACTGAGACCCGTCCTCTGTGCCAGACATCATTTGCTGCACACTGAGACCCGTCCTCTGTGCCAGGCCATCATTTGCTGCACACTGAGACCCGTCCTCTGTGCCAGACATCATTTGCTGCACACTGAGACCCGTCCTCTGTGCCAGGCCATCATTTGCTGCACGCCGAGACCCGTCCTCTGTGCCGGGACATCATTTGCTGCACGCTGAGACCCGTCCTCTGTGCCGGGCCATCATTTGATGCACACTGAGACCCGTCCTCTGTTCCAGGCCATCATTTGCTGCACACTGAGACCCGTCCTCTGTGCCAGGCCATCATTTGCTGCACGCTGAGACCCGTCCTCTGTGCCAGACATCATTTGCTGCACGCTGAGACCCGTCCTCTGTGCCAGGCCATCATTTGCTGCACGCTGAGACCCGTCCTCTGTGCCAGGCCATCATTTGCTGCACGCTGAGACCCGTCCTCTGTGCCAGGCCATCATTTGCTGCACGCTGAGACCCGTCCTCTGTGCCAGGCCATCATTTGCTGCACGCTGAGGCCCGTCCTCTGTGCCGGGCCATCATTTGCTGCACGCTGAGACCCGTCCTCTGTGCCAGACATCATTTGCTGCACACTGAGACCCGTCCTCTGTGCCAAACATCATTTGATGCACACTGAGACCCGTCCTCTGTGCCAGACATTTGATGCACACTGAGACCCGTCCTCTGTGCCAGGCCATCATTTGCTGCACGCTGAGACCCGTCCTCTGTGCCAGACATCATTTGCTGCACGCTGAGACCCGTCCTCTGTGCCAGGCCATCATTTGCTGCACGCTGAGACCCGTCCTCTGTGCCAGGCCATCATTTGCTGCACGCTGAGACCCGTCCTCTGTGCCGGGCCATCATTTGCTGCACGCTGAGACCCGTCCTCTGTGCCGGGCCATCATTTGCTGCACGCTGAGACCCGTCCTCTGTGCCAGGCCATCATTTGCTGCACGCTGAGACCCGTCCTCTGTGCCAGGCCATCATTTGCTGCACGCTGAGACCCGTCCTCTGTGCCAGGCCATCATTTGCTGCACGCTGAGACCCGTCCTCTGTGCCAGACATCATTTGCTGCACACTGAGACCCCGTCCTCTGTGCCAGACATCATTTGCTGCACACTGAGACCCGTCCTCTGTGCCAGACATCATTTGCTGCACACTGAGACCCGTCCTCTGTGCCAAACATCATTTGATGCACACTGAGACCCGTCCTCTGTGCCAGGCCATCATTTGCTGCACACTGAGACCCGTCCTCTGTGCCAAACATCATTTGATGCACACTGAGACCCGTCCTCTGTGCCAGGCCATCATTTGCTGCACACTGAGACCCGTCCTCTGTGCCAAACATCATTTGATGCACACTGAGACCCGTCCTCTGTGCCAGGCCATCATTTGCTGCACGCTGAGACCCGTCCTCTGTGCCAGGCCATCATTTGCTGCACGCTGAGACCCGTCCTCTGTGCCGGGCCATCATTTGCTGCACGCTGAGACCCGTCCTCTGTGCCGGGCCATCATTTGATGCACGCTGAGACCCGTCCTCTGTGCCAGGCCATCATTTGCTGCACGCTGAGACCCGTCCTTTGTGCCAAGACATCATTTGCTGCACACTGAGACCCGTCCTCTGTGCCAGGCCATCATTTGCTGCACACTGGGACCCGTCCTCTGTGCCAGGCCATCATTTGCCGCACGCTGAGACCCGTCCTCTGTGCCGGGCCATCATTTGATGCACGCTGAGACCCGTCCTCTGTGCCGGGCCATCATTTGATGCACACTGAGACCCGTCCTCTGTGCCGGACCATCATTTGATGCACGCTGAGACCCGTCCTCTGTGCCAGGCCATCATTTGCTGCGTCTGCATCCACCTGACATGCATCCGAATGCACAGCGCCTCTGTGACCCCACTCCTGCGATATGCGACTGTCCGTGCTGCTTCGAGGTGGACACGGCATGGAGGACGGGCATCGGCACATGTCTACAGGAGACTTCAAAAAGTGAAACAATAACAGACTTACTGGCAGGATCAACAGATAAAACTGTTCTGGGGAGATCTGCAATCAAACGCTGTTGCTGCTGGCAGATGCTTCAGGAGAAAAGGGGAGAGGAGATGAGAAGAGTGGGGAGCAAAAGAGGGAGGAGAGGAATGAGGAGGGGAGAAGAGTGGGGAGCAAAACAGGGAGGAGAGGAATGAGGAGGGGAGAAGAGTGGGGAGCAAAACAGGGAGGAGAGGAATGAGGAGGGGAGAAGAGTGGGGAGCAAAACAGGGAGGAGAGGAATGAGGAGGGGAGAAGAGTGGGGAGCAAAACAGGGAGGAGAGGAATGAGGAGGGGAGAAGAGTGGGGAGCAAAACAGGGAGGAGAGGAATGAGGAGGGGAGAAGAGTGGGGAGCAAAACAGGGAGGAGAGGAATGAGGAGGGGAGAAGAGTGGGGAAGAGAGAAGAGGGGAGGAGAAGAGCAGAGTGGGGATGAGAGGGAAATGGAGGGAGAAGAGTAACAGGGGAGCAGAGAAGTGAGGAGAGGAGCAGAGCTGGGAGAAGAACAGGGAGGGGCAGAGAGGAGTGGGGTGGGGAGGAATGGGGAGAGGTGTAGAGGAACGGGAAGGAGAGGACTGTAGAGAAGCAGGGAGGGGTGGAACTGAGAGGGGTGGGGAGGAGTGGGAAGGAAAGGAACATGGAGGGGTTGAGAAGAGAGGAGTGGGAAGTGGAGAAAGTAGAGGTTGAGAAGAGTGGGAAGGGGAGGAATGGAGAGGAGTGGGAAGGAGAGGAAGTCGAGGTGTCATGTACCTGGTGATGGAGGCCAATGGAGAGAGGGCTTCCCTTGCGCCTACGTTCCGGACTCCCCTGAGAGTGGGACAGCGGGAGTCAGGCCCAAAGTCGCACAGGTCACCTGTAGGAGTGCTGGTTGGTGGTCCACTCAGAAGCACAGCTGGTGCACGGAGATAGGTCTGCAGACAGGAGGCGCCTGTGCGTGGTATGTAAGCCCTTCCGGGATGAGATGTTTACTGGGTAGTCGGTTCAAGCCAAGGTCAGGTACGGGGTGGGAATCAGAGCAGACGTAGTCAGATGGGATGGCCGAGGTCATTCACAGAGGAGAGAGAGACTATCTGTAACCCCGGCCGAGGTCAGATCAGGGGTAAGGCAGAGTAGACAGGAGCAAGCCAAGTCGGTAACAGGAGATAACAGGGCACGGGGAGCTAGAGATCATCCAGCAACTTGAGGAAGTGATGAGCCTCCTTATA
>CATNWA010000030.1:0-162500 GCA_951230385.1 Staurois parvus | reverse complement strand
TGGTGTTGGTCCTCTGTGCTTCATTAAGTCCAGGGTCACCGCAGCCGTCTACCAGGAGATGTTGGAGCACTTCATGCTTCCTTCCACAGACCAGCTTTATGGGGATGCCGACTTCATTTTCCAGCAGGACTTGGCTCCGCCCACACTGCCAAAAGCACCAACACCTGGTTCAATGACCGTGGGATTACTGTGCTTGATTGGCCAGCAAACTCACCTGACCTGAACCCCATAGAGAATCTATGGAGCATTGCCAAGAGAAAGATGAGAGACATGAGACCGAACAATGCAGAAGAGCTGAAGGCCGCTATTGAAGCATCCTGGTCTTCCATAACACCTCAGCAGTGCCACAGGCTGATAGGTTCCATGCCACGCCGCATTGAGGCAGTAATTGCTGCAAAAGGGGCCCAAACCAAGTCCTGAGTACATATGCAGCTTCTACTTCTCAGAGGTGCGATATTGTTCTATGTACAATCCGTGTTTTATTGATTGCATGGAATATTCTCATTTTCTGAGATTGTGGATTTGGGGTTTTCATGAGCTGTAAGCCATAATCATCACAATGATGACAAATCACGGCTGGAACTATCTTGCTTTGCATGGAATGAGTCTCATATATTAGTGTCACCTTTTAAGTTGCTGCACTGAAATATATGAACTTTTGCACCATATTCTCATTTTTTGAGTTTCACCTGTACATACCGATGCCGTTATCGCAAGATTCGGCAGTTTTGCCCCCTTTGCATCTATAACATCCTCCACTCTTCTGGGAAGAGTCTTCACAAGATTTTGGAGGGTGTCTGTGGCAATTTGTGCCCAATTGTTAGGTCAGGTACTAAGACTGTACGAGAACAACTGGATCCCGATTGGCATTCATCCCAAAGCTGTTCAGTAGGTTGAGATCGGGGCTCTGTACAGGACACTGGAGTTCCTCCACACCAACCTGTCATCCATGTCTTTATGGCACTGGCCCACTTTGCATCAATACCATCCTCCACTCTTCTGGGAAGACTTTTCACAAGATCTTGGATGGTATCTGGGAATTGGTGCCCATTTGTGAGATCAGGTACTGGTGTTGGATGAGATGACCTGGCTTGCATCATTTTAATTCATCCCAAAGGTGTTGAAGGTCAGGACACTTGAGTTCCTCCACACCAAACTGGTCAAACCGTGTCTTTCTGGAGCTGGTTTAGTAAAACTAACATAACAACAAATCCTTTTAAAGTAGTTGATGCGTCATTATGTAATCCACAATCGCCCATGAAGTAACAATGCTTATGCTAGATGTCCAAAAGTCCATGGACACTTGGCCATCACACTTGTATGAGCCGGTTGGTCATCCCATGCCAAAACCATGGCCATCAATGTGGAGTTGCTCCTCTTGTGGCTTTGACAGCCTCCACTCTTCGGGGAAGGCTTTCCACAAGATACTGATGTTGGATATTCCAGGGAATATCCAATTGCCTTTCGGGGGATCAGAAAGAAATTTTTCCCCCTGCAGGAGCAAATTGGATCGTGCTTTGCTGGTTTTTGGGGGGGTTTTTGCCTTCCTCTGGATCAACTGTGGGTGGAGGATTATAACTTTTTTTTTTTTTAATGGTTTAACTGGATGGACTTTTGTCTTTTTTTTTCAGCCAGACTAACTATGTAACTATGTAAGATCTGACTCATCATCAGTGTTCCAGTTCATCCCAAAGGTGTTCAGTAGGGTTGAGGTCAGGGCTCTGTACAGGACACTGGAGTTCCTCCACACCAAACTGGTCATCCGTGTGTCTTTATGGAGTTGGCTCCACTCTTCTGGAAATGCTTATCACAATTTGTGGCCATTATATAGGTCAGGTACTGATGTTAGATGAGAAGACCTAGTTGTGTGCCATATGTTGGGCACCAAGAAAGACCTAGCACACCGTTAGTGGACCAGTTCATCCCAAAGGTGCTCAGTAGGGTTGAGGTCAGGGCTCTGTTCAGGACACTGGAGTTCCTCCACGTCTTTATGGAGCCAGCTTTGTACACCGGGGACAGTCATGGAGGAACAGAAAAGGGTCTTCACCAAACTGGTCATCCATGTCTTTATGGAGCTGGCTTTGTACACGGGGGGACAGTCATGGAGGAACAGAAAAGGGTCTTCACCAAACTGGTCATCCATGACTTTATGGAGCTGGCTTTGTACACAGGGGGGGGGGGGGGGTTGGGGGGGACAGTCATGGGGGAACAGAAAAGGGTCTTCACCAAACTGGTCATCCATGACTTTATGGAGCTGGCTTTGTACACGGGGGGGGGGGGGGGGGGGGGGTTGGGGGGGACAGTCATGGGGGAACAGAAAAGGGTCTTCACCAAACTGGTCATCCATGTCTTTATGGAGCCGGCTTTGTACACAGAGGACAGTCATGGGGGGACAGAAAAGGGTCTTCACCAAACTGTGACCACAAGGCTGGAGGAGCACAATTGTCTCCAATGTCTTTGTATGATGGAGGATTACCAGGATCTGTCACTATGGACACCTGAACTCCATTATTGGGAGGGGGGTTCACATTGGCCATATAGTGTATATGCAAAACGTACGAACACAACATAGTACTTTTATTAATAATTATCCTAAATAAATCTGCATAAAAGAATGTTTTCAAGTTTTTCCCAAGGGGAGGCAACCTCCTAATGGCCATGGTTTTGAAATGTGATGTCCAGCAAGCCAATATACTGTAGGTGTGGAGGTCAGATGCCGGTACGGTGTGTGGGGACTGTAACCTCTGAACGTTTATGTACGGCACAAGTGCAAGTTGGCTGTAGTGGCCACATACTACACGTGTCCATTGTGTGTTGCTTTCCTTTTCTGAGGGCATGCTAACTATGTACTCCCAACACACTGACTGCACTGTCCCCATTTATGATCAGGAACTGGTGGGAGGGGCTCCTGATCATGTGACTGCTGTGAAGCAGTCACATGATCAGGAGTGCCACCTCCCTTTGTTCAGAACCCCTTAAAGGGCTGTCAGGGGACACGGGGCTGTCAGGGGACACGGCGCTGTCAGGGGACACGGCGCTGTCAGGGGACACGGCGCTGTCAGGGGACAAGGGGCTGTCAGGGGACACGGGGCTGTCAGGGGACACGGAGCTGTCAGGGGACACGGGGCTGGCAGGTGACACGGAGCTGTCAGGGGACAAGGGGCTGTCAGGGGACATGGAGCTGGCAGGGGACAAGGGGCTGTCAGAGGACATGGAGCTGGCAGGTGACACGGAGCTGTCAGGGGACACGGGGCTGGCAGGGGACACGGGGCTGGCAGGGGACACGGGGCTGGCAGGGGACACGGGGCTGGCAGGGGACACGGGGCTGGCAGGGGACACGGAACTGTCAGGGGACAAGGGGCTGTCAGGGGACACGGAACTGTCAGGGGACACGGGGCTGTCAGGGGACACGGGGCTGTCAGGGGACACGGAACTGTCAGGGGACACGGGGCTGTCAGGGGACACGGAACTGTCAGGGGACACGGGGCTGTCAGGGGACACGGAACTGTCAGGGGACACGGGGCTGTCAGGGGACACGGGGCTGTCAGGGGACACGGGGCTGTCAGGGGACACGGGGCTGGCAGGTGACACGGAGCTGTCAGGGGACAAGGGGCTGTCAGGGGACACGGGGCTGTCAGGGGACACGGGGCTGTCAGGGGACACGGAGCTGTCAGGGGACAAGGGGCTGTCAGGGGACACGGAGCTGTCAGGGGACACGGGGCTGTCAGGGGACACGGGGCTGTCAGGGGACACGGGGCTGTCAGGGGACATGGGGCTGTCAGGGGTTGATCCTTGCTTTGAAGAGCAGGCCATACTATTGGTGAACTCAGCATTCCTCCCGCCTAACATTTCTGTTTTCATTTTCAGGCTCAAAAAGATGTGAAGAAGGAGCGACCTCTCGTACGACGCAAGTCAGAATTGCCTCAGGACATCTACACCATGAAAGCCTTGGAATCTCATTGCCGAGCCGACGATTTAATAACCCACGACGGGCATTAGACTTGGACAATTCAGTCATACTTGGTGGATTCTTTCCTCCTCCCCCCCCCCCCCCCCCCCCCCTCTCCAGAAGCAGTTACAGAGTAGAAAGAGGAAAAAATTTAATTTTTTTTTTTTTTTTCGGGTGCCATACCGATGTCTCTAATCGCAGTCCAAGCTTTTCCTTCCCAGTTCTGTCGGCAATAACTCCCAGCGTGCAGCCTAAGGTCAGACGTTCAAACAATGGTGGCCAAACGTCTTCTGTGTGCAGATCGATGGGTGACGTCACACCAGGGACTCCGGGGTGACAACACGTCTTCTGTGTGCAGACCGATGGGTTACGTCACACCAGGGACTCCGGGGTCACAAAACGTCTTCTGTGTGCAGATCGATGGGTGACGTCACACCAGGGACTCCGGGGTGACGAGACGTCTTCTGTGTGCAGATCGATGGGTGACGTCACACCAGGGACTCCGGGGTGACAAGACGTCTTCTGTGTGCAGATCGATGGGTGACGTCACACCAGGGACTCCGGGGTGACAACACGTCTTCTGTGTGCAGATCGATGGGTGACCTCATACCAGGGACTCCGGGGTGACAACACGTCTTCTGTGTGCAGACCGATGGGTGACGTCACACCAGGGACTCCGGGGTCACAAAACGTCTTCTGTGTGCAGATCGATGGGTGACGTCACACCAGGGACTCCGGGGTGACAACACGTCTTCTGTGTGCAGATCGATGGGTGACGTCACACCAGGGACTCCGGGGTGACAACACGTCTTCTGTGTGCAGATCGATGGGTGACGTCTCACCAGGGACTCCAGGGTCACAAAACATCTGTGTGCAGATCGATGGGTGACGTCACACCAGGGACTCCGGGGTCACAAAACATCTGTGTGCAGATCGATGGGTGACATCTCACCAGGGACTCCGGTGGCATCCATCCGCAGAGATCATTCACACAAGAGCCGTGGACCCCGGGGCTTCAGGAAGATGGTCGCTCTGCCAACTTACTAACCGTTTCTTCTGATCGATCTTTTATATTGGTGAATTGGGGGAACAATTCTGGGCTTTGCCTGCATGTGCCGCGTAGACTTTGCTGGTTTCCTCCAACAATCCTCCATTCACTTCTCATGTTGTTATTCCTCAGGTTTTGTTGGGCGCAGGAGAAGTTCGTGTTCTGTAACCTGATTTGTGTATTGAAAAGCCATATTCTTGTCAGTCTTCATCACATCATCGAGTATTACAGAACCATTTGTGAACGTGCACTAAAGGACCATTGCTACCGTCTGGTGACACGAGCAACGCTCTTCTCCCGTCTGGTGACACGAGCAACGCTCTTCTCCCGTCTGGTGACACGAGCAACGCTCTTCTCCCGTCTGGTGACACGAGCAACGCTCTTCTCCCGTCTGGTGACACGAGCAATGCTCTTCTCCCGTCTGGTGACACGAGCAACGCTCTTTCTCCCGTCTGGTGACACGAGCGCCGCTCTCCTGCCATCCGGTGACACGAGCGCCGTTCTCCTGCCATCCGGTGACACGGGCGCCGTTCTCCTGCCATCCTGTGACACGGGCGCCGTTCTCTCTCCTGCCATCCGGTGACACGAGCGCCGTTCTCCTGCCATCCGGTGACACGAGCGCCGTTCTCCTGCCATCCGGTGACACGAGCGCCGTTCTCCTGCCATCCGGTGACACGAGCGCCGTTCTCCTGCCATCCTGTGACACGAGCGCCGCTCTCCTGCCATCCGGTGACACGAGCGCCGTTCTCCTGCCATCCTGTGACACGAGCGCCGCTCTCCTGCCATCCGGTGACACGAGCGCCGCTCTCCTGCCATCCGGTGACACGAGCGCCGTTCTCCTGCCATCCGGTGACACGAGCGCCGTTCTCCTGCCATCCTGTGACACGGGCGCCGTTCTCCTGCCATCCGGTGACACGGGCGCCGCTCTCCTGCCATCCTGTGACACGAGCGCCGTTCTCCTGCCATCCGGTGACACGAGCGCCGTTCTCCTGCCATCCGGTGACACGAGCGCCGTTCTCCTGCCATCCGGTGACACGAGCGCCGTTCTCCTGCCATCCGGTGACACGAGCGCCGTTCATCCGGTGACACGAGCGCCGTTCTCCTGCCATCCTGTGACACGAGCGCCGCTCTCTCCTGCCATCCGGTGACACGAGCGCCGTTCTCCTGCCATCCTGTGACACGAGCGCCGCTCTCCTGCCATCCGGTGACCGGTGACACGAGCAATGCTCTCCTGCCATCCGGTGACACGAGCGCCGTTCTCCTGCCATCCGGTGACACGAGCGCCGTTCTCCTGCCATCCTGTGACACGAGCGCCGCTCTCCTGCCATCCGGTGACACGAGCGCCGTTCTCCTGCCATCCTGTGACACGAGCGCCGCTCTCCTGCCATCCGGTGACACGAGCGCCGTTCTCCTGCCATCCGGTGACACGAGCGCCGCTCTCCTGCCATCCGGTGACACGAGCGCCGTTCTCCTGCCATCCGGTGACACGAGCGCCGCTCTCCTGCCATCCGGTGACACGAGCGCCGTTCTCCTGCCATCCGGTGACACGAGCGCCGCTCTCCTGCCATCCGGTGACACGAGCGCCACTCTCCTGCCATCCGGTGACACGAGTGCCGTTCTCCTGCCATCCGGTGACACGAGCGCCGCTCTCCTGCCATCCGGTGACACGAGCGCCGTTCTCCTGCCATCCGGTGACACGAGCAACATGTATTAAAAAAAAAAAAAAAAAGAAAATCGAGGGAATAGAACAGAAAAAAAAAAAAATTGAAAAATAAAAAAATTGAAAAAAAAAAAAACGTTCTGCTAGTAAAATCCTGTTTGGCTGCTGATCCTGTTCCCGGGCCCAGGGGGCGCTCCTCTCCTGAAGACGCCGATGCTTTGTTGGGGGGGCTTTTGTTTCTCATTGGCCGGTAGTGACCAGTCTATATACTGTACAAGCCGCGGGCTGTATATAAATGTCGATGTTTTTGGAGGAAAGCCGATTGTGAATTTTCTATAAAGGAGTTTGCAGGAATATTCCTCAGAAATGGAGACGGTGACAGCGGCCGCGCGGCGCGGGGCGTTCCCTACTCTCTAAAGTTCGATTTTAGAAGTGTGCTCTCCGAGTCGACCTCGGCGGGGATCTGTACGTTCGTCTCGTGCTGTTTGATTCCAGATGCTGCCAGGATTTCACCTTCGGATTACATCGCATGTCTGGTCCGGCTTCAAGCAGACCGATTTTTATTCTCAGGGCGGCCAGTATTCACGTTTTTTGCATTTTTTTTTTCTCCTGCAGAAGCTGTTTGGAGAGTTATGTTGAAGCCGATCGGATTAGTATTAGTCGGCGTGTCAACAAAGTTTTAATTATCACAAAAATAATTGTTTCTTTGTGGTAATGTGTTACAGTTCCTGTAAAAGGCTTTTTTTTTTTTTTTTTTTTTTTTTTTTTTTTTTTTTTTTTTTTTGAAGCAAACGCAGATTTTTTTTTTGTTGGCTTTTTTATTCTTCAAGATGGACTCCTTCAGCAGAGAAAATGCAACTTTGTTCCCCATGGAAAAAAAAAATGCTCCTCAAAAATTAGAGCAACAACGCTTCAGACGAGGAGCGGCGGGACGCTTGTATGTTGCGTATTTGGTGTACCATTGTTTGAACCTCCATCTTTTGCTGTTAATTTATTTTTTATTTTATTTTTTTGTATATGGGCAAAACATCGCTTAAAAAAATGAAAAAAAAAAAAGAGAACACTTCAACCCCCTTTCTCATTTTACCCGAATCACAGCCTGTGTATCGACGTTTGGTTGACTGTATAAACTCATCTATTTTTCTTTTTTTTGTTTTTCTTGGTCTTTATTGCGGGCAAACATTCAGCAAATAATTGAAAAAAACACAACGGGGCTTTTTTTTTTTCTCCTGCCCCGGCTTTATGTCACAATAATATCATATTTCATACGCCAAGCTGAATCCTCACTTTTCTTTTTTTTTTTACCTGTTACTCAATAAAACGTTCTATGGGGTATTATCTACACAAATTATACGTCGGCAGACTGAAAGAAAATGGTAAAAAAAACATTTTTTTTTTTACTAAATAAAACATTCTATGGTGTAGATAATACCCAACTTGTACATCAGCAGACTGAAAGAAAATGGTAAAATTTTTATTTTTTTTTACTATTCCTCAATAAAACGTTCTGTGATGTAGATATTACCCAACTTATACGTTAGCAGACTGAAAGAAAATGGTAAAAAAAAAATTATTTTTTATTATTTTTTTTTTTACTACTCAATAAAACGTTCTAGGGTGTAGATAATACCCAACTTGTATGTCAGCAGACTGAAAGAAAATGGTAATTTTTTTTTTTTTTTTTTGTTACTATTCCTCAATAAAATGTTCTGTGGTGTGGATATTACCCAACATATACGTTAGCAGACTGAAAGAAAATGGTAAAATTTTTTTTTTTTTTTTTACTATTCCTCAATAAAACGTTCTGTGATGTAGATTTTACCCAACTTATACGTTAGCAGACTGAAAGAAAATGGTAAAAAAAAAATTTTGTTTTATTTTTTTTTTTTTTACTACTCAAAACGTTCTAGGGTGTAGATAATACCCAACTTGTATGTCAGCAGACTGAAAGAAAATGGTAAAAATTTTTTTTTTTTTTTTTTTTTTTACTACTCAATAAAACGTTCTATGGTAGATAATACCCAACTTGTAAACTTGTATGTCAGCAGACTGAAAGAAAATGGTAAAAATTATTTTTTTTTTTTTTTACTACTCAAAACGTTCTAGGGTGTAGATAATACCCAACTTGTATGTCAGCAGACTGAAAGAAAATGGTAAAATTTTTATTTTTTTTTACTATTCCTCAATAAAACGTTCTGTGATGTGGATATTACCCAACTTATACGTTAGCAGACTGAAAGAAAATGGTAAAAAAAAATTTTTTTTTTTTTTTTTTTTTACTACTCAATAAAACGTTCTATGGTAGATAATACCCAACTTGTAAACTTGTATGTCAGCAGACTGAAAGAAAATGGTAAAAAATTATTATTATTTTTTTTTTTTTTACTAAATAAAACGTTCTATGGTGTAGATAATACCCAACTTGTATGTCAGCAGACTGAAAGAAAATGGTAAATTTTATTTTTTTTTTTGGGTGATTGTTTTTCTCGATAAAGTTGATGGCACCTTTTCCCGCAGTTTGTCCATCAGGAATGGCCGCAGTACTATGACGAGGGTCTTTTTAGCGTGGCTGTAGTATGGCTTCATTTTAATATTGTACATACCTTGTACTTTGTTTTTATGGTAATAAGTAATAAATCTTTAGACTTCATATTTTGTACAAAATCTTCCCGTGTACAAATCGCAGTTTTGCGCAGAACGAATAGGCTTATTTTCTTTATAAACACGCCGTGCGGTTTAAAGCAAAAAACAAAAAAAAAAACACACAAAAAAAAAAAGAAAGAAAAAAAAAAAAAAAAACCCCCGAGTCACCTGTGCTGTACACCCCACACCTCAGATATCGCTGAGCAACGACTGGATTGTCCCGGCCGCCTCCTACCGCGCAAAAGATTTCCACTCTCTTCTCGGACTTTTTTTTTTTTTTTTTCCTTGTTCAGACTTTCTGTATAATGACAGTTGAAGCACTTAATATTTAATGTGCTGTTGGATCGTTCTCAGAACTATTGGTGTATTATTTGGACTCAATAAAGGACATGACTTTCAAAATGGCGGCTGAGTTCCTGACAACTTGTAAAGTGAGGAGGAGGGTTGTCATACGTGTTTATATTGTGGGGGGGGGGGGGAGGGGCGTTACGTATAAATGCCTCGGTGCTCCACCAACAACTACTGCAGCAAGAGGTATGATGGGCGCTCGATGGGCGGACAAGGATGATGGGATAACCAGCCTTTTTGCACCAATGTTTTGGCCAACCACAGGCCACCTGGCTGGCTCGCCAAAGCTTTGGCGCAGTAAAGCGTATCATACCATTGGGCAGCACAGTGGCTGAGTGGTTAGCACTTCCACCTGGCAGTACTCGGGTCGTTGCTTCAAATCCCAACCGCGGCACCACCTGCCTGGAGTTTGCATGTTCTCCCTGTGCCTGTGTGGGTTTCCTCCCACGCTCCAAAGACCATGCTAGTAGGTGAATTGGATCCTGTCTACATTGGCCCTAGTATGTCCCAACCACAGCACCACCTTGTAACGGAACCGACCCCACTTGGGTACTTCCGTTAGAATACCAATCTGTCCGATCACTGACCACTGACACCACCGCTGACCATACAAGACTAGACGACACCAATCTGTCCGAACACCGACCACTGACACCACCGCTGACCATACAGGACTAGACGACACCAATCTGTCCGAACACCGACCACTGACACCACAGAGACCATACAAGACTAGATGACACCAGACTTGAAGTAAACCAGAAAGTAGACTTGTTTATTTGAACACAGATACAAGATATATACACTCAGGGCAACCCCCCTCCCTGCATAATGACACAGGGCGGGGCAATCTCCCCTCTCTGCATAATGACAGGGCGGGCCAACCCACCCTCCCTGCATAATGACATAGGGCGGGGCAATCTCCCCCTCCCTGCATAATGACATAGGGCGGGGCAAACCCCCCCTCCCTGCATAATGACATAGGGCGGGGCAATCCCCCCTCCCTGCATAATGACACAGGGCGGGGCAATCCCCCCTCTCTGCATAATGACACAGGGCGGGGCAATCCCCCCTCTCTGCATAATGACACAGGGCGGGCAGTCTACCCTCCCTGCATAATGACACAGGGCGGGGCAATCCCCCCTCTCTGCATAATGACACAGGGCGGGGCAATCTACATTTAGTAACGAGACACACCAACAGACAGTGCCATCAGGAGGGAGGGCTGCTGGAGACCCCCCCCCCAAGCCAATACACAAACACATACATCCCATAATAGTTTGCTCCCAAGCCAGACACACAATAGAACAATGGGATGCAACCACATGACACCAAACAATCCACAAACCCCCCCCCCAATATTAGGACAGATCACCCTGTACCCCTAACAGGCACAGGGGGACTTACACATAGGAGGGATATGGGGAGCTGAGACGGGTCTCCCCACCCCTCCAAAGGGGGCTGTGTTCCATGGGCCCCCCACCCAAAGTGAGCTGTGGTCCATGGGCCCCCCACCCAAAGTGAGCTGTGTTCCATGGGCCCCCCACCCAAAGTGAGCTGTGGTCCATGGGCCCCCCACCCAAAGTGAGCTGTGTTCCATGGGCCCCCCCACCCAAAGTCACTCCCGTCACACCTGCCTGGAGTTTTCATGTTCTCCCTGTGCCTGTGTAGGTTTCCTTTGGGTATTCCGGTTTCCTTCTGTGCCTGGCACCACTAGGGTCATCCATTAAAATCCCAACCATGGCACCACCTGCCTGGAGTTTGCATGTTCTCCCTGTGACTGCGTGGGTTTCCTCTGGGTACTCCGGTTTCCTCCCACACTCCAAAGACATGCTGGTAGGTTAATTGGCTCCTGTCTATATTGTCCCTAGTATGTGTATGTATGAATGATTTAGGGACCTTAGATTGTACGCTCCTCGGGGGCGGGGCCTGATGGGAATATACAATATATATGTAAAGTGCGGAGTACATTGATGGTAATATATAAGGACCTGAAATAAATGCCATCGTCTGGGAGCCGGGAGCGTCTACTATACCTGATATATGTAGATTGGGGGGGGGGGCAATGAATAGGAGAAGCTGCACAGACTCCTCCTCCTTGTGTACAGGAATCCTCACAATGAACTTCTCTTTGATCCCCTTTTTTGGTCCGATAAATATACTATTGAAAGGATTCTGGACTCTGTTGTCACCACACACCGAGAAGCAGCAGCAAGTCGGAGCCCATTTCCTGGCTGGAAGACATTCAGCATCATCAAACACTTTCCTCCCCATCCTGACTTTCCCTGGCCCCGCCCCTTTCATTCAATCATGGAGGCTCGGCATCACGTGGTCAGGCACAGGACTGGATAAATGGCCGTTCTGATCCGCCCAGTGGTTGATCTGCACATTGGTTGATCTGGGAGGCTGGGTACCATCAAGCCGATGACGTCCTCACGCTGCAGAGAGCGGTGAGTGTCGGGTTTCGGCTCTCAGCTCTGCCCCTCCAGTGCTCACTGGACTGCTGGGCTGTGTCTCATGGAGAGGCTGACAGTCCAATCATCTGTATGGATCCCAACCACGTGAACTGGATCTTTTCAGAACCCAGACCGGCCATGTGACAGAACGGACTACCCGCGACCCCCGGATTCCGTGTGTTGTTCTGTGACCCGCGACCCCGGATTCCGTGTGTGGTTCTGTGACCCGCGACCCCGGATTCCGTGTGTGGTTCTGTGACCCGCGACCCCGGATTCCGTGTGTGGTTCTGTGACCCGCGACCCCGGATTCCGTGTGTTGTTCTGTGACCCGCGACCCCCGGATTCCGTGTGTGGTTCTGTGACCCGCGACCCCGGATTCCGTGTGTGGTTCTGTGACCCGCGACCCCGGATTCCCGTGTGTGGTTCTGTGACCCGCGACCCCGGATTCCGTGTGTGGTTCTGTGACCCGCGACCCCGGATTCCATGTGTGGTTCTGTGACCCGCGAGTGCGGTCTGTGTTGGAGGGGGAGTGCGGTCCGTGGTGGAGGGGGAGTGCGGTCCGTGGTGGAGGGGGAGTGCGGTCCGTGTTGGAGGGGGAGTGCGGTCCGTGGTGGAGGGGGAGTGCGGTCCGTGGTGGAGGGGGAGTGCGGTCCGTACCGGAGGGGGAGTGCGGTCCGTGTTGGAGGGGGAGTGCGGTCCGTGGTGGAGGGGGAGTGCGGTCCGTGGTGGAAGGGACTGAGGTCTGTATTTTTTTCTTTTATTATTATACAGTATTTATATAGTGGCCGGTATGCTCAGTGTCACGGATCCCACGGTCGCCGCCACCAACATGCGACAATCGCGCACGACCGCGACTAACAGTAATACGTCACGCCCACGGTGTCAGACCTCAGACCTTCTCACCAAACTTGTGACCGAAGGGCCGGCCGATCCAAAACCGCGGTGTGACGCTCGTAAACAAGGCCCCACCCAGCTGCACCCAACACAGCGATTTCCCAGCTAATGGTCTACAATCGGTGCCTGCAGCCTGAATGCGCTTGTTACCGGGTCGGGTTAATTCCGCCACTAACCCTTCACACTGCCACCACCGTCTTTTGTCGGAGACGGGGAAACTCCCGTTATCAAATATACACTATAATGACTGAAAAGTCGTCTGTCCAATACGGTCACCGCAGGCCGATTGGGCAGAGGATTAAACAAACACAGTAGCGTCTCTTCAGAAGGCAGGAATTCGTGAATTGCAGGTAAGTGCTTAAAAACAGTTTAACACTTTCAGAAAGAAAGATTTATTACTAAAAGAGTCAAACCGGTGCAATAAAATATTTCCAAAGAGATGTCACACAAATATGTATATAAAGATACAGCAAAGAGATAATTAGGAAGGAAGTTACAGGGTTCAGTCACTTGCCCTTAGCCTGGGTTTGTAGTAGATCCACGTTGCAGAGCTGGAAGGATCTTTGATCTCCTCTTGTTAGGATGTTAAGTTCAGGAGATGGGTGTAGCTCAGCTTTCAGCCTGTCCTTTTTAAAAATCCCTTTCAAGGGGGGGGCAGCTCTGAACACTGGCACCTTCCCTGTTTTTGGAGGGGTCAGGGGAACTCTGAATTAAAACTAACAGCTTCATACTCCATGATATGAAACATACAGTTGACCTGAGGAATGTTCAATTAACTGCTGGTCAGTTTTCTGAGGTTCCAAGTCCAGGAGAAGCTGCCTCATCTGTGTTATGATGGGTGACGAAGGTTACACTCTCGCAGATGGCCTGGCACCGGACTCAGGAGGTCTTAACCTGGGCTGACCCCCCCCCCCCCCCCCCCCCCCAACTGTCAGGAGATAAGTTTGCCTCTCAGGAAGGGAGGGGGTAGGGAATGAAGGCTGAGGAATACCTCCACCAAAAGAAAAGAAAAAGGGGAACTCCGCGTCCAACTCTGATGAGCTAGTTTGCTACACTCAGCGCTGTACATTATAGTGGGGACAGAACATGAGACAATACAGTAACAATACAATACACGAGGGGTTCGAGGGCCCTGATCCTGGGAGCTGACAATCTAGGAGGGAGGGGAGAGTGATACAGGAGGAAATGGCTGTGGGGGATGGAGTGGTGGGAGGAGATCGGCAGTTAGGTGAGGGTGGGGTAGGCTTCCCTGAAGAGATGGGTTTTCAGGGTGCGCCTAAAGGAGAGGAGGGTAGGTGACAGTCTGATGAATTGGGGTAGTGAGTTCCAGAGGATGGGTGACGCCCTGGATAAGTCCTGGAGATGGGCATGGGAGGAGACCAGGGAACTGGAGGGGACTGCGTTTTGTATCGGAGGGGCGTGCAGTCCTTATTGGAGGGGAGTGCAGTCCGTACCGGAGGGGAGTACGGTCCATATTGAGGTGGGTCTAGGGAGGGGAGTGCGGTCCGTACCGGAGGGGAGTACGGTCCATATTGAGGTGGGTCTAGGGAGGGGAGTGCGGTCCGTACCGGAGGGGAGTGCGGTCCGTACCGGAGGGGAGTGCGGTCCGTACCGGAGGGGAGTGCAGTCTGTACCGGAGGGGAGTGCAGTCCGTACTGGAGGGGAGTACGGTCCATATTGAGGTGGGTCTAGGGAGGGGAGTGCGGTCGGTACCGGAGGGGAGTGCGGTCCGTACCGGAGGGGAGTGCAGTCCGTACCGGAGGGGAGTACGGTCCATATTGAGGTGGGTCTAGGGAGGGGAGTGCGGTCCGTACCGGAGGGGAGTGCAGTCCGTATCGGAGGGGCATGCAGTCCGTACCGGAGGGGAGTGCAGTCCGTACCGGAGGGGAGTACGGTCCATATTGAGGTGGGTCTAGGGAGGGGAGTGCGGTCCGTACCGGAGGGGAGTGCAGTTCGTATCGGAGGGGAGTGCGGTCCGTACTGGAGGGGAGTGCGGTCCGTACTGGAGGGGAGTGCGGTCCGTATCGGAGGGGGCGTGCAGTCCGTACCGGAGGGGAGTGCGGTCCGTATTGAGGTGGGTCTAGGGAGGGGAGTGCGGTCCGTACCGGAGGGGAGTGCAGTCCGTATCGGAGGGGTGTGCGGTCCGTACCGGAGGGGAGTGCGGTCCGTACCGGAGGGGTGTGCGGTCCGTATCGGAGGGGCGTGCAGTCCGTACCGGAGGGGAGTGCGGTCCGTATTGAGGTGGGTCTAGGGAGGGGAGTGCGGTCCGTATTGAGGTGGGTCTAGGGAGGGGAGTGCGGTCCGTATTGAGGTGGGTCTAGGGAGGGGAGTGCGGTCCGTATTGGAGGGGAGCGCGGTCCGTATTGAGGTGGGTCTAGGGAGGGGAGTGTGGTCCGTATTGAGGTGGGTCTAGGGAGGGGAGTGCGGTCCGTATTGAGGTGGGTCTAGGGAGGGGAGTGCGGTCCGTACCGGAGGGGAGTGCGGTCCGTACCGGAGGGGAGTACGGTCCGTTCCCGGAGGGGAGTGCAGTCCGTATCGGAGGGGCGTGCAGTCCGTACCGGAGGGGAGTACGGTCCATATTGAGGTGGGTCTAGGGAGGGGAGTGCGGTCCGTACCGGAGGGGAGTGCGGTCCGTATTGAGGTGGGTCTAGGGAGGGGAGTGCGGTCCGTATTGAGGTGGGTCTAGGGAGGGGAGTGCGGTCCGTATTGGAGGGGAGTGCGGTCCGTATTGGAGGGGAGTGCGGTCCGTATTGAGGTGGGTCTAGGGAGGGGAGTGAGGTCCGTATTGGAGGGGAGTGCAGTCCGTATTGAGGTGGGTCTAGGGAGGGGAGTGCGGTCCGTATTGAGGTGGGTCTAGGGAGGGGAGTGCGGTCCGTATTGAGGTGGGTCTAGGGAGGGGAGTGCGGTCCGTATTGGAGGGGAGTGCGGTCCGTATTGGAGGGGAGTGCGGTCCGTATTGAGGTGGGTCTAGGGAGGGGAGTGCGGTCCGTATTGGAGGGGAGTGCGGTCCGTATTGGAGGGGAGTGCGGTCCGTATTGAGGTGGGTCTAGGGAGGGGTTAGCGGACAGGAGACGGGTGAACAGGTTCCATCAGACCAGCAGATCTCGCCACTTCCGGCCGTCTGTCCCGCTGTGCGGCTCCCCCTCCCCCAATGTTTCACCCTCGCTGTACATCCCACCCCGGACAGTCCTGGCTGCTATTGCTGGGCTGCAAGTCCTTCCAGGTGCCGCTTGAACCTCGTCCGGCTCCCGCCCGAGGCACACCAGACAGGCCCCGCTACTGTATACACCAATTGTGGGGGCGTGGCCACGTGACGGCATGCCGTGATGACGTCATCGTGTTTTGCTGTAATCATGAGAGCTTCTTCAGGACGCGGCGTGACTCCACCCTCACCTCCATATATAGAGGAACCAATTCCATTCTCCTGATATACGGGCCGGAAGGTTTGAGAATGACGCAAAGTCGTCTGCTTCTGTATTGGTCGATCTTTTGGTCACATGTTCCTCCGCCATACTGAGGTGTAACGACATTTCATATCTCCGGGGCGATCGCTGAATTCCAATGAATGGACGGCCCAATCCGCGATGAGTGAAAACGCGCCAAAACAAACGCAGGCGGGAATGGGGCCTGCCCACTAGGTGTCTCCGCCCACTAGGTGTCTCCGCCCACTAGGTGTCTCCGCCCACTCCCTCCTCTGTATAGAGGGCCATACACTTCACAATCTGTACAATTGCCTGTCGATTTACCAGCATTGTGGAATAGGAGGACCCAACCAATCCAATCCATGGACCTCGTACTACACGGCCAATGGGAGAGCTACAGGGGATTGTACAATCAGATTGTATAGCAAGTGGGTGGGAGGTAGTATTATAATGAGGGAGGTGTGGTCCAGAGTGGTGAACACGCCCTCTTCTGTGACGCAACAAGGAAGCGAACGCTCTGGGAGATGGCGTACAGGAAGGCCAACATTTGGCAGCCGAGAGTGACGTCATCGCGGCTCTAGCAGTATGAATGGCTGGAGCTGCGATGACGTCACTCCCAGGTGGCAGCCCTCACTGACATTCATACTGCCGGAGCCACGATGACGTCACTCCCGGGCATACACAGGGCAGGCCTCACGCTGGCATTTGTGTTGCATGGAGGGCTGTCTCCTGTGTGTGCGGAGCAAAAAAAGCGCATTGATGACGTGCTGGGCGTGGAAACATGGGGGTAGAAGAAGGGGTGTGGCACCGTGCCCATGGGCGGGGCTGGGAAGTCGCGCCCATAGGGAGAGAATGGGTGTGGCACCGTGCCCGTGGGCGGGGCTGGGAAGTGACCATAGAAAAAGACGGAGAATGGGTGTGGCAACGTGCAAATAGGCGGGGCTGGGAAGCTTTGATCCTAGGACGAGTTGGAGAAGGGGGTGTGGCACCGTGCCCATGGGCGGGGCTGGGAAGCGGTGACATACGCCATGACTATGCAGGGACGGAGAAGGGGTGTGGCTCCGTGGAAAGGTCCGGTGTACCGGGATAGGGTGACATAGACAATAGGAAGGAGTCGGGGCGTGGCACACGGACAATAAGAGGAGCGGCTCCTCCCTTCTCCATACTGCTGTGTAATGCTGCGGCAGACGCGGTGCATGCCGGGATTTGTAGTCCACTTCCCATTCAAGGCTTGCCCGGAAAAGTCTGACAGAACTACACTCCCAGCATCCTCCGCTTCTCAGTGACTTGGCTCCTCCTCCTCTCCTGTCAATTCGGCCTTCCCCCTTCTCCTCTCCCTCCTTCCCATTTGTCCAGCCGCTATTTTCTCCTCCCCTTCACATGTCTTGCCCCTCCTCCCCTTCTTTCCGATTCGTCCTCCCGGCCTCTCCCCCCTCCCCTTCACAGGCCCGGCCCCTCCCCGTCCTGTGTGTGTGTGTCAGTCCGCGCCCTCTCCCTGTCAGTCTCCCGGTAATCGGCGGACAGAGCAGTCATGGCGGACCCGGGCGGAGCGGAGGACAGTGCGGGGGGGGAAACCTGGAAGTGTCGGCGGTGCAGAACGTGGCGGACCCGTCGGTGCTGCAGAAATATATCCGGAAGTTGGTGCGCGCTGCTGCTGGAGGATGGCGGGGAAGCCCCGGCCGCGCTGGAGTCGGCGCTGGACGAGAAGAGCGCCCTGGAGCAGATGAGGAAGTTCCTGTCCGAGCCGCAAGTCCACACCGTGCTGGTGGAGAGGAGCGCGCTGAAGGGTGAGCCGGGGGGGGGAGGGGGGCCGGAAGAGCTGGGGGGGGGGAGCCGGGAAGAGCCGCACATTGATTCCCGGATGTTCAGCCTCACAGGGCTGACTCGCCCTCCGGACACAGGGGGGCGCTATAGGCTCCGTACCTCCCGCCTGGCGGCCACCACTAGAGGGAGATCTCCGGGAGAAACACAGACCGGGAAGGAGCGGAACTCCGATAATAGAATGTCTTCTCTATCGTGTCCGCAGTCTCTGGTCATCTCCTGTACTATGTCCGCAGTCTCTCTAGGTCATCTCCTGTACTATGTCCGCAGTCTCTCTGGTCATCTCCTGTACTATGTCCGCAGTCTATGGTCATCTCCTGTACTATGTCCGCAGTCTCTGGTCATCTCCTGTACTATGTCCGCAGTCTCTGGTCATCTCCTGTACTGTGTCCGCAGTCTCTGGTCATCTCCTGTACTGTGTCTGCAGTCTCTGGTCATCTCCTGTACTGTGTCTGCAGTCTCTGGTCATCTCCTGTACTATGTCCGCAGTCTCTGGTCATCTCCTGTACTGTGTCTGCAGTCTCTGGTCATCTCCTGTACTGTGTCCGCAGTCTCTGGTCATCTCCTGTACTGTGTCCGCAGTCTCTGGTCATCTCCTGTACTATGTCCGCAGTCTCTGGTCATCTCCTGTACTATGTCCGCAGTCTCCTGGGTCATCCTGTGCCGTGTCCGCGGTCTCCGACCGTCTCCTGTGCCGTGTCCGCGGTCTCCGACCGTCTCCTGTGTGCCGTGTCCGCGGTCTCCGACCGTCTCCTGTGCCGTGTCGGTCCTGTGCCGTGTCCGCGGGTCTCCGACCGTCTCCTGTCTCCCGTGTCCGCGGTCTCTCCGACCGTCCGCCGTGTCCGCGGTCTCCGACCGTCTCCTGTGCCGTGTCCGCGGTCTCCGACCGTCTCCTGTGCCGTGTCCGCGGTCTCCGACCGTCTCCGTCCGCGGTCTCCGACCGTCTCCTGTGCCGTGTCCGCGGTCTCCGACCGTCTCCTGTGCCGTGTCCGCGGTCTCCGACCGTCTCCTGTGCCGTGCCGTGTCCGCGGTCCGACCGTCTCCTGTGCCGTGTCCGCGGTCTCCGACCGTCTCCTGTGCCGTGTCCGCGGTCTCCGACCGTCTCCTGTGCCGTGTCCGCGGTCTCCGACCGTCTCCTGTGCCGTGTCCGCGGCGGTCTCCGACCGTCTCCTGTGCCGTGCGGTCTCCGACCGTCTCCTGTGCCGTGTCCGCGGTCTCCGACCGTCTCCTGTGCCGTGTCCGCGGTCTCCGACCGTCTCCTGTGCCGTGTCCGCGGTCTCCGACCGTCTCCTGTGCCGTGTCCGCGCGGTCTCCGACCGTCTCCTGTGCCGTGTCCGCGGTCTCCGACCGTCTCCTGTGCCGCGGTCCGCGGTCGTGTCCGACCGTCTCCTGTGCCGTGTCCGCGGTCTCCGACCGTCCTCCTGTGCCGTGTCCGCGGTCTCCGACCGTCTCCTGTGTGTCCCGGTCTCCGACCGTCTCCGCGTGTCCGCGGTCTCCGACCGTCTCCTGTGCCGTGTCCGCGGTCTCTCCGACCGTCTCCTGTGCCGTGTCCGCGGTCTCCGACCGTCTGTGCCGTGTGTCCTGTGTCCTCCTGTGCCGTGTCCGCGGTCTCCGACCGTCTCCTGTGTCCGTGTCCGCGGTCTCCGACCGTCTCCTGTGCCGTGTCCGCGGTCTCCGACCGTCCTGTCCGTGTCCCGGTCTCCGACCGTCTCCTGTGCCGTGTCCGCGGTCTCCGACCGTCTCCTGTGCCGTGTCCGCGGTCTCCGACCGTCTCCTGTGCCGTGTCCGCGGTCTCCGACCGTCTCCTGTGCCGTGTGTCCGCGGTCTCCGACCGTCTCCTGTGCCGTGTCCGCGGTCTCCGACCGTCTCCTGTGCCGTGTCCGCGGTCTGCCGACCGTCTCCTGTGCCGACCGGTCTCCTGTGCCGTGTCCGCGGTCTCCGACCGTCTCCTGTGCCGTGTGTCCGCGGTCTCCGCCGTGTCCGCGGTCTCCGACCGTCTCCTGTGCCGTGTCCCGCGGTCTCGGTCTCCGACCGTCTCCTGTGCCGTGTCCGCGGTCTCCGACCGTCTCCTGTGCCGTGTCCGCGGTCTCCGACCGTCTCCTGTGCCGTGTCCGCGGTCTCCGACCGTCTCCGCGGTCCGCGGTCTCCGACCGTCTCCTGTGCCGTGTCCGCGGTCTCCGACCGTCTCCTGTGCCGTGTCCGCGGTCTCCGACCGTCTCCGTGTCCGCCGTGTCCGTCTCCTCGCGGTCTCTCCGACCGTCTCCTGCCGTGCCGTGTCCTGTGCCGCGGTCTCCGACCGTCTCCTGTGCCGTGTCCGCGGTCTCCGACCGTCTCCGTCCGCGGTCCGACCGTCTCCTGTGCCGTGTCCGCGGTCTCCGACCGTCTCCTGTGCCGTGTCCGCGGTCTCCGACCGTCTCCTGTGCCGTGTCCGCGGTCTCCGACCGTCTCCTGTGCCGTGTCCGCGGTCTCCGACCGTCTCCTGTGCCGTGTCCGCGGTCTCCGACCGGTCTCCTCTGTGCCGTGCCGTCTCCTGTCCGTGTCCGCGGTCTCCGACCGTCTCCGTGCCGTCTCCTGTGTCCGCGGTCTCCGACCGTCTCCTGTGCCGTGTCCGCGGTCTCCGACCGTCTCCTGTGCCGTGTCCGCGGTCTCCGACCGTCTCCGTGCCGTGTCCGCGGTCTCCGACCGTCTCCCTGTGTGCCGTGTCCGACCGCGCCGTGTCCTCGGTCTCCGACCGTCCGCTCCCGTGCCGTGTCCCGCGGTCTCCGACCGTCTCCTGTGCCGTGTCCGCGTCTCCGACCGTCTCCCGTCTCCTGCCGTGTCCCGCGGTCGTCTCCGACCGTCTCCCGTGCCGTGTCCGACCGTTCTCCCGCGGTCTCCGACCGTCTCCTGTGCCGTGTCCGCGGTCTCCGGACCGTCTCCTGTGCCGTGTCCGCGGTCTCCGACCGTCTCCTGTGCCGTGTCCGCGGTCTCCGACCGTCTCCCGTGCCGTGTCCGCGGTCTCCGACCGTCTCCCGTGCCGTGTCCGCGGTCTCCGACCGTCTCCCGTGCCGTGTCCCGGTCTCCGACCGTCTCCCGTGCCGTGTCCGCGGTCTCCGACCGTCTCCCGTGCCGTGTCCGCGGTCTCCGACCGTGTCTCCCGTGCCGTGGTCCGCGGTCTCCGACGTCTCGTCCGTGTCCGCCGACCGTCTCCCGTGCCGTGTCCGCGGTCTCCGACCGTCTCCCGTGCCGTGTCCGCGGTCTCCGACCGTCTCCCGTGCCGTGTCCGCGGTCTCCGACCGTCTCCCGTGCCGTGTCCGCGGTCTCCTCCGACCGTCTCCCGTGCCGTGTCCGCGGTCTCCGACCGTCTCCCGTGCCGTGTCCGCGGTCTCTCCGACCGTCTCCCGTGCCGTGTCCGCGGTCTCCGACCGTCTCCCGTGCCGTGTCCGCGGTCTCCGACCGTCTCCCGTGCCGTGTCCGCGGTCTCCGACCGTCTCCCCCGTGCCAGTGTCCGCGGTCTCCGACCGTCTCCGACCGTTCCGTGCCGTGTCCGCGGTCTCCGACCGTCTCCCGTGCCGTGTCCGCGGTCTCCCGACCGTGCCGTGGTCTCCGACGTGTCGGTCTCCGTGCCGTGCCGTGGTCCGCGGTCTCCGACCGTCCCCCCGACCGTCTCCGACCGTCCCCGTGCCGTGTCCGCGGTCTCCGACCGTCCCCCCCGTGCCGTGTCCGCGGTCTCCGACCGTCCCCCGTGCCGTGTCCGCGGTCTCCGACCGACCGTCCCCCGTGCCGTGTCCGCGGTCTCCGACCGTCTCCGCCGTCCCCCGTGCCGTGTCCGCGGTCTCCGACCGTCTCCCGTGCCGTGTCCGCGGTCTCCGACCGTCTCCCGTGCCGTGTCCCGCGTCTCCGACCGTCTCCCGTGCCGTGTCCGCGGTCTCCGACCGTCTCCCGTGCCGTGTCCGCGGTCTCCGACCGTCTCCCGTGCCGTGTCCGCGGTCTCCGACCGTCTCCTGCACTATCGTATGTACTCTCCAGCGCCTCAGGATATGCACAGCCAAAAGGGAAGCCAAGAGAACCAGGACAGCGACAACCAAAGGAAATGCTTCAGGGGTGCCGCCCTCCTCAGACGGGGAGATCAGCCACTAGATAGAGAGAGAACAGGAGGCGCACAATAAACCCTGGATAATGCACTGTGTGCGCCACCTGTTTTCTCTCTATCTCCTGTACTATGTCCGCGGTCTCTGGGTGTCTCCGGCGCCGTGTGTCCGCGGTCTCTGGGCGTCTCCGGCGCCGTGTGTCCGCGGTCTCTGGGCGTCTCCGGCGCCGTGTGTCCGCGGTCTCTGGGCGTCTCCGGCGCCGTGTGTCCGCGGTCTCTGGGCGTCTCCGGCGCCGTGTGTCCGCGGTCTCTGGGCGTCTCCTGTAACTGACCCAAAATTTCATCCAGCTTTTAATGAAAATCTCTCCACAGACATCCCGTGGGGGGGGGTGGTAATTTCACTGTCCGTGTCTCGACGTTCGCTGATCTTCCATTAATTCGATGCTGTCAGTTCTTTAGGGCGTGGCGCTTCGCATTGCAGTATTAAAGGGGAACCCCGCGCAGGACTCTTCATGTATGTGGCCGGGCTCCATAGAATTGCGTCCTATTCATGTGTTCTGCTGTCTGAAGTGAAATAAAACACATCGAACCGGAGCCGAGTGCGGTCCTCTCTGGCCCTGTATAGGAAGAACGATCGATCTCTGACCCCGCTGGGCCGAACGCCTGGAGATCAGGGCGCTCATTGTTCTCTGCAGCGTTGTCTGTGACCTCGGAGGATGGAGGGGAGACGGACATTCGGAGCGAGTCGGCTGGATTCCTCTGTCCTACAAATGTCACTGCTGTGTTCTGTTGTTACACCCCGCCCCCTCCTCCCCCCCCCCCCCCCCCCCCCCCCCCCCCCGAGCTCCGGACACAATGGAGGATCCGGCCATTCCCTGTCTTTGTCCATCAGTAATCGTGATGGGGAGGGTCCTGGGTGGGGGGTCTTCATCTTCCAGCTCGAAGGACTCTGGGACTGCACTGATGTCTGCTCAGTCGAATGTTTTCTGGGTTATCGATCGTTCTCAGTGTAGGTGTTGTAGAAGTAGGAGGCCAATTCCACCATATTAGTAATTAGTGTTGCGAATGTCACGGCTAGAAAATAAAAAGCTAAACAGAAATTTAAAATTTATCATAAAAATCTTTCAGTGTTTGTTGCTGATGACTCCATTTTTTTTGTTTTTTATTTTAAACTTCAGCAATTTTTTGGCACTTTTCATTTACTTCAAATCTGTGTAATTTTTTTTTTTTTTTTTGGTAGAAAATGTCTTCAAACCCCCAAATGTTATGGTTTTGTTTTTTTGTTTGTTTTTTGTTAAAGTGGAGGCCCTAGAGAATAAATTGGTGGGAGATTTTTTCTTTCTTAGTATGTACACAGCGGTTTTTCAAATGCAATTTCTTTGGGGCGGAAATAGTTGTTTTTGTTTTTTTTTTTTTTTTTTTTTTTTTAACTTTTATTGTAAAAAAAAAAAAAAAAAAAAACATAACCCAGTTTTATTTGTAAAATATTAAAGATGATGTTGCGCCGAGTAAATAGATACCAAACATGTCACGCTTTTTAAACCCTTCACGGGATATCAATGCACAGCAGAGGTGCGCTTCGAGTTACTGCCCGTGGTCTGATGATCGTGTGATACCTCCATATGTGGGACGATCGCGATTTGCATGCGTGTGGGACAGACGGACACACGCATTCACCTTTTTAGACACTTTTCATTTTTATTTTTTTACACTGTGGCTTTACATTTTTCTAGAGATGCACCGAAATTTCAGCCAGCGAAACATCAGCCGAAAATAGCCCCATCGGCTTTGTGCCGATACGGGGGACCGTGTACTGCAGCTTTGTTTTTTTCTTCACTATGACTCACAGAATCAGCTGTCACCCCCCCCCCCCCCCCCCCCCCCCAAACTGAAAGAAACAAAGTTTCCTTTTTGTTTCTTTCCTGAGATAAAAGAAACTATTTCCTATATCTCCGGGGAAAGTGACAGCTAATTCTGTGAGCTGTAATGGAGAAAAAAGCCGGAAATTGCATTTAAAAACCAACACTGATCTATAGTGCCAGCCAATGAGGGAGCCTCATTGCCCCCCCGCTCCCCTCCCCCATGTGTGTGTGTGTGCCCCGCTCTCCCCTCTGTGTCTGTGTGTGTGCACGCCCCGCTCCCTCCCGCCTACAAAGAGGACCTGTCACTCATATGCTATCACATGGGGGACTGTTGGGTCCTCTGTGATGGGAATAAAATCAGAAGTTAAAAAAGATAAATAAAAATATACATGAAAGTAGAAACAAAATACAAAAATAAATTGGATCCTCCCCACCCCCACATACAGACGCTTCGGTTCGGTTTTCGGCCGCATGCATTCTGAATTTTCGGTATCGGTTTCGGCACCAGAATTCTCATTTCGGCATTTTTCTTAACATTTATTGCTGTTACAAGGAATGGAAACCTCCCGGTGACCACAACAGACATGACAGGTCCTCTTTATGGAGGGATTTGGGGTCTATAAGACCTTGTATCTCTTCCCCCGCCTTTGAATGCGTCTGATCCCACCAAGATCGCGGTTTGTGAACGCTTTCAGATTTTTATGAAACGGCGCTGAAAGTTTCCAAGTAAACAGGAAGTGATGTCAGCTCATCGATTTTCCGTTTACTAGAAGGGCGAGCAAAGCGGATTCCGGCCTTGTTCAGCAGAGGGACTGGAGACCCCAGGAGACCTGCGGGGGGGGGGGGGGGGTTGTCCTCTCTTCTTGTACCTGCAATTGAGCAGCTAGTTAGGCGCTCCGATCGCTTGTACAAGAGAGCCGACCTCCTGCTCTAGGAAGCGGCACCAGGGTGATGCTGTACCGGGGTGATGCGGCTGCTGCAACCACCGGGAGTCCATTGGGCTGGTACATCACTGGTCCGGAGGTGGTTCCAAGTTCCTCCTTTGGGTGGGCCGATTATCGGGGGGGGGGTGTCTTCCTTGACCTCGCCATTCACACTTCATTCTGTTCTTTTCTTCCACAGAGGATGTCGGGGATGAAGGAGAAGAGGAGAGAGAATTCATTTCCTACAACGTCAGCATTGATATCCACTATGGACTCAAATCCAACAGGTAATGCAACGTGTCCACCTGGAGAACCGCCCACAAGTCATAGAACCCCCCACCGCCAATCACCTGTCATAGAACCGCCCACCGCCAATCACCTGTCATAGAACCGCCCACCGCCAATCACCTGTCATAGAACCGCCCACCGCCAGTCACCTGTCATAGAACCGCCCACCGCCAGTCACCTGTCATAGAACCGCCAGTCACCTGTCATAGAACCGCCCACCGCCAATCACCTGTCATAGAACCGCCCACCGCCAATCACCTGTCATAGAACCGCCAATCACCTGTCATAGAACCGCCCACCGCCAGTCACCTGTCATAGAACCGCCGGTCACCTGTCATAGAACCGCCGGTCACCTGTCATAGAACCGCCGGTCACCTGTCATAGAACCGCCGGTCACCTGTCATAGAACCGCCGGTCACCTGTCATAGAACCGCCGGTCACCTGTCATAGCACCGCCCCACCGCCAGTCACCTGTCACAGAACCGCCGGTCACCTGTCATAGAACCGCCGGTCACCTGTCACAGAACCGCCGGTCACCTGTCACAGAACCGCCGGTCACCTGTCACAGAACCGCCGGTCACCTGTCACAGAACCGCCGGTCACCTGTCACAGAACCGCCGGTCACCTGTCACAGAACCGCCGGTCACCTGTCACAGAACCGCCGGTCACCTGTCACAGAACCGCCGGTCACCTGTCACAGAACCGCCGGTCACCTGTCAGAAGAACCGCCGGTCACCTGTCACAGAACCGCCGGTCACCTGTCACAGAACCGCCCCCACCGCCGGTCGCCTGTCACAGAACCGCCCACCGCCGGTCGCCTGTCACAGAACCGCCGGTCGCCTGTCACAGAACCGCCGGTCGCCTGTCACAGAACCGCCGGTCGCCTGTCACAGAACCGCCGGTCGCCTGTCACAGAACCGCCGGTCGCCTGTCACAGAACCGCCGGTCGCCTGTCACAGAACCGCCGGTCGCCTGTCACAGAACCGCCGGTCGCCTGTCACAGAACCGCCGGTCGCCTGTCACAGAACCGCCGGTCGCCTGTCACAGAACCGCCGGTCGCCTGTCACAGAACCGCCGGTCGCCTGTCACAGAACCGCCGGTCGCCTGTCACAGAACCGCCGGTCACCTGTCACAGAACCGCCCACCACCGGTCGCCTGTCACAGAACCGCCGGTCGCCTGTCACAGAACCGCCGGTCGCCTGTCACAGAACCGCCGGTCGCCTGTCACAGAACCGCCGGTCGCCTGTCACAGAACCGCCGGTCGCCTGTCACAGAACCGCCGGTCGCCTGTCACAGAACCGCCGGTCGCCTGTCACAGAACCGCCGGTCACCTGTCACAGAACCGCCCACCACCGGTCGCCTGTCACAGAACCGCCGGTCGCCTGTCACAGAACCGCCGGTCGCCTGTCACAGAACCGCCGGTCGCCTGTCACAGAACCGCCGGTCGCCTGTCACAGAACCGCCGGTCGCCTGTCACAGAACCGCCGGTCGCCTGTCACAGAACCGCCCACCCGCCGGTCACCTGTCACAGAAGCGCCCACCCCCTGTCGCCAGTCTGCACTGGTATGCAGGCCATACATGGGTCAAATTCCGAACAAATTTTAGACAGTCAGAAATTTTGTGCCAGATCAGCGTCTGAGGCCATTCCTCATCGTTGGACTCCTGGGGTCGGATGAGCGCGACCATCCCTTCCCTTGTATTATCCGAAGTGGTTAGGTCCCATTCTATACCCATCACCTCTAAGACTTTTCATTATGTGCTGTATATAGATGTGACCTCTCCTACTGTGTGTATATATAATGTGTGTATATATTCTCCTTCCCTGCTGTACATAGATGTGACCTCTCCTACTGTGTGTATATATAATGTGTGTATATATTCTCCTTCCCTGCTGTACATAGATGTGACCTCTCCTACTGTGTGTATATAATGTGTGTATATATTCTCCTTCCCTGCTGTACATAGATGTGACCTCTCCTACTGTGTGTATATATTCTCCTTCCCTGCTGTACATAGATGTGACCTCTCCTACTGTGTGTGTATATAATGTGTGTATATATTCTCCTTCCCTGCTGTACATAGATGTGACCTCTCCTACTGTGTGTGTATATAATGTGTGTATATATTCTCCTTCCCTGCTGTACATAGATGTGACCTCTCCTACTGTGTGTATATATAATGTGTGTATATATTCTCCTTCCCTGCTGTACATAGATGTGACCTCTCCTACTGTGTGTATATATAATGTGTGTATATATTCTCCTTCCTCTGCTGTTTATAAATGTAACCTTCTCTGTTTTGTTGTAGTTTGGCGTTTATAAAACGCACGCCTGTTATTGATGCGGACAAGCCGATCTCCTCCCAGCTGCGAGTTCTGACGCTCAGCGAGGATTCTCCGTACGAGACGTTACATTCGTTCATCAGCAATGCCGTCGCCCCTTTCTTCAAGTCTTACATCCGGGAATCGGGGAAAGCCGACAGGTACTGTGAAATGATTGGTGGACGTCAGTCAGGGGCGGCGGTCAGGATAAATCTTGTAGTTCGCTTTGCGCTCATTCAGTCAGTAAGTCGACACACCTCCAGGACGCGTCCCGTCTGCCGATTCTGCTTCCGTGGTGTCACGTGGGCTTGTGATGGCGGCAAGTGGCGGTTTCAGAACCGTGTGATGGGGTGTGGTCCATTGTTGCCGCTATGGGAATCCCACCCTGGAAATGGCGTGCAGGTATGTAGGCAGCGCGGCCGCTGTGAGAACCTGGCAGAGTGCCCCCTACATCTGGAGGTGCTCAGGACCTGTATCACAGCTGGGGATGCGGGTGATGTGGACCTCCAGGTTAAACCACAAACAGGACAGGTTTCTCTCCAAGTACTAAGATCTATGGGGGAAGCACAGATTGCCCCTGTGTGTAGCCGCGCCCCTGTGTGTAGCCGCGCCCCTGTGTGTAGCCGCGCCCCTGTGTGTGTAGCCGCGCCCCTGTGTACATCCACAAAAGAGGACTTGTTAAGCAGCAAACATACTCAAGGGATATTCCTTCCACCCAAAACACTCAAAATGTGTCGTGCGCAACCTAAATATTGACGTGCATTCAAAATATACAAACATAAACAAGCGGGTCGGAGTCCTCCTACGCGGGGCCCATTCAAGTGTTAGTAAGTATGCTATTAGGAAGGAATGAACTTATCAAAGTGCCATCGCTCAACACCGGCCCCCGAAAGTGGTAATGGGATACACTCTTACCAGCTCCCAATGGTCAAAGAGCTTGTCGGATATCCTCGGGTATCCAAGATGCTCCGGCGGCGGCCTCGGGTATCCAAGGTGCTCCCGCATCGGCCTCAATGGTAGATGGGAACACCAATAGGGTACAAGTAACCCCCGCAGTGTAGCATACAAGGCAAACAGGAAGCCTCTCCATAGTGTAAAACCTTAAAATGATTTTAAGATCTTCCCCCATATAATACAACAGTCGCATGTGAGGGCAAAGGCTCAAGCCGGCATAGACATTGACTTCCTCAAACGCGATGACGTCATTGTCAAGCTACATCCACCATGTTTCGTCAGTTACAAAACACGTCAGGCGGAGCTTCGAACTGACGTCATCGCGTTTGAGGAAGTCAATGTCTATGCCGGCTTATGCCTTTGCCCTCACATGCGCCTGTTGTATTATGGGAGTAGATCTTAAATAAATTAAACATGCGCATGTGATTACTAAGACTTAAGCCGGCATAGACGTTGACTTCCTCAAACGCGATGTCAGTTCAAAGCTTCGCCCGACGCATTTCGTCATAAATTACGAAGCGCAAGCGCAGTGACGTCATCACGTTTGAGGAAGTTGATGTTTATGCCGGATTAAGTCTTGGTTATCACTTCAGGTTGTCTTTATATGGAAGCAACGGATTCCCTGGTGACTCGATGGGATCAGTTCCCGCAGATCTATTTACCATTCCTGTTCTGAAGATCCTTCCTCGTCTGCTTCTCAGGATTGAAGTGGCATTTAGTGAGTGATCCCCATGGCTCCGGCTTTTGTAGCTGTTCATACTGTAGCCGTGTTTTGTATTTATTTTCCTCAGGGATGGAGACAAAATGGCGCCTTCAGTTGAGAAGAAGATCGCGGAGCTGGAAATGGGCCTCCTACACTTGCAGCAGAACATTGAGATCCCGGAGATCAGTCTCCTCATCCATCCCATCATCACCAATGTGGCCAAGCAGTGCTACGAGAGGGGCGAGAAGCCCAAAGTCACAGATTTCGGAGACAAAGTAGAAGATCCGACTTACCTCAACCAGCTGCAATCCGGGGTCAACCGCTGGATCCGCGAGATTCAGAAGGTGAAACTCCAACACGTATTCCAAGGCAATGGGCCCCGTGTGTCGTCTGTGGGCCCCGTGTGTTGTGTGTGGGACCCACCGTGTTCCTGCAAATGTCCTCTCCCAGATCTGACCTCAGAAGTCTAGAACATAGAAAGGGAGAGAATTCCTGTCCTTTCCGGGTATTCTTCATGGTAAAGGAGAGTCACTGAGTGTCCCGGATTTACCCAAATATACCCCCCCCCCCCCCCCCCCCCCCCCCCCCCCCCCCCCCCCCCCCCCCCTTCTTCTAGATTGTCCCCACATTCCCTCTATCTGCTCTCCCCGGACCCCGCATTCACTATATCCGCTCTCCCCGGACCCCGCATTCACTATATCCGCGCTCTCCCCGGACCCGCGTTCCCTCTGTCCGCTCTCCCCGGACCCCGCGTTCCCTCTGTCCGCTCTCCCCGGACCCCGCGTTCCCTCTGTCCGCTCTCCCCGGACCCGCGTTCCCTCTGTCCGCTCTCCCCGGACCCCGCGTTCCCTCTGTCCGCTCTCCCCGGACCCCGCGTTCCCTCTGTCCGCTCTCCCCGGACCCCGCGTTCCCTCTGTCCGCTCTCCCCGGACCCCGCGTTCCCTCTGTCCGCTCTCCCCGGACCCCGCGTTCCCTCTGTCCGCTCTCCCCGGACCCCGCGTTCCCTCTGTCCGCTCTCCCCGGACCCCGCGTTCCCTGTATCCGCCCTCCCCGGACCCCGCGTTCACTGTGTGCGCCCTCCCCGGCCCCCGCGTTCCCTGTGTGCGCTCTCCCCGGCCCCGCGTTCCCTGTGTGCGCTCTCCCCGGCCCCCGCGTTCCCTGTGTGCGCTCTCCCCGGCCCCCGCGTTCCCTGTGTGCGCTCTCCCCGGCCCCGCGTTCCCTGTGTGCGCTCTCCCCGGCCCCCGCGTTCCCTGTGTGCGCTCTCCCCGGCCCCCGCGTTCCCTGTGTGCGCTCTCCCCGGCCCCCGCGTTCCCTGTGTGCGCTCTCCCCCGGCCCCCGCGTTCCCTGTGTGCGCTCTCCCCGGCCCCCGCGTTCCCTGTGTGCGCTCTCCCCGGCCCCCGCGTTCCCTGTGTGCGCTCTCCCCGGCCCCGCGTTCCCTGTGTGCGCTCTCCCCGGCCCCCGCGTTCCCTGTGTGCGCTCTCCCCGGCCCCCGCGTTCCCTGTGTGCGCTCTCCCGGCCCCCGCGTTCCCTGTGTGCGCTCTCCCCGGCCCCCGCGTTCCCTGTGTGCGCTCTCCCCGGCCCCCGCGTTCCCTGTGTGCGCTCTCCCCGGCCCCCCCGCGTTCCCTGTGTGCGCTCTCCCGGCCCCGCGTTCCCTGTGTGCGCTCTCCCGGCCCCCCGCGTTCCCTGTGTGCGCTCTCCCCCCGGCCCCCGCGTTCCCTGTGTGCGCTCTCCCCGGCCCCCCGCGTTCCCTGTGTGCGCTCTCCCCCGGCCCCCGCGTTCCCTGTGTGCGCTCTCCCCGGCCCCCGCGTTCCCTGTGTGCGCTCTCCCGGCCCCCGCGTTCCCTGTGTGCGCTCTCCCCGGCCCCCGCGTTCCCTGTGTGCGCTCTCCCCGGCCCCCCGCGTTCCCTGTGTGCGCTCTCCCCGGCCCCCGCGTTCCCTGTGTGCGCTCTCTCCCCGGCCCCCGCGTTCCCTGTGTGTGCGCTCTCCCCGGCCCCCGCGTTCCCTGTGTGCGCTCTCCCCGGCCCCCGCGTTCCCTGTGTGCGCTCTCCCCGGCCCCCGCGTTCCCTGTGTGCGCTCTCCCCGGCCCCCGCGTTCCCTGTGTGCGCTCTCCCCGGCCCCCGCGTTCCCTGTGTGCGCTCTCCCCGGCCCCCGCGTTCCCTGTGTGCGCTCTCCCCGGCCCCCGCGTTCCCTGTGTGCGCTCTCCCCGGCCCCCGCGTTCCCTGTGTGCGCTCTCCCCGGCCCCCGCGTTCCCTGTGTGCGCTCTCCCCGGCCCCCGCGTTCCCTGTGTGCGCTCTCCCCGGCCCCCGCGTTCCCTGTGTGTCGCGCTCTCCCCGGCCCCCGCGTTCCCTGTGTGCGCTCTCCCGGCCCCGCGTTCCCTGTGTGCGCTCTCCCCGGCCCCCGCGTTCCCTGTGTGCGCTCTCCCCGGCCCCCGCGTTCCCTGTGTGCGCTCTCCCCGGCCCCCGCGTTCCCTGTGTGCGCTCTCCCCGGCCCCCGCGTTCCCTGTGTGCGCTCTCCCCGGCCCCCGCGTTCCCTGTGTGCGCTCTCCCCGGCCCCCGCGTTCCCTGTGTGCGCTCTCCCGGCCCCCGCGTTCCCTGTGTGCGCTCTCCCCGGCCCCCGCGTTCCCTGTGTGCGCTCTCCCCGGCCCCCGCGTTCCCTGTGTGCGCTCTCCCCGGCCCCCCGCGTTCCCTGTGTGCGCTCTCCCCGGCCCCGCCCGCGTTCCCTGTGTGCGCTCTCCCCGGCCCCCCGCGTTCCCTGTGTGCGCTCTCCCCGGCCCCCGCGTTCCCTGTGTGCGCTCTCCCCGGCCCCCGCGTTCCCTGTGTGCGCTCTCCCCGGCCCCCGCGTTCCCTGTGTGCGCTCTCCCCGGCCCCCGCGTTCCCTGTGTGCGCTCTCCCCGGCCCCCGCGTTCCCTGTGTGCGCTCTCCCCGGCCCCCGCGTTCCCTGTGTGCGCTCTCCCCGGCCCCGCCCTGTGTGGCTCCCCCGGCCCCCGCGTTCCCTGTGTGCGCTCTCCCCGGCCCCCGCGTTCCCTGTGTGCGCTCTCCCCGGCCCCCGCGTTCCCTGTGTGCGCTCTCCCGGCCCCCGCGTTCCCTGTGTGCGCTCTCCCCGGCCCCCGCGTTCCCTGTGTGCGCTCTCCCCGGCCCCCGCGTTCCCTGTGTGCGCTCTCCCCGGCCCCCGCGTTCCCTCTGTCCGCTCTCCCCCAGTACACAGAACATGGAAATGCAATTATTTCAGTAAATATAAACTGATAAATCCCTTTTCCCATCAGCGTATAGAGCAGTCTTGTGACTTCTATAAGTGTCCAGCAGAGCACTGGTTAAAGCTTGTAGGAGGAGTTTTCATTTTGCTCTAGGAGAATGCAGAACCCCTGACATCTGTCTGGACAGTTCTGATTGTTCCTGTGCTGATCACATGCACCCTTTCAAGAAGAAAAAAAATGCACATGCTCAGTTTGGTGTGTAATGCTAGTGACTCCAAACCTGTTCTATCAGGAAACATTTAGGGGACTCTGGAAGAAGGGGATGATCAGTGAAGAGATGATCAAACCTCCTTTTTACACAGTGCAGAGGCCAGCAGCTGATCAATCAGATGCCCTCTAGCCTGAACTGTCGACTCTGCATGAGGGGGGGGGAAAAAAAAGTGGCGTTGATGTGAAATCCCTGCTGCTTCCCCTCCTCTCCTACCACTGAGACTCAGCATGAGATTCCTGCAGGGAGGATTCCCGCACCGCTCCTGTCTGAGCTCGGAACAAGCCGGGGTTCACACAGGAGCAGTGGGGAACCGCGTGTGATTTGGACAGGAATGGCACCCGTGAACGTGAATCGCACCACAACGCATCGGCGAGTCCTGGACCAAAGTATCAGTTCTCATATTCACCGACTAATAAAAAAACGATCAGTATTTGTGCATCCCTAGTTGTTAGAATGGGAGTTTGGGGGGGGGGGGTTACAGACCTAGGAAATCGGGAAGATCTTGGTTCCCCCCCCCCCCCCCCCCCTTGGGTTACAGGAGCTGGAGAGGTATTGGGCCCATTAGTGACCCCCCCATGTTCAGTATCCGTTCCTTTTATTTATGACGGTGTTGATATTGCACCAACCATTTACACAGCACTGTACATTCACGTCGCTCCCTGCCCTCAGGAGCTGACAATCTAATCTGCATCTCACACATTGGGGCTAATCTACCAGCATGTGTTGGGGGAGGGGTCAGGAGTACCCGAAGGAAACCCATGCAGGCACAGGGAGAACATGCAAACTCCATGCAATTCGTATGGTGTGGGGAACCCAGTGCTGATGCTAACCATTGAGCCACTGATTCTTTTTTGACCTTTATTTTGGATGGGCGGACCCTTTGGGGTCAAGGTTTTTTTTTTTTTTTTTTCTTTTTTTGTTTTTCCAGTAACTAAACCCAAACTTGTTTTAGGTAACAAAACTGGACCGCGATCCGGCGTCTGGCACGGCGCTGCAGGAGATCAGTTTCTGGCTAAACCTGGAGAGGGCGCTGTACCGCATCCAGGAGAAGCGCGAGAGCCCCGAGGTTCTTCTGACGTTGGACATCTTGAAGCACGGCAAGCGATTCCACGCCACGGTCAGCTTTGACACCGACACCGGTAAGCGATGGAACCCCGAGATGCCCGTTTTGGGGTTTTTTTTTTCGGTGGCCTTGTGATGGGTTTGCCTTTTCATGTGGAATCTGTCACCTTGTTGATTAGGTCTCAAGCAAGCCTTGGAAACCGTGAATGACTACAACCCTCTCATGAAGGACTTCCCTTTGAACGACCTGTTGTCAGCCACCGAACTGGACAAAATACGACAGGCTCTGGTAGCCATCTTTACCCACCTGAGAAAAATCCGCAACACCAAGTACCCCATTCAGAGAGCCCTGCGGCTGGTGGAAGCCATCTCCCGAGACCTCAGTTCCCAGCTGCTGAAGGTTCTGGGCACCCGGGAAACTCATGCATGTGGCCTATGAGGAGTTTGAGAAGGTAGGATTTGGCACAAAGTGTACCTGTCATTGGTCACAGTGAAGTACCAATCCCGAGGCTCCACACTGTTCATGTGGTTACGTGTCCTCTACATGTCCTGGCTTTGTTGTTGTAGGTCATGGTTGCCTGCTTTGAGGTTTTCCAAACCTGGGACGACGAGTTACGAGAAGCTTCAGGTTCTTCTGAGAGATATCGTTAAAAGAAAACGTGAGGAGAACTTGAAGATGGTTTGGAGGATTAACCCGGCCCATAGGAAGCTCCAGGCCCGCCTGGACCAGATGAGGGAAGTTTCGGCGTCAGCATGAACAGCTGAGAGCCGTCATTGTGCGGGGTCCTCCGACCACAGGTGAGGCCATAACTGGGTTCATGATGGAATGCAGACCTTGACCCCGTGGTACTGCAAAAACGCGGCCTCACAGAACTCGGATTTTTTCCGTGGGGGCGCATATTTGCGTACCTGTCTGTATGCTGGGAGCGCACCGCACAGTGCACCCCCAGCACAGAGACCGCGGTGTCACCGAGCGCCCCGGGTCCCATTCTAACAATCGGATTCAGGGTCACATGATCGCTGTGATAGACACTGATTGGCTAGCACAGTGATCAGTCCCTATAGCCTGCCCCCCCCCCCCCCCCCCCTTATTTTTTATTTTTTTTTTATATGAATGGAGGAGAGAGATATGCAGGCCATAGACGGGGAGAAAAACGGCCGATTTTTTTCTTTTAAAAAACGAAAAAAAATCGGTCGTTCAAGCGGCCGACGTTACCACCAATGGTAAAAAAAATCGGCCGATTTTTCATCCTGTCTACAGCCGGCAAAAAAGTGTCCCTGCAGAGAGCTCTGCTATTTCTTTGACAGTTCTTTGACATTTACAGAGGTTGCAACAATGTATCTATTTGTATCCATTTAGGATACAGATGTTTTTATTCGGAAACAAATAGATACGTTGCTGCAACCTCTGTAAATGTCAAAGAACTGTCAAAGAAATAGCGGAGCTCTCTGCAGGGACACTTTTTGCCGGACTGGAATTCCTCTTATTTTTCATCCTTCTTCTTCTTCTCCTTCTTCGTCATCATCATCCTCTTCTTCTCATCCTCATCTTCCTCTTCTTCCTCTTCTTCTTCTTTTTCTTCTTTTTGTCTTCCTCTTGCAGGTCGCTGCTCATGCGCAGATTTTTTTATCGGAAAAAAATCGGCCGATTTGCCCATTATTGCCGCGAAAATCGGCCGATCGGCAAAATCGGCCGATTTTTTTCCAACTTTACCGAAAAAAAAAAAAAACGGCCAAAATAACGAAAAACGGCCAAACAAATAGCCCACTAACGATCCGAAAATCGGCCGATTTTCGATCCATCTATGGCCTGCAATACATTGTATCCAACTCCTTGTATTGAGAGAGAAAAAAAGAAAAGATACCTAGAGCAAGGTTTGATCTAATGCAGTGGTTTGGGTCAAAGGTCAGGATTTTTTATTTTTTTTTTTTAGTTTTAGTATTAGCGTCAGTGTTTTTTAGGTAAAAACAAAAAACAAAATGCGCACTATTGTTTCTGGGCTGTACAACGGGTACAAAACACATAACATCCACATCTATGGGATCGCTACGATCGGCAAGAGCTGGAGAATGGGCCACTTTTCCTTTGATAATAAAAAAGAAAAAATCAGGAGCTATCCATCACCATTTACGATCAAATGAAAGCCCAATTTGTCCTGAATAAAACGCGGTATAATCCCCCCGGATGTATGAAGTAGTTGTGATGATATTAACGGTTTTACTAACACAGGTCAACGTTGCAACATTGTACTTGTGCATTAATATTTATTTTCCCCTCAGGCAGGAAGGGGTTAAACTAAAAATATAGACTACAAATTGGCATCAAACTGTTCGCAGCCTTCCGAATTTTCTACAACTCTCTCAGGCCCGCCCCCTTTATTTTCTCTAACGATCTCCTGTCCAACCAATGCTTTATAAACGTCCTCTGAGGAGACGGGTGATTGGTCGGTCATCGTTGCAGCCGAGATCGCGATATCCTCTTGTAGCCGCGGCGATTTCCTGCAACGTTAAAATATGGGTGATGGGATGACTGCAGCGCTAATCCTGACGCATTGCACGCTTGGCTTTCATTTTTCTTTTTAATTTGATTTTTCCAGTACAAAAAACACATTTATAAAAAATATTTCACGTATGCGCGTTCTATTTATCCCATTATTTTTTTTTTACTATATAAATGAAAGTCCAACAATTTTGAAAAGTTTTTTTTCTTATAAAAATTTTGCAAATCTTTCTTCATAAATCTTGGCCAAAATGTATTATCTTTTTAGTAGAAAAAAAAAAATAACCCAAATTCGTTTATAACCAAAAATTATATATATATATATATATATATATATATATATATATATATATATATATATATATATATAAATTTATTTATTTTATTTTTTTGCACATACTGTTACCCTAGCAGTACAGTGTCGCCATAGTGACTCTACTACTTGTGGGGGTTGATGATGATTTTTTTTTTTTTTTTTTTTTTTTCTTTTTGCATGGATTGCTTTTACACCCATAAAGGCTATAAAAGCAATCATTTCTCCTTCTCTCTGTCTGCATTCCTGCAGCCATTGAGAAATACTGTGTGAGCTGTGATTGGTCACAGCCTGTCACATGGTACAAGGCTGTTGTGAATAGCCCTGCACCATGTGATCTCTGTGATCATTCACAGATTTCACACGTAGTAAGCAATGATATCAGAAGTGACATCTTGTGTACTACTCTTCATGTGATCACTGATTGGGCCAATCAGTGATCACATGATTGGGACCTCACACAGAGGTCCCCGTACGACGATCGGTGTTCCACTGTGTCCGGAGGACATAGCAAGCACTGGATCGCTGTGCCACGTGCTCCCAGGGAGTGCGCACAAGCTGAAAATGCGGGCGCTGTTTATGGACGGCAATCCGCTCCTGCACTGCTCCCGTCCGGGCACCGATCGCTGTACAGGACCGCTGCTTGAGATCCCGATTCATGTGATCACCGATTGGCCAATCGATCACAGGAACAGTAGTAAACTGTCACTGACATCCTTGCTTACTGCGTGTGAAATCTGTGAATGATCACAGAGGTCACATGGTACAGGGCCATTCACAACAGCCTTGTACCATGTGCCAAGCTGTGACCAATCACAGCTCACACAGTGTTTCTCAATGGCTGCAGGAATGCTGCCAGAGAGGAGGAGAAATTATTCCTTTTACAGCCTTTATGGGTGTAAAAGCAATCCGTGTAAAAAAAACAAAACAAAAAAAAAAAACATAAAAACAAAAAAGTGGTTAAAAGCAAAATTGAATAATGTTGATGAAAACTTGAGTTTATAAACTTAAATTGCCGAAACCTGTAAAAGTTCTCCATTTTGAATTGTCCAGGTTACAGCAGTGGCTCAGCAGAACCAGGGGGACGTACCGGAACCCCAGGACATGAAGGTGGCAGAAGTCCTATTTGATGCCGCAGACGCCAACGCCATTGAGGAGGTCAACCTTGCCTACGAGAACGTCAAGGAAGTTGACGGCTTGGATGTGTCAAAAGAAGGCACAGAGGCGTGGGAAGCGGCACTGAAAAGATACGATGAAAGGATAGACCGGGTGGAGACCAGAATCACAGCCCGTCTCCGAGATCAGCTCGGCACAGCCAAAAACGCCAACGAGATGTTCCGGATCTTCTCCCGCTTCAACGCTCTCTTTGTCAGACCCCACATTCGGGGAGCTATTCGTGAGTACCAAACGCAGCTGATCCAGCGGGTGAAGGACGACATCGAATCCCTTCATGACAAGTTCAAGGTTCAATACCCACAAAGCCAAGCGTGCAAGATGAGCCACGTACGAGACCTTCCACCCGTCTCGGGCTCCATCATCTGGGCCAAGCAGATCGACCGGCAGCTGACCGCCTACATGAAGCGAGTAGAAGACGTTCTCGGCAAAGGCTGGGAAAATCACGTTGAAGGCCAGAAACTGAAACAAGACGGGGACAGCTTCCGCATGAAACTCAACACCCAGGAAATCTTCGACGACTGGGCCCGGAAAGTTCAGCAGCGCAATCTCGGTGTGTCCGGGCGCATCTTCACCATCGAAAGCACGCGTGCCAGAGGGAGGACCGGAAATGTCCTGAAACTGAAAGTCAACTTCCTGCCGGAGATCATAACTCTCTCCAAAGAGGTCCGAAACCTCAAATGGCTCGGGTTCCGGGTCCCATTGGCCATCGTCAACAAAGCCCACCAGGCCAATCAGCTGTACCCGTTTGCCATTTCCCTTATTGAAAGCGTCCGTACCTACGAGCGCACTTGTGAGAAGGTGGAGGAGCGCAACAGCATCAGCTTGCTGGTTGCCGGCCTGAAGAAGGAGGTCCAGGCTCTGATAGCTGAAGGAATCGCTCTGGTTTGGGAATCGTACAAGTTGGATCCTTATGTCCAACGTTTAGCTGAAACCGTGTTCAACTTCCAAGAAAAGGTATGGGGTGTGGCTGGGGGTGTGGCTTGCTTTGTTTTAATAAAGCTTTCCTTGTTCATTGGGGCACAGAAGCATGGCGTGACAACGAACTATTGGAGAGAGAGATGTAATTCACTGTTGGAATTGGTGTTTTTGTGTCTCCCAGGTGGACGATCTACTCATCATTGAAGAGAAAATCGACTTGGAAGTTCGGTCTCTGGAGACTTGTATGTACGACAACAAAACGTTCTCTGAGATCCTGAACAGAATCCAGAAAGCGGTCGATGATTTGAACCTTCACTCCTATTCCAACCTTTCCATCTGGGTCAACAAACTTGATATGGAGGTAAGGGGCTGCAGTTAGTATGGCCGCTTGGACACAGAATGGGGGGTGAGCGCTAATTCTGATTATCAGATCCTTAAAGGGGTAAAGTCGGTCTGAAATTGGTTCAAAGATCCCGTCACCATCTTGAAGAAAAAAAAAATGTGCATTTATTTCTTACAGTGCAGTGTGGGAAGCATCTCATCTGCTGACGGTGGATCACGGGTGCAATGTCAGGCTCCTGCGCTCAGGGGTGCAATGAATCAGGCTCCTGCGCTCGGGGGTGCAATGAATCAGGCTCCTGCGCTCGGGGGTGCAATGAATCAGGCTCCTGCGCTCGGGGGTGCAATGAATCAGGCTCCTGCGCTCGGGGGTGCAATGAATCAGGCTCCTGCGCTCGGGGGTGCAATGAATCAGGCTCCTGCGCTCGGGGGTGCAATGAATCAGGCTCCTGCGCTCGGGGGTGCAATGTCAGGCTCCTGCGCTCGGGGGTGCAATGTCAGGCTCCTGCAGACTCATAGTACGGCTGTCTTCCTGTGCCTCTGTCCAGTTACCAAAGTGTGGAGAAAAGTCCAACTCGGCTGCCGCTCATCAGCACTCTCGTGTTTCATTGAGAACTACAAGCAGTCTGCCCTGGTGGCATACAGGACTTGTAGTTCATCCATTCACAGATCTCTGAATGGTGCAGCTGTGTGAGTGGAGCCCCGCCAGGCCGCGATGGTTTTTAAAATGACAATGGGTGCGGGGAGTGAATCCCCTGCCTGCTGTTAAGGGGGGATCAGGGAGACAGGATAGCTGCTGCATAGCAACATGTCACACGCTAAACACGGGTATAACGTGTCACAAAACGTGATCTCATCCCCTCGATTTATCGTCGGTCTGCAGGAGGAAAAGGCTTTCTACAGAGAAACTGAATGAGGAGACATTGGAATTAGTCTGCTAAAATGGGTTGATTGTGTTCATTCTGGGATGTGAGCTGACAGTGGAGGCTCTGTCTCTGATATCGGTAGTTGAACCCCAAGGTTTTTGGTGGGGGGGGGTTCAGCAGATTAAAACATATAGGACCTTCATGGTAGTCCTTGGCTGCTCAGCTTCTGAGGGGACCAGTTAAGCTGTTGGTTCTTCAGAACATGACCCCGTTGTGTGGAGGGTGAAGAGGACAAGGAGGTCCAATGCATTTTGGGGCATTTGAAGTGGTTGTGAAGGTTCAAGGTTGTTTACCTTCATGCCTTAAGTAAAAAAAAAAAAAAAAAACCTGTGTGCAGCAGCCCCCCCTAACGCTTACCTGAGCCCCCTCTTTATCCAGCGATGTCCACAAGAGCCTCCATTCTCCAGGGACTCACTCCCGATTGGCTGACGCAGGAGTCATTGGCTCCCACTGCTGTCAGTCACAGCCAGTGAGCCAATCAGGAGCGGGAAGGGCCGTGCCATGACTCTGTGAATGAACACACAGAGCTGCGGCTCGGGAGCGTGCCTGCTCAGCTGCCTCCATAGCAAGCTGTTTGCTATGGGGGCACCTGACAGAAAGGGAGGGGCTATGATCGCTGGCGGGGACCCTAGAGGAGGCGGATTGGGACTACTCTGTGCAAAACATTACATAGCGGGTAAGTATGACCTGTTTAAAAAAAAAAAAAAACACCCCAGCATCTATACCGCCATTTGTAAATGTTATAAATTTCACGTAAAATTCATTTACATGTCTTTGCTAGAAAAAAAAAAAAATACCAATATGTGTAAATTTAATTTGGTTTACGTGAAATAACGTTTACAAATGGCGGTATAGATGCTGGGATTTTTTTTTGTTTTTGTTACATTTTTACTAGTAACGGTGGCGGATCAGCGACTTATAGCGGGACTGCGGTGGGCATTCTAACACTGGAGGGGGGGACTGACTTGGTGTCACTGACATCTCAAGTGACACCAATACAGTGATCAGTGCTAATAAAAAGCCCCGACACTGTACTAATGGCACTGGGCAGGAAGGGGTTAACATCTGGGGCCATCAAAGGGTTAACTGTGTGCTGTGTTAAGCCTCAAAGTGACACTAAAGTTTTTTTGCTATAAAAAAGACATGTAAATTATTTTGGTTTACGTGACATTTATAACCTTTACAAATGGCGGTCTAGATGCTGGGGTGGTTTTTTTGGTCATAAGGCACCCCTGGACTAAGCAGCACCAGGGTCGTGTTTTACGGCCGATTGGACGGTTGGCTCCTAGACGGGTTGCTGGCCAACTGCCAATTCATACATAAACACATTTGTAAAGAAAGCCGCTCTTCCTGTGCCGTAGATTGAGAGGATCCTGGGGCTGCGTCTTCAGGCCGGATTGAAGACTTGGACGCAGGTCCTCCTGGGTCAGTTTGACGATAAAGCCGATGTAGACATGGACACGGACGCTCCTCAAGCCAGCCACAAGCCAGGAGGAGAGCCCAAAATCAAGGTACGTGATCGCTCCTGTGTTCCTTTCATCACTCGGGACCATTTGTCGGCTTCTACAACCCTCGTGTGTTCGTGTTTCCTTGCAGAACATCGTCCACGAGCTCCGTATCACCAACCAGGTGATCTATCTGAACCCCCCCATCGAAGATTGCCGATATAAGCTGTATCAGGAATTGTTCAACTGGGAAACCACCATCCTGGCCCTGCCCAGAATCCAGAGCCAGAGATACCAGGTAACTGAAAGTTCTTGGAACGAAAATTCAGGATGCACTTGGCTTAAACCAAAATGGGTGTGGGAATAGTGCCCCATCATTGGTGTCAGTGGGAGGAATAGTGCCCCATCATCGGTGTCAGTGGGAGGAATAGTGCCCGTCATTGGTGTCAGTGGGAGGAATAGTGCCCCATCATTGGTGTCAGTGGGAGGAATAGTGCCCCATCATTGGTGTCAGTGGGAGGAATAGTGCCCCATCATTGGTGTCAGTGGGGGGAATAGTGCCCCATCATTGGTGTCAGTGGGTGGAATAGTGCCCAATCATTGGTGTCAGTGGGGTGGAATAGTGCCCAATCATTGGTGTCAGTGGGAGGAATAGTGCCCCATCATTGGTGTCAGTGGGAGGAATAGTGCCCAATCATTGGTGTCAGTGGGTGGAATAGTGCCCAATCATTGGTGTCAGTGGGAGGAATAGTGCCCCATCATTGGTGTCAGTGGGAGGAATAGTGCCCCATCATTGGTGTCAGTGGGAGGAATAGTGCCCCATCATTGATGTCAGTGGGAGGAATAGTGCCCCATCATTGGTGTCAGTGGGGGGAATAGTGCCCCATCATTGGTGTCAGTGGGAGGAATAGTGCCCCATCATTGGTGTCAGTGGGAGGAATAGTGCCCCATCATTGGTGTCAGTGGGAGGAATAGTGCCCCATCATTGGTGTCAGTGGGGGGAATAGTGCCCCATCATTGATGTCAGTGGGAGGAATAGTGCCCCATCATTGGTGTCAGTGGGAGGAATAGTGCCCCATCATTGATGTCAGTGGGAGGAATAGTGCCCCATCATTGGTGTCAGTGGGGGGAATAGTGCCCCATCATTGGTGTCAGTGGGAGGAATAGTGCCCCATCATTGGTGTCAGTGGGAGGAATAGTGCCCCATCATTGGTGTCAGTGGGAGGAATAGTGCCCCATCATTGGTGTCAGTGGGGGGAATAGTGCCCCATCATTGGTGTCAGTGGGTGGAATAGTGCCCCATCATTGGTGTCAGTGGGGGGAATAGTGCCCCATCATTGGTGTCAGTGGGTGGAATAGTGCCCCATCATTGGTGTCAGTGGGAGGAATAGTGCCCAATCATTGGTGTCAGTGGGTGGAATAGTGCCCAATCATTGGTGTCAGTGGGAGGAATAGTGCCCCATCATTGATGTCAGTGGGAGGAATAGTGCCCCATCATTGGTGTCAGTGGGAGGAATAGTGCCCCATCATTGGTGTCAGTGGGAGGAATAGTGCCCCATCATTGGTGTCAGTGGGAGGAATAGTGCCCCATCATTGGTGTCAGTGGGAGGAATAGTGCCCCATCATTGGTGTCAGTGGGGGGAATAGTGCCCCATCATTGGTGTCAGTGGGTGGAATAGTGCCCCATCATTGGTGTCAGTGGGGGGAATAGTGCCCCATCATTGGTGTCAGTGGGTGGAATAGTGCCCCATCATTGGTGTCAGTGGGAGGAATAGTGCCCAATCATTGGTGTCAGTGGGAGGAATAGTGCCCCATCATTGATGTCAGTGGGAGGAATAGTGCCCCATCATTGGTGTCAGTGGGAGGAATAGTGCCCCATCATTGGTGTCAGTGGGGGGAATAGTGCCCCATCATTGGTGTCAGTGGGAGGAATAGTGCCCCATCCTTGGGGTCGGTGGGGGGGAACGGTGCCCCATCCTTGGGGTCGGTGGGGGGGAACGGTGCCCCATCCTTGGGGTCGGTGGGGGGGAACGGTGCCCCATCCTTGGGGTCGGTGGGGGGGAACGGTGCCCCATCCTTGGGGTCGGTGGGGGGGAACGGTGCCCCATCCTTGGGGTCGGTGGGGGGGAACGGTGCCCCATCCTTGGGGTCGGTGGGGGGGAACGGTGCCCCATCCTTGGGGTCGGTGGGGGGGAACGGTGCCCCATCCTTGGGGTCGGTGGGGGGGGACGGCGCCCCATCCTTGGGGTCGGTGGGGGGGGACGGCGCCCCATCCTTGGGGTCGGTGGGGGGGACGGAACGGCGCCCCACCCTTGGGGTCGGTGGGGGGGAACGGCGCCCCACCCTTGGGGTCGGTGGGGGGAGGGAACGGCGCCCCACCCTTGGGGTCGGTGGGGGGAGGGAACGGCGCCCCACCCTTGGGGTCGGTAGTGGGGGAGGGAACGGCGCCCCACCCTTGGGGTCGGTAGTGGGGGAGGGAACGGCGCCCCACCCTTGGGGTCGGTAGTGGGGGAGGGAACGGCGCCCCACCCTTGGGGTCGGTAGTGGGGGAGGGAACGGCGCCCCACCCTTGGGGTCGGTGGATTATGTAATCGTGCCCAAGTGCCAGATAGAGAGGCAATGGTCTGCATCTGGCTCCCGTGCCGCAGTTTGGAGACCATTGCACCAAAACTCAAACTGCATTGTGAACCAGGCCTAAAATGCATACGAAATGCACACATGTTGAATGTGTGGGGTTTTTTTTGATTTGTTTTTTTTAAATGAAAATTGCACCCTAAACGTGTTTTTTTTCGGCGGCCATTATTGGCACCATTTTCCTATTGGTGAAATGACACTATTTTTGGCCGCTGTGTCGCTGCGTTTCGGGTTCTGTCTGGTTCTGGAGAGTTAATGTCGCTGTTTGCGCTGATCTAGGTGGGTGTCCATTATGAGCTGTCAGAAGAAGAAAAGTACTACAGGAACGCCCTGACCCGGATGCCGGACGGCCAGGTTGGGATGGATGAGGCGTACAGTGGGATAATGGGCATAGTGACCGAGGTGGAGCAGTATGTCAAGGTAAGACCCTCCCGAGATATAATGGCCGATTGCAGTATCACATGTGTGTGCGTGTCTGTGTACATGATTTTGCATTTCCGGGTCGGAGGCGCACCGCCATTGGTGGCTTCAGCTGTCGATCACCGGGTCCTGTGTGATTCCCTGCCAGCGATTGCCGACTGGCGGGATGCCAGGGTGGGCGGGGAGGTTTCGGGGTGCGGCATAGATTGATGTTGTGGTGTCGGGGTGCGGCATAGATTGGTGTTGTAGGGGTGTCAGGGTGGGCGGGGAGGTGTCGGGGTGCGGCATAGATTGGTGTTGTAGGGGTGTCAGGGTGGGCGGGGAGGTGTCGGGGTGCAGCATAGATTGGTGTTGTAGGGGTGTCAGGGTGGGCGGGGAGGTGTCGGGGTGCGGCATAGATTGTGTGTTGTAGGGGTGTCAGGGTGGGCGGGGAGGTGTCGGGGTGCGGCATAGATTGGTGTTGGGGTGCCAGAGTGGGTGGGGAGGTGTCGGGGTGCGGCATAGATTGGTGTTGTAGGGTGGGCGGGGAGGTGTCGGGGCGCGACATAGATTGGTGTTGTAGGGGTGTCGGGGGGGGGGGGGGGGCATAGATTGGGTGTTGTAGGGGTGTCGGGGTGCGGCATAGATTGGTGTTGGGGTGCCAGAGTGGGAGGGGAGGTGTCGGGGTGCAGCATAGATTGGTGTTGTAGGGGTGCCGGGGTGGGCGGGGAGGTGTGGTGGTGCGGCATAGATTGATGTTGGGGTGCGGCATAGATTGATGTTGGGGTGCCAGGATGGGAGGAGAGGTGTTGGGGTGCGGTATAGATGTTGGGGTGCCAGGGTGGGCGGGGAGGTGTCGGGGTGCGACATAGATTGATGTTGGGGTGCCAGGGTGGGAGGTGAGGTATCGGGGTGCGGCATAGATTGGTGTTGGGGTGGGAGGGGAGGTGTCGGGGTGCGGCATAGATTGGTGTAGGGGTACCAGGGTGGGAGGGCAGGTGTCGGGGTGCTGCATAGATTGATGTCGGGGGGGGTCAGGGTGGGCGGGGAGGTGTCGGGGTGCTGCATAGATTGATGTCGGGGGGGTCAGGGTGGGCGGGAGGAGGTGTCGGGGTGCGGCATAGATTGGTGTTCAGTCTTCAAGAACATATTTATATCTACCCTTCGAATGTGGATCTCTGCAGAGGGGGTATAGAAATGCTATTAGCAATGTAATGTAGTGTATAGTGATGGGGATGGATGGATGGATGACGGATGATGATGACGGATGATGATGACGGATGATTTTTTTAGAATTGTTGTTTTTTTTTCTGGGGTATTTATTGTGGGAGAAATTTGACCCCTTCCTGCCCGGACTATAGCAGATTGACGGCTGGGCGGGACACTCCTCGTAACTGGGCGTCATATGACGTCCTGTCAAAACGAGCCGCTCACGTGGCGCAGTATGTCACCGAATGTATCCACGGGACACAACCAATGACCTACCACTACGCTGGCCTGTTTCCAGTGTCATGTGACCGCTGTGACCAATCAGAGCAGATCACACGTCGATTGCATACAATGGAGGGCTTCCTGTCATACCATCCATTGTATGCAATTATGTTAGCTTTGACTGGTCAAGGCAATCACATGATACAGACAGGGCCAATCACAGCCCATCTTTATCATGTGATCAGCTTTGCCCAATCACAACAAAAGACTGAATGAATCCGTTTTCATTCAGTAACAATGATGGCGAATATCAATGAAATACATCGGTATCAGCAATCAGTGTGTTTAGGAAAAAAATTAAAATCCCGATCACTCGCCCAGAGGAGTTCCGTGTTACTATGGTAACGTTGTATTGCTTTGATCACTGTGCGCTGAAAAATAAAATAGTAAAAAAAATAATAAATATAATTTAAAAAAAAATGGAAACATTTGAGAAAAAAATACAAATTTCAATTATTATTTTCACCAAAGAAATGCAGCAGAATACATTTGGCCTAAATTTATGAAGAAATGTTACTTGTTTGCAAAATTTTATAACCAAAATGAAAAAAAGTGCTTTTTTTTTTTTTTTTTTTTCAAAAGTTTCAGGGGTGGTGTGTGATTAAATACCACCAAAAGAGCTCTATTTGTGTTTAAAAAAAAAAAAAGTCATCTGGGCACAGTGTTGCATGACCGTGCAATTGTCATTCAAAGTGCGACAGCGCTGTAAGCTGGCCTGGGCAGGAAGGAGGTATAAACGCCGGTAGGGAAGGATCGAGTCCTCTGCACTGTGAATAATCTGTTCTTGTGTGTCAGGTGTGGCTGCAGTATCAGTGTCTGTGGGACATGCAAGCTGAGAACATTTACAACCGTCTGGGAGAAGATTTGAACAAGTGGCAGGCGCTGCTCGTGCAGATCCGGAAGGCCAGAGGGACGTTTGACAACGCCGAGACCCGGAAAGAGTTTGGACCCGTCATCATTGACTATGGAAAGGTAGGTTGTAGTGCCGCGTCCATGGCTGGTCAGATCCGCCGCGGTATGGAGTCCAGAAACCCGCCACCCGTTCACCAAATATCTCCCTGTGATGGTCGCATCGCTGTTTATGGATAGTGGAGCCAAGGAAGAACATGACACATTCCAATGGCCAAATGTGCCCCCAGAACCGGGGGTGGGGCCCGAAGTAACGAGTCCGTTTTCCTGTTTTTGTCCATATAAAATACTGGACACCATTACTTCTATGTGATGAATACCAGTGCGGCCTTTCATGGTTACATAGTTAGTCTGGCTGAAAAAAGACAAAAGTCCATCCAGTTCAACCATTAAAAACAAAAGTTATAATCCTCCCCCCACAGTGGATCCAGAGGAAGGCAAAAAACACAGCAAATCACGATCCGATCTCCTCCTGCAGGGGAAACCATTCCTTCCTGTTTCCCTCCAAACCCCTGACCGCCAAAATTCCTTCCCGATTCCCCCCCGCCGCCAAACTTCCTTCCCGATTCCCCCCCACCGCCAAACCCTCCTTCCCGGTTCCCCCCCACCGCCAAACCCTCCTTCCCGGTTCCCCCCCCCCACCGCCAAACCCTCCTTCCCGATTCCCCCCCCCACCGCCAAACCCTCCTTCCCGATTCCCCCCCCACCGCCAAACTACCTTCCCGATTCCCCCCCCCACCGCCAAACTACCTTCCCGATTCCCCCCCACCGCCAAACTTCCTTCCCGATTCCCCCCCACCGCCAAACTCCTTCCCGATTCCCCCCCACCGCCAAACCCTCCTTCCCGGTTCCCCCCCCCCGCCGCCAAACTTCCTTCCCGATTCCCCCCCACCGCCAAACCCTCCTTCCCGGTTCCCCCCCCGCCGCCAAACCCTCCTTCCCGGTTCCCCCCCCGCCGCCAAACCCTCCTTCCCGGTTCCCCCCCGCCGCCAAACCCTCCTTCCCGGTTCCCCCCCCCCCCGCCGCCAAACCCTCCTTCCCGGTTCCCCCCCGCCGCCAAAACCCTCCTTCCCGGTTCCCCCCCGCCGCCAAACCCTCCTTCCCGATTCCCCCCCGCCGCCAAAACCCTCCTTCCCGATTCCCCCCCGCCGCCAAACTTCCTTCCCGATTCCCCCCCGCCGCCAAACTTCCTTCCCGATTCCCCCCCCCGCCGCCAAACTTCCTTCCCGATTCCCCCCCACCGCCAAACCCTCCTTCCCGATTCCCCCCCCACCGCCAAACCCTCCTTCCCGGTTCCCCCCCACCGCCAAAATTCCTTCCCGATTTTTTTTTTTTTCATTTTTTTTTTTTTTTTTTTTTCTTCGCCTACCCCCCCCCCCCGTGCCAAAATTCATTCCTGAATTGGGTCAGGAGAAGGAGGGGAGCAGAGCGGATGTCTCCTCCCTCCCCCATACCACATCCCGGAGTACCCACAGTTTTGGGCCTGCAGATGGGCAAGCAGAGCCCGGGACATAGCGGGGGACAGGCTATCACTGGGGGCTTCCCCCTCCCCTGTAGCCAATGGTGAGCCAGGCCCACAGATGGGCAAGCAGAGCCTGGGACACCTCAGGCCGGGGGGGGGGGGGGCACAGAGAAGCTGGCACTGTGAAAGCAGCCGGTGGCAGCGCTGCCGCATGCCGATTGTGTCACCTGACAGGCGAGTCTGCTGCTTTCCTGCAGTGCGGCTAAAGACCAAAAAAACGACCTGCCCAGCACCCAGAAGTACATGTCCCGGGTGTCAGGCGATAGGAATTGCACATTCCTTATGTATATAGATGGTGTATGTGATAGAGGGAGATAGATCTAGATATATATAGATATAGATAGATATAGATATATATCTATTTATCTCCTCCATTGAAGTGGGTTTGTCTGTCAGGCTGTCACTCTTATTCTATTCTATTCTTTGCGGTTTGACAGGTTCAGTCTAAAGTCAACCTGAAATATGATTCTTGGCACAAAGAGGTCCTCAGCAAGTTCGGCCAGATGCTGGGGCAGAACATGACAGAATTCCATTCGCAGATTTCCAAGGTATGGATCCATTATAGGAAACCGTTTGCTGGTCCTTTTTTGTTTAGTTTCTAGTTCTCACCGTTTTTTTTTTATTTATTTTTTTAGTCCCGTCAAGAGCTGGAGCAGCATTCCGTGGACACCGCCAGCACCTCGGACGCGGTGACCTTCATCACTTACGTCCAGTCTCTGAAACGCAAGATCAAGCAGTTTGAGAAACAAGTGGATGTAAGTAGACGCGGGATGATGATCCTTCGTTACATCATTGGAGGCAAAGTGGGACCGTTCACCTTTTTTCTTCCTTGAATCCCGGGAATTGGTGGTTTGTACAACTCAAGGCTGTCCTGTATGACCGCCATCCCTGGGCTGAACACGGCCCGGGATACATGATCCTCATCAGTGATACTAAAAGCTTCCTCTTCCTGCTCTGGAGTAAGGAGCAACATTGTCACCCCAACACGAGAGGCTGCCTTAGGGGGTCTTCGCTGGGGGGATCACCTGGTGTTTGTGGTGCTTTGCAGCACTAGGAGAACACTGTAAGCCCTCGGCTGGTGCAGCTCCTACATTATGGGAGATCATAGTCTTACATTTTGTTTTACTTAAAGCCGAATTGCAGGCAAAAAAAAAAACCCATTTCTCCCAAGCTGTGCGGCTGTCGGGGCTGCATGGGGGTAACTGCTTGTTTCTGTCTAAGGGTGATAAGAGCGGAGATACTCGCTTTATCCACCAATCCTTCAAGTCCAAGACTGGTCCCCGCCACTTCTGCTTGCTAGAATTCTAGTGAATGGACTGTCCCTGACGTCATCACGCCCATATACTGGTCCCCGCCACTTCTGCTTGCTAGAAGTCTAGTGAATGGACTGTCCCTGACGTCATCACGCCCATAGTCTACTCCCTACCACTTCTGCTTGCTAGAAGTCTTGTGAATGGACTGTCCCTGACGTCATCACGCCCATAGACTGGTCCCCCCGCCACTTCTGCTTGCTAGAAGTCTTGTGAATGGACTGTCCCTGACGTCATCACACCCATAGTCTAGTCCCTACCACTTCTGCTTGCTAGAAGTCTTGTGAATGGACTGTCCCTGACGTCATCACGCCCATAGTCTAGTCCCCGCCACTTCTGCTTGCTAGAAGTCTAGTGAATGGACTGTCCCTGACGTCATAACACCCATAGACTGGTCTCCACCACTTCTGCTTGCTAGAAGTCTAGTGAGTGGACTGTCCCTGACGTCATCACGCCCATAGTCTAGTCCCCGCCACTTCTGCTTGCTAGAAGTCTAGTGAGTGGACTGTCCCTGACGTCATCACGCCCATAGTCTACTCCCTACCACTTCTGCTTGCTAGAAGTCTTGTGAATGGACTGTCCCTGACGTCATCATGCCCATAGTCTAGTCCCCGCCACTTCTGCTTCCTAAAAGTCTTGCGAGTGGACTGTCCCTGACGTCATCACGCCCATAGACTGGCTCTGGATGGCAGGAACAGTCCACCGCTGGACATGGGGGAGCGCCATTTTCGGGAGGTTTGAAGGATTAGAATGAGTGTAGCCTTCTGGGGGGCGTCTGGAGAGAACGGCAGTTAACCCATGCAGTGCCGGACAGCCCAACTACATGGGACTGAAAATGTTTTCCCGGAGCTTTGCTTTAAGTCTTCATAGATCAGCTTCTGTCCATGCTGCCATATTTTGATCTCCAGCCCGGGTTCACATGTATGCGGTGCGGTATATCGCATGTGATCGGGAACCGCACCGCATTCCCTGCAGATCACGTGATTTGTGTGCGGTGCGATCCGAGTCGTACATTATGTATGGCTCTAATCTCACCAAAAACATGCAGAACCCTTTATTGGGCCGGCACCAGAGTCCGATGGCACGGGTATTCACACCTCTGGGATCCGATTCTGCACATCGCGCCGCGTTTTGCCGACCATTTTCGGGCTGCCAAATTATCATACACACCCGCAGCGGTTCGCATGAACGGGGTGCGATTCTGATGCGGAATTTATGCAGAAAACGCTGTGAATTCCTCATCACATCCGTGTGATCCCGGGATCAGCTGGGTATTGGAATATCAGCCCAACGATTTGGTTTTCCTTCGTGTTTCCATGGCAAGGTAGACCCGAGGAGGGTGCTAATTGTAAGAACATTCTCAAAGGACAAAGGCTTCTTTTGTCTGTTTTTGTTTGTTTTAACCCCTTGACTGCGACAGTACGTAAATATGCGGCCTCTCGGCGGCTGGGCCTTGACGCTGAGCGGCCACATATTTGCCTACCGTTTGAAAACGTGTGCACCCTGCGTGCTCCCAGCACATATGTCCGTGTCTTACGGAGAGGTCCTGATCTCCCCTTGCGATTGGGACCTTTTACGATTATGTGACAGCAAATCATGGCAGTCACATGACCCTCAAACCCCGCCTCCCGGCATCTGAAACCCCTTGAAGGGCTGAGAGGCGCCGGCATGAAGAGGTTAAACAGACATTGTAGCGTTTATTTCTGATCATACACAGTTGTTCATATCGAATTTTTCTTGGATGAAAACGGTACGCATTAAATCAATCGTTTTGTTCACGTACGAATAAAAAACTGGGGGCGATTTTGTCCCTTCGTAAATTTTCAGTAGTAAAGTCTGAATCTGATGTGGAAAGTCGTGTACTTTACAAAAATCGGGCGATCGTTCCTTGAATGGAGTTGTTCTTATAGCGTGTATCCAGCTGTACTTCTATATTTGTGTCTTTCTCCAGCTTGTCCTCTGTAAGCTCCGTATTTCTTGCTGCTTTGTTCCCCTGACGTCATCGTGCCCGCCTGTCCCTTTCTCCTACAGCTGTACTTCTATATTTGTGTCTTTCTCCAGCTTGTCCTCTGTAAGCTCCGTATTTCTTGCTGCTTTGTTCCCCTGACGTCATCGTGCCCGCCTGTCCCTTTCTCCTACAGCTGTACTTCTATATTTGTGTCTTTCTCCAGCTTGTCCTCTGTAAGCTCCGTATTTTTTGCTGCTTTGTTCCCCTGACGTCATCGTGCCCGCCTGTCCCTTTCTCCTACAGCTGTACTTCTATATTTGTGTCTTTCTCCAGCTTGTCCTCTGTAAGCTCCGTATTTCTTGCTGCTTTGTTCCCCTGACGTCATTGTGCCCGCCTGTCCCTTTCTCCTACAGCTGTACTTCTATATTTGTGTCTTTCTCCTGCTTGTCCTCTGTAAGCTCCGTATTTCTTGCTGCTTTGTTCCCCTGACGTCATCGTGCCCCGCCTGTCCCTTTCTCCTACAGCTGTACTTCTATATTTGTGTCTTTCTCCAGCTTGTCCTCTGTAAGCTCCGTATTTCTTGCTGCTTTGTTCCCCTGACGTCATCGTGCCCGCCTGTCCCTTTCTCCTACAGCTGTACTTCTATATTTGTGTCTTTCTCCAGCTTGTCCTCTGTAAGCTCTGTATTTCTTGCTGCTTTGTTCCCCTGACGTCATCGTGCCCGCCTGTCCCTTTCTCCTACAGCTGTACTTCTATATTTGTGTCTTTCTCCTGCTTGTCCTCTGTAAGCTCCGTATTTCTTGCTGCTTTGTTCCCCTGACGTCATCGTGCCCGCCTGTCCCTTTCTCCTACAGCTGTACTTCTATATTTGTGTCTTTCTCCAGCTTGTCCTCTGTAAGCTCCGTATTTCTTGCTGCTTTGTTCCCCTGACGTCATCGTGCCCGCCTGTCCCTTTCTCCTACAGCTGTACTTCTATATTTGTGTCTTTCTCCAGCTTGTCCTCTGTAAGCTCCGTATTTTTTGCTGCTTTGTTCCCCTGACGTCATCGTGCCCGCCTGTCCCTTTCTCCTACAGCTGTACTTCTATATTTGTGTCTTTCTCCAGCTTGTCCTCTGTAAGCTCCGTATTTCTTGCTGCTTTGTTCCCCTGACGTCATCGTGCCCGCCTGTCCCTTTCTCCTACAGCTGTACTTCTATATTTGTGTCTTTCTCCAGCTTGTCCTCTGTAAGCTCCGTATTTTTTGCTGCTTTGTTCCCCTGACGTCATCGTGCCCGCCTGTCCCTTTCTCCTACAGCTGTACTTCTATATTTGTGTCTTTCTCCAGCTTGTCCTCTGTAAGCTCCGTATTTCTTGCTGCTTTGTTCCCCTGACGTCATCGTGCCCGCCTGTCCCTTTCTCCTACAGCTGTACTTCTATATTTGTGTCTTTCTCCAGCTTGTCCTCTGTAAGCTCCGTATTTCTTGCTGCTTTGTTCCCCTGACGTCATCGTGCCCGCCTGTCCCTTTCTCCTACAGCTGTACTTCTATATTTGTGTCTTTCTCCAGCTTGTCCTCTGTAAGCTCCGTATTTCTTGCTGCTTTGTTCCCCTGACGTCATCGTGCCCGCCTGTCCCCTTTCTCCTACAGCTGTACTTCTATATTTGTGTCTTTCTCCAGCTTGTCCTCTGTAAGCTCCGTATTTTTTGCTGCTTTGTTCCCCTGACGTCATCGTGCCCGCCTGTCCCTTTCTCCTACAGCTGTACTTCTATATTTGTGTCTTTCTCCAGCTTGTCCTCTGTAAGCTCCGTATTTCTTGCTGCTTTGTTCCCCTGACGTCATCGTGCCCGCCTGTCCCTTTCTCCTACAGCTGTACTTCTCTATATTTGTGTCTTTCTCCAGCTTGTCCTCTGTAAGCTCCGTATTTTTTGCTGCTTTGTTCCCCTGACGTCATCGTGCCCGCCTGTCCCTTTCTCCTACAGCTGTACTTCTATATTTGTGTCTTTCTCCAGCTTGTCCTCTGTAAGCTCCGTATTTGTTGCTGCTTTGTTCCCCTGACGTCATCGTGCCCGCCTGTCCCTTTCTCCTACAGCTGTACTTCTATATTTGTGTCTTTCTCCAGCTTGTCCTCTGTAAGCTCCGTATTTCTTGCTGCTTTGTTCCCCTGACGTCATTGTGCCCGCCTGTCCCTTTCTCCTACAGCTGTACTTCTATATTTGTGTCTTTCTCCTGCTTGTCCTCTGTAAGCTCCGTATTTCTTGCTGCTTTGTTCCCCTGACGTCATCGTGCCCGCCTGTCCCTTTCTCCTACAGCTGTACTTCTATATTTGTGTCTTTCTCCAGCTTGTCCTCTGTAAGCTCTGTATTTCTTGCTGCTTTGTTCCCCTGACGTCATCGTGCCCGCCTGTCCCTTTCTCCTACAGCTGTACTTCTATATTTGTGTCTTTCTCCTGCTTGTCCTCTGTAAGCTCCGTATTTCTTGCTGCTTTGTTCCCCTGACGTCATCGTGCCCGCCTGTCCCTTTCTCCTACAGCTGTACAGGAATGGTCAGCGTTTGCTGGAGAAACAGCGCTTCCAGTTCCCTTCATCCTGGCTTTACATCGACAACATTGAGGGCGAATGGGGCGCGTTCAATGACATCATGCGCAGGAAGGATTCCGCCATCCAGCAGCAAGTGGCCAATCTGCAGATGAAGATTGTGCAAGAGGATCGAGCCGTGGAGAGTCGCACCATCGACCTGCTGAGCGACTGGGAGAAGACCAAACCTGTTGCTGTAAGGCCATCGATTTTGTTTGTTTTGGGTTTTTTTTAGGACATTTTCCTCAATTAAAGCCGAATTCCAGGAATTGAGCTGCTTTGTGAAGTTGGTGATTTGTAAAGGTTCACGGGGTTTGTTTTACCTTCCTGTATTCTAAGCATGAAGGTAAAAACCTTCTGTGTGCAGCAGTTCCTCCAGCCCCCTCAGTACTTGTGCACATCCATGGATCCTGATGGAGCTCAACAGCCTCAACTGTCCCGGGTCTCTGTCTCCTCATTGGCTGAGGCAGCAAGCAGGAGTCATTGGCTCCCACTTCTGTTAATCACAGCCAGTCAGCCCATGAGAGCGAGAGGGGGCGGGGCCAAGCCGCGGCTCTGTTTGTGAATGGATGTGGAGCAGCGGCTTCTGAACACGCCTGCTTGGGTGCCCCATATCAAGCTGCTTTGCTATGGAGGGCACCTGACAGGAGAGCCTGCAGGAGTCCCAAGAAGAGGAGGACGGGGGCTGCTCTGCGCAAAACCACTGCGTACAGCAGGCAGGGGTGGACTGACAACTCATGGGGCCCCCGGGCAATAGGGGATCATGGGGCCCTCGGGCAATAGGGGATCATGGGGCCCTCGGGCAATAGGGGATCATGGGGCCCTCGGGCAATAGGGGATCATGGGGCCCTCGGGCAATAGGGGATCATGGGGCCCTCGGGCAATAGGGGATCATGGGGCCCCCGGGCAGTAGGGGATCATGGGGCCCCCGGGCAGTAGGGGATCATGGGGCCCCCGGGCAGTAGGGGATCATGGGGCCCCCGGGCAATAGGGGATCATGGGGCCCCCGGGCAGTAGGGGATCATGGGGCCCCTGTGTCCTTGCCCAAACTCAGAAAAGCCTATGGAAAAGGTACCTGGGTCATCTCATGGGGCCCCCTCCTGACCCCGGGCCCTCGGGCAGTGCCTGAGTTTCCAAATGGTCAGTCCGCCCCTGAACGCAGGTAAGTATAGACATGGTTGTTACTGTCCACAAAAAAAAAAAAAGGAAACCTTCAGGGCCGGTTCACACTCCATGCGTTTTCAGTGCGTGTTTTTTTTTTTTCTGCATCCAAAACGCACAGAAAGTGGGTGATCTGGTGGTCAGTGTCATCGTTCACATCAGCGCTCGCAGTTCCGGATGCAGAAAAAAAAGTAGAACAGGCGGCGTTTTCCTGCACAGAGCTGCACTGGAACATGGAGGGACGCACCAAACCGCACAAAAACCGCACTGGAGCGCACACGTCCCTATTTAAATTGAAGGAAAAGGGGGAAAAAAATGAACTGGAATGTGTCCCAAAAGGCGTAAAAAAAAAGGGCATGTAGAAAAGCATCCCAAACGCATCTGGACCGCATTTCTGTAGTGTGCACCGGCCCTTAGTATCTCCAACAAGGTGTATACCGCCTCGTGGACTTGCCTATTTAATCAGTAAATCCCTGATTGGACGAGGTGTTGGTGATGGCCTAACCGCTCTGCCTCTCCATCTGGTCCAATCGGAGAATACCTTGTATTCATTGAAGAAAATCCTATTTTCTGAGTAGTGGCTGTTTGGGCGGGGGTCCCGTTCAGTTGCTGTGCGCACATAGGCAGCCGCTCACCGCTGGCCTCGGAAGACCCCCGCCATCACCATAGTAGCGGTGACTACAGTGCTTGGCAGCTCAACATCTTCCCTTGTCTAGTTCCGGGACGACGTCCATGGACTTCATTCCAGAACATTCCCCTTGCAGCCCATACCCGGCGCCACCGGTCATAGTTGTGTCCTACGGACACAGCTGATCACGTGATACGGTAAACGGCCAATCACAGCAGCCTTTACCACGTGATCAGCTGTGTCCAATGACAGGGCAGATCACCGGGTAAATACAGATGCTGGTTATCGGCTGCACTTTCCTCGCTCTGTCACAGCTTGAGGTAAGTACTGCTAACTGGCAATTGTCAGGGAAGTGATCAGCACCCATCATCAGTGCCCATTGGTGCCGCCCAGCAGTGCCGCCTCATCATCGCACATCAGTGAAGGAGAAAAATTACCTGTTTGCAAAATTTTATAGAAACCAAGAAAAACTTTTTTTTTTTATTTCTAATTTTTTTGCAAAAGAAAGCTCTATTTGTATGAAAAGATACAAATTTCATCTGGTACAGTGTTGCATGACTGCGCAATTGTCATTCAAAGTGCGACAGTGCTGAAAGCTGAACATTGGCCCGGGCAGGGAGGGGGTGGACGTGCCCGGTGGGCAGGGAGGGGGTGGACGTGCCCGGTGGGCAGGGAGGGGGTGGACGTGCAGGGAGGGGGTGGACGTGCCCGGTGGGCAGGGAGGGGTGGACGTGCCCGGTGGGCAGGGAGGGGGTGGACGTGCCCGGTGGGCAGGGAGGGGGTAGACGTGCCCGGTGGGCAGGGAGGGGGTAGACGTGCCCGGTGGGCAGGGAGGGGGTAGACGTGCCCGGTGGGCAGGGAGGGGGTAGACGTGCCCGGTGGGCAGGGAGGGGGTAGACGTGCCCGGTGGGCAGGGAGGGGGTAGACGTGCCCGGTGGGCAGGGAGGGGGTAGACGTGCCCGGTGGGCAGGAAAGGGGGTAGACGTGCCCGGTGGGCAGGAAAGGGGGTAGACGTGCCCGGTGGGCAGGGAGGGGGTAGACGTGCCCGGTGGGCAGGGAGGGGGGTAGACGTGCCCGGTGGGCAGGAAAGGGGGTGGACGTGCCCGGTGGGCAGGAAGGGGGGTGGACGTGCCCGGTGGCAGGAAAGGGGGTGGACGTGCCCGGTGGGCAGGAAAGGGGGTGGACGTGCCCGGTGGGCAGGAAAGGGGGTGGACGTGCCCGGTGGGCAGGAAAGGGGGTGGACGTGCCCGGTGGGCAGGAAAGGGGGTGGACGTGCCCGGTGGGCAGGAAAGGGGGTGGACGTGCCCGGTGGGCAGGGAGGGGGTAGACATGGGCGGTGGACGTGCCCGGTGGGCAGGAAAGGGGGTGGACGTGCCCGATGGGAGGGGGTGGACGTGGGAGGGAGGGGGTAGATGTGCCCGGTACGGGAGGGGTTAAACAAAAATCGTTCAGATGAAGGTCAAAGCTGGACTAATGTAAGATTGCAGTAAAAGTCGACTCGGTTTCGGCTGTAACTGTAAATATTCGCTGTGCTGAGATTTCACGTCCAGAAGGAGTTCATCGGACTTTCTTTGGTGTTTCAGGGTAACCTGCGTCCCGAGGACGCCCTCCAGGCGCTCATGATTTACGAAGGAAAGTTTGGCAGGCTGAAAGACGACCGCGAGAAATGCGCCAAAGCCAAGGAAGCCTTGGAGCTGACGGATACCGGACTTCTCAGCGGCAGCGAAGAACGCGTTCAGGTGGGTCTTCCCGACTTCCCGCCCCTAACGTTCGTGGTGAGCGATTTCACGACACGGGTGAGAGCCAATTCCCATGTTTCTTGGTCTGGCCCCACAGGTGGCTTTGGAAGAATTACAAGACCTGAAGGGCGTCTGGTCCGAGCTGTCCAAGGTGTGGGAGCAGATCGATCAAATGAAGGAGCAGCCCTGGGTGTCGGTTCAACCCCGCAAGGTAGCAAAGCGTCCTAATCTGAACCTACAGAACAAAGGCTTCTGTTCCTCAGCGTCCTGACCGTCTGATTGTTTCTCTAGCTGCGCCAAAGTCTGGACGGGCTGCTGAACCAACTGAAGAACTTCCCCGCCCGGCTGAGGCAATACGCATCCTACGAATACGTCCAGAGACTGCTGAAGGGCTACATGAAGGTGAGGTCAGGCTGGGCAAGCATGGCGGCCTTGTGATCGGTCCATACGTGAGGATAGACATGACCGTTGTCTTCTGCAGGTCAACATGCTGGTGATCGAGCTGAAGTCCGAGGCCTTGAAGGACCGGCACTGGAAACAGCTGATGAAGAGACTGCATGTGAACTGGGTGGTGTCTGAACTCACGCTGGGTCAGATCTGGGATGTCGATTTACAGAGGAACGAGGCCATCGTCAAAGACGTCTTGTTGGTGGCCCAAGGAGAAATGGCTTTGGAGGAATTCTTGAAACAGGTATTTTATTTTTTTTTTGGTTTTGTTTTTTTCCTCTGCTTCAGTTCTGTTCACACTTGTGCGACATGACGTCTCAGCACATTGTTTTCAAAGGCACCAGTTTGGTTCATGCAACTTAGTCGCTGCGACTTTGAAAGGTTCCTGCACTACTTGTAATGTGTCCTGAGTGCCGGAGGGTGTAAAGTTGCGCTGAAATCGTGCAACTCTGGAGTCTCAGAAGTGTTTACATAGTTAATGTGGCTGAAAAAACATACCAGTCCATCCAGTGCAATACATGGTGGTATCCTCCCCTATGTACACTATATTGCCAAAAGTATTGGCCCCGCCCTCCCAATCATGTGATTCAGGTGTTCCAATCCCCTCCATATCTTAGGATTCAGGTGTTCCCACCCCCCCCCCCCCCCCATATCATGGGATTCAGGTGTTCCCACCCCCCCCCCCCCCCATATCATGGGATTCGGGTGTTCCAATCCCCTCCATATCTTAGGATTCAGGTGTTCCCACACCCCCCCCCCCCCCATATCATGGGATACAGGTGTTCCCACCCCCCCCCCCCCCCATATCATGGGATACAGGTGTTCCCATCCCCCCCCCCATATCATGGGATACAGGTGTTCCCATCCCCCCCCCCCCCCCATATCATGGGATACAGGTGTTCCCATCCCCCCCCCCCCATATCATGGGATACAGGTGTTCCCATCCCCCCCCCCCCCCATATCATGGGATACAGGTGTTCCCATCCCCCCCCCCCCCATATCATGGGATACAGGTGTTCCCCCCCCCCCCCCATATCATGGGATACAGGTGTTCCCACCCCCCCCCAATATCATGGGATACAGGTGTTCCCATCCCCCCCCCCCATATCATGGGATACAGGTGTTCCCCACCATCCCATCCCCCCCCCCCCCCCATATCATGGGATACAGGTGTTCCCACCCCCCCCCCCCCCCCCCCATATCATGGGATACAGGTGTTCCCCATCCCCCCCCCCCCATATCATGGGATACAGGTGTTCCCATCCACCCCCCCCCCCCATATCATGGGATACAGGTGTTCCCATCACCCCCCCCCCCCATATCATGGGATACAGGTGTTCCCATCACCCCCCCCCCCCCCCATATCATGGGATACAGGTGTTCCCATCCCCCCCCCCCCCCCATATCATGGGATACAGGTGTTCCCACCCCCCCCCCCCCCCCCATATCATGGGATACAGGTGTTCCCATCCCCCCCCCCCATATCATGGGATACAGGTGTTCCATCACCCCCCCCCCCCCCCATATCATGGGATACAGGTGTTCCCATCACCCCCCCCCCCATATCATGGGATACAGGTGTTCCCATCACCCCCCCCCCATATCATGGGATACAGGTGTTCCCATCACCCCCCCCCCCATATCATGGGATACAGGTGTTCCCATCACCCCCCCCCCCCCATATCATGGGATACAGGTGTTCCCATCACCCCCCCCCCCATATCATGGGATACAGGTGTTCCCATCAACCCCCCCCCCCCCATATCATTGGGATACAGGTGTTCCCATCTAACACCCCCCCCCCCATATATCATGGGATTCAGGTGTTCCCATCACCCCCCCCCCCATATCATGGGATTCAGGTGTGTTCCCACCCCCCCCCCCCCCATATCATGGGATTCAGGTGTTCCCCACCCCCCCCCCCCATATCATGGGATTCAGGTGTTCCCACACCCCCCCCCCCCCCCATTATCATGGGATTCAGGTGTTCCCACCCCCCCCCCATATCATGGGATTCAGGTGTTCCCCCCCCCCCCCCATATCATGGGATTCAGGTGTTCCAATCCCCTCCATATCATGGGGTTCAGGTGTTCCAATCCCCCCCCCATATCATGGGATTCAGGTGTTCCAATCCCCCCCCCATATCATGGGATTCAGGTGTTCCAATCCCCCCCCCATATCATGGGATTCAGGTGTTCCAATCCCCCCCCCCCATATCATGGGATTCAGGTGTTCCAATCCCCCCCCCCCATAATCATGGGATTCAGGTGTTCCAATCCCCCCCCCATATCATGGGATTCAGGTGTTTCCAATCCCCCCCCCCCATATCATGGGATTCAGGTGTTCCCTCCCCCCCCCCCCCCCCCCACCTCATGGGATTCAGGTGTCCCCCCCCCCCCCCATATATCATGGGATTCAGGGTGTTCCCCCCCCCCCCCCCCCCCTATATATCATGGGATTCAGGTGTTCCCCCCCCCTCTCCCCCCCCCCCCCCCCCCATATCATGGGATTCAGGTGTTTCCCCCCCCCCCATATCATGGGATTCAGGTGTTCCAATCCCCCCCCCCCCCCCCCATATCATGGGATTCAGGTGTTCCAATCCCCCCCCCCATATCATGGGATTCAGGTGTTCCAATCCCCCCCCCCATATCATGGGATTCAGGTGTTCCAATCCCCCCCCCCATATCATGGGTTTTCAGGTGTTCCAATCCCCCCCCCCCCCATATCATGGGTTTCAGGTGTTCCAATCCCCCCCCCCCCCCATATCATCTGGATTCAGGTGTTCCAATCCCCCCCCCCATATCATGGGATTCAGGTGTTCCAATCCCCCCCCCCCCCCATATCATGGGATTCAGGTGTTCCAATCCCCCCCCCCCCCATATCATGGGATTCAGGTGTTCCAATCCCCTCCATATCATGGGGTTCAGGTGTTCCAATCCCCTCCATGGCCACAGGTGATACAGTCAAGCCCCTAGGCATGCAGACTGCTCCTCCAAACTTGGTGTGGCCTTCAGATGAGCCCAACAACAGTGTGTAGAGAGCTTCATGGGAATGGGTTTCCATGGCCGAGCAGCTGCATCCAAGCCTTCCATCACCAGTGCAATGCAAAGCATCGGATGCCGTGGTGTAAAGCATGCCGCCACTGGACTCTAGAGCAGGGTAGGCGTGTTCTCTGGAGTGACCAATTGCGCTTCTCTGTCTGGCAATCCGATGGAGGTGTCTGGGTTTGGTGGTGGCCAGGAGAACGGTACCGTTGTACCCCCGTGGAATGGTCCTCCAAGTTTTATGTCAGGGTGATCTCAGTGCCTGGGAATTGTCTGTGTATATTGATGTATTGGTCCAGAAGGAGGTTTACTCTGCATGGAGTGGGGCGGAGAGTGGGCGGAGCCATGCACTTTGCTACCAGATGGCCTTTACTGTTTAAATTATAGAGGAAGTTGTTTTATTTATTTTATTAAATGGTGTCAGTCGTATGATGGAATCATTTCTCGTTAGATCCGTGAAGTCTGGAATGCCTATGAACTGGATCTGGTCAACTATCAAAACAAATGTCGTCTGATCCGTGGCTGGACGACCTCTTCAACAAGGTCAAGGAACACATCAACAGCGTTTTCGGCCATGAAGCTCTCCCCGTACTACAAGGTGGGATTCCCCTCTGAGAACACTCCGCACGTCATTATGTATTTATTCTATACGATGTGTATATATATATATAATCATTTATCTGTATATATACAGAATTATAGATATAGATGGATATATAAAATACAAATATTCAAGTCTGAGCCGTCTGACGCGGTGATCTCAGTACAGCAAAGTATACAGAATGCACAAGTGACAGGTTGTCCAACGTGAGGCAGGATAAGCGGCCAAATATTCCTAGACCCAAAGGAGCAATTTTCAGGGAGACCCGGGACACAGCCACCAGGGGTGACAAATTGAGGGTGGGAGGCCAAGAAAAAAAAGGGGAGGGGTAGAAGGAAAGGATTCCTCGAAATTCAACTTAATGGTGTAGATCAGGGTCTCCAAACTGTCTAAACAAAGGGCCAGTTTACTGTCCTTCAGACTTTAGGAGGGCCGGTCTGTGGCCATTGGCAGCAGAAAAGGTCCCAACATCAGCTGGAAAAAACAATGCCCCATCATTGGTGTCAGTGGGAGGAATAGTGCCCCATCATTGGTGTCAGTGGGAGGAGGAATAGCGCCCCGTCACTGGTGTCAGTGGGAGGAGGAATAGCGCCCCGTCATTGGTGTCAGTGGGAGGAATAGCGCCCCATCATTGGTGTCAGTGGGAGGAGGAATAGCGCCCATCATTGGTGTCAGTGGGAGGAGGAATAGCGCCCCGTCATTGGTGTCAGTGGGAGGAGGAATAGCGCCCCGTCATTGGTGTCAGTGGGGGGAATAGCGCCCCATCATTGGTGTCAGTGGGAGGAATAGTGCCCCATCATTGGTGTCAGTGGGAGGAATAGCGTCCATCATTGGTGTCAGTGGGAGGAATAGTGCTCCATCATTGGTGTCAGTGGGAGGAATAGTGCCCCATCATTGGTGTCAGTGGGGGGAATAGCGCCCCATCATTGGGAGGAATAGCACCCCATCATTGGTGTCAGTGGGGGGAATTGTGATGCCCCATCATTGGTGTCAGTGGGAGGAATAGTGCCCCATCATTGGTATCAGTGGGGTGGGGTTATCATGCCACATTATTGGTGTCAGTGGATGAAATGGTTCCCCAAGGGCCAGATGAAAGTGAAGGGCCACAGTTGGGACTAATACATAAGGATCCCCCTCACTGACTGGGGACGTCCAGGGAGGCCACGCCTTCTACTTCCGTGGACAACCCCAATACATACAGGTGAGCTTGTACATGGGTGACCTCAGCGGTTTCCAATGGTGGGACCATCATAAAGTCCTAATAAAAGCCGACCTCTCAGGACGGGTCGTTGTAATCAATGTTCAGTCCATGTGAAAGCTTCAAACCAAAAGGGAATGAGCCGAGGATGTGTCCAGAACACGTGTAAAAAGGACCCTCAGTGTAACTGGCAACGGGGGGGGGGAGCAGGTGGGGTCCCGCTTCAGATACATCCGAGAGCCTCAAATGGGGTGTCATAAACCCGATGTAGAAATGTGCCCCCCCCCCCACATTTCGGTGCTCTGCTGACCTGTTTTGCCGTTTTTGTACCCATCAGGTGTTTGAAGAAGATGCTCTGAGCTGGGAGGACAAGCTGAACAGGATCATGGCTTTGTTCGATGTTTGGATCGATGTCCAGAGGCGCTGGGTGTACCTGGAAGGCATCTTTACTGGCAGCGCCGATATCAAGCACCTTCTCCCTGTGGAGACGCATCGATTCCAGAGGTACTCGTCCCGGCCAATGGCTGATCGGTATTCTGCTCGGAGAGTCGTTCTGATTTGCTTCGTTTGTTTGGCAGTATCAGCACGGAGTTCCTGTCCCTCATGAAGAAGGTCACCAAGTCGCCCCTTGTCATGATGTCCTGAACATTCAGGGGGGTGCAGCGATCGTTGGAAAGGTTGGCCGACGACTGCTAGGAAAGATCCAGAAGGCGCTGGGAGAATACCTGGAGAGGGAGCGGTCCTCATTCCCCCGGTTAGTGCCCTTTGTGCGGTTCTAAAGCTGGAGAGTGCAGATTCCAGACCAATCAGCTTCCAGACCAATCAGCTTCCAGGTCTTGTTGCCAAAGCTTCATTGAGGCGAGAAGCTGATCGGCTCCCAGGAATGGCTGCACCGGATTCTGGGTGCTCCAGTTTTAGTAAATCTCCCCCTATATGTCAGTTTGAGGGGGGCTGGTGATGCTTTGTATCTGGTTCAATATTCAAAAACTGACAGCTGCTGGGAATATTGGGGGGGGGGGGGGGTTGTTGTTTAGCAACACATTGCACCCTAAATATGAGTGTGACAACATAGAAAAGGTGGGGAGTGGCCTTTAATGGTGGATAACTTAGTTATCCCCCCCCCCCCCCAGTACAATCCGTCTGTAGATGCAGGGAAGCGTGCTTGTTATACTCACTGTGGAACCTAAGAGGTTAATCCTCCATTGTGTAAATAGGCCTTGTGATCCTGTCTTTGCTCCTCCTCTTGTTCAAGTGTCTACATCTTGTCTCCTGATAAGACAGACTGAACCATAGCAATTCTGCACATGCTCAGTTTAGTGTGTATTACTAGAGGTTTTTTTTTGGTTCTTGGGAGGGTGCTTGTGATCAGCACAGGGCCAATCAGCGCTGTCCAGACAGAGGGGTCAGGGGTTCTGCATCCTCCTGGAGTAGAAAGAATTCTTGTCCTAAAAGCTTTGACCAGTGCTTGGCTGGACACTGATAGAAGTCACAAGACTGCGATATACTGCTGATGAGAAAAGGGATTTAGCAGTTTATATTTACTAAAATAATTGCATCTCCATGTTCTGTATACTGTGGGAGAGCGGATGTAGTGAATGCGGGGTCCGGGGAGAGCGGATGTAGTGAATGCGGGGTCCGGGAGAGCGGATATAGTGAATGCGGGGTCGAGGGGGGGAGAGCGGATGTAGTGAATGCGGGGTCCGGGGAGAGCGGATGTAGTGAATGCGGGGTCCGGGGAGAGCGGATATAGTGAATGCGGGGTCCGGGGAGAGCGGATATAGTGAATGCGGGGTCCGGGGAGAGCGGATGTAGTGAATGCGGGGTCCGGGGAGAGCGGATATAGTGAATGCGGGGTCCGGGGAGAGCGGATACAGTGAATGCGGGGTCCGGGGAGAGCGGATATAGTGAATGCGGGGTCCGGGGAGAGCGGATATAGTGAATGCGGGGTCCGGGGAGAGCGGATATAGTGAATGCGGGGTCCGGGGAGAGCGGATATAGTGAATGCGGGGTCCGGGGAGAGCGGATATAGTGAATGCGGGGTCCGGGGAGAGCGGATATAGTGAATGCGGGGTCCGGGGAGAGCGGATATGGTGAATGCGGGGTCCGGGGAGAGCGGATATGGTGAATGCGGGGTCCGGGGAGAGCGGATATGGTGAATGTGGGGTCCGGGGAGAGCGGATAAGGTGAATGCGGGGTCCGGGGAGAGCGGATACGGTGAATGCTGGGTCCGGGGAGAGCGGATACGGTGAATGCTGGGTCCGGGGAGAGCGGATACGGTGAATGCGGGGTCCGGGGAGAGCGGATACGGTGAATGCGGGGTCTGGGGAGAGCGGATACGGTGAATGCGGGGTCCGGGGGGGAGAGCGGATATAGTGAATGCTGGGTCCGGGGGAGAGCGGATATGGTGAATGCTGGGTCCGGGGAGAGCGGATATAGTGAATGCGGGGTCCGGGGAGAGCGGATGCGGGGTCCGGGGAGAGCGGATACGGTGAAGGCGGGGTCCGGGGAGAGCGGATACGGTGAAGGCGGGGTCCGGGGAGAGCGGATACGGTGAAGGCGGGGTCCGGGGAGAGCGGATACGGTGAAGGCGGGGTCCGGGGAGAGCGGATACGGTGAAGGCGGGGTCCGGGGGGAGAGCGGATACGGTGAAGGCGGGGTCCGGGGAGAGCGGATACGGTGAAGGCGGGGTCCGGGGAGAGCGGATACGGTGAAGGCGGGGTCCGGGGAGAGCGGATACGGTGAAGGCGGGGTCCGGGGAGAGCGGATACGGTGAAGGCGGGGTCCGGGGACAGCGGATACGGTGAAGGCGGGGTCCGGGGGGACAGCGGATACGGTGAAGGCGGGGGTCCGGGGGGAGAGCGGATACGGTGAAGGCGGGGTCCGGGGAGAGCGGGATACGGGGAAGGCGGGGTCCGGGGAGAGCGGATACGGGGGAAGGCGGGGTCCGGGGAGAGCGGATACGGGGAAGGCGGGGTCCGGGGAGAGCGGATACGGGGAAGGCGGGCTCAGGGGAGAGCGGATGTAGGGAGTAAATAGCAGAATGTGACACAATTCCGGATCTCAGTCTCGAGGACCTTCATGGATTTATGTTGTTTAGGTTCTACTTTGTCGGAGATGAAGATCTGCTGGAAATTATCGGTAACAGTAAGAACGTGGCCAAGCTGCAGAAACACTTCAAGAAGATGTTCGCCGGCGTCTCCAGCATCATCCTCAATGAGGACAGCTCTGTGGTTTTGGGGATCTCTTCCAGAGAAGGAGAGGAGGTATGAATACTTTTTTTTTTTTTTTTTTTTTTTCCTTTTTAGTGCCTATACTTACTTTTTTAGTGTTGTGCCCGATGGTTGCGTCGGTTTAGCTGTACAATTGGCATCCTTCTGAACAACTATTCCTTCAAATATATTCCTTTCTCTTTTATCTATGAATAAAGACTCGGCATACTTGGCTTTGTCCAGTCACATGATCTCGCTGCTCTGTCAGTGCGCAGCGGCTGCAGGGGAGAGGAGGGAGCTCTGACCAAGGCTCAGCTGTGGGAGACTATGGGGGGGGGATTTACTATAATTGGAGGCTGCAAAATCCTGGTGCAGCTCTACATAGGAACCAATCAGCTTACACATGGGGATTTCTTTTTTTTGGGGGGGGTCAAAGTGGTTGTAAAGGTGGGAGGTTTTTCCCCTTCATGCATTCTATGCAGCAGCTCTCCTAATACCTGAGCCCCATTGTGATCCAGCAATCTGCATGAGAGCCTTGGCTGTCCTGGGCCTCTGCTGCTATTGTGCCCATATAATGCGCTATAGACAAGGCGTCGGCCTCCGTGGCCCCTGGCTCCCTCCTGCCCTGTGCTTCTCCTGCGGCTGGCTGAGTTACTGTATGACTGCATGTGGTTCCTCCGCTTCGCCCCGCACCTTCATCCACGCAGGCCGGCAACTCCAGGACCAGTCTACCAGTCGCTCGGCCGCAGTTGTTTGGTAGATCGCAGTCCATGGGTTGCCGGCCCGGGCAGTGCTCTGCCTCATGTTTGAACACACTTGTGACATCGGAATGGGAGGATTTACTCCACTATAGGCTGTAGAGGGCAACTAGTGACACCATGAACTTAAAGCGGAGCTCCACCCAAAAGGGACATTCTGCTTTAAAGACCCACTCCCCATTAAGGATTGTCACCATTGGGGAGGGGGGAGCAGGTACCTGATATTTACTTGTACTCTCTTCCACTTCTGCTGCAGTCACTTGGGGATCAGAAGACTACGGGGCCATTCAGAAAGAGCAGTGCTACACGCGCATGCGTGGTGGGCTCCCGGCTGGGAAGTCGCACCCAGGTGCCCACACAAGATGCTGGTGCCAAGAACGCCAGACAGCCGATGAAACAGGCTGTGTGGGGGAGCAGAAAGTGCAGGGTCTGGAGGAGGACCAGAGGAGGAGTGCAATCAGTTACCAGAGTCTGCTGAATGCTGAGACCAGGGAGGCCGGAGATGAGGGGGGGCTGCAGCTGCACTGAGAGGTGCAGGATTTTAGACGAGTTCCATTCTCCTCTCTGCTGCCGACTGCTGAGACTAGGTGGGGGGGAGGAGATGAGGGGGGTACCTGCAGGAGTGATGAAATGGCCTGGAGGGCCGGATTTGGCCCACAGGCCTTGTGTTTGACACCTGTGCTCCAGGGTGTGTCTGCTTTCAGAAATATATATAATTTTTGAGGGTTTTTTCATTTTCGGACCTAAAATGCTTTTTTTAAACGTGTGCAAAGAAATGCAAAATCCGCTCTGGCAGCGAAAGGCCAAATATGTTGATCTAAAGCCGTCTCTCTATTCTGCAGGTGATGTTCAAGACTCCGGTGTCGATCACGGAACATCCGAAGATCAACGAATGGCTGACACTGGTGGAGAAAGGAAATGAGAGTCACGCTGGCCAAGCTGCTGGCGGAATCTGTGACGGAAGTGGAGATCTTCGGGAAGTCCACAGACATAGATTCAGCCACTTACATATCGTGGATTGACAAGTACCAGGTCAGTGTTGGCTCTCGGATCGATTTTTCATCACACAAGTGCTGCAGCTGCACTCTGTCAGTTGGTGATCCTCAGATTTGTGTCTCGGGTAGACTTGTGGTTTCCAGGCATGTTTGTCCTCCTTCCTGTTCTGGAAGTCCCTTACGCTTCATTTCTTGTGTTTGAGGTCCCCGTGTTCCAGAGCTTGGCTTCACAATGGAAATACCCTTTTATAAAGTTCACATTGGATGATAGTGCCCGGCATGAACACAGTAGAAGATCATCTGATTTCTGATGTGCATATAACAAGTGCGCAGTGCGAAAAAAGCTGCAATAGAAAGGGAAGAGTCCAGTTTTTAGATCCTTCAAGTCTTCTGCCCGAGGGCCGCCTGGGGTCTACCTGAGAGCATCTGGGTCTTCTCAGGCGTGCCTGGGGTCTACCCGGGTGTGCCTGGGGTCTACCTGAGAGCATCTGGGTCTTCTCAGGCGTGCCTGGGGTCTACCTGAGAGCATCTGGGTCTACCCGGGTGTGCCTGGGGTCTACCTGAGAGCATCTGGGTCTACCCAGGTGTGCCTGGGGTCTACCTGAGAGCATCTGGGTCTTCTCAGGTGTGCCTGGGGTCTACCCGGGTGTGCCTGGGGTCTACCTGAGAGCATCTGGGTCTTCTCAGGCGTGCCTGGGGTCTACCCGGGTGTGCCTGGGGTCTACCTGAGAGCATCTGGGTCTTCTCAGGTGTGCCTGGGGTCTACCCGGGTGTGCCTGGGGTCTACCTGAGAGCGTCTGGGTCTTCTCAGGTGTGCCTGGGGTCTACCCGGGTGTGCCTGGGGTCTACCCGGGTGTGCCTGGGGTCTACCCGGGTGTGCCTGGGGTCTACCCGAGAGCGTCTGGGTCTTCTCAGGCGTGCCTGGGGTCTACCCGGGTGTGCCTGGGGTCTACCCGGGTGTGCCTGGGGTCTACCCGGGTGTGCCTGGGGTCTACCCGGGTGTGCCTGGGGTCTACCCGGGTGTGCCTGGGGTCTACCCGAGAGCGCCTGGGGTCTACCCGAGAGCATCTGGGTCTTCTCAGGCGTGCCTGGGGTCTACCCGAGAGCATCTGGGTCTTCTCAGGCATGCCTGGGGTCTACCCGGGTGTGCCTGGGGTCTACCTGAGAGCATCTGGGTCTTCTCAGGCGTGCCTGGGGTCTACCTGAGAGCATCTGGGTCTTCTCAGGCGTGCCTGGGGTCTACCCGGGTGTGCCTGGGGTCTACTCGAGAGCGTCTGGGTCTTCTCAGGCGTGCCTGGGGTCTACCCGAGAGCATCTGGGTCTTCTCAGGCGTGCCTGGGGGTCTACCCGAGAGCGTCTGGGTCTTCTCAGGCGTGCCTGGGGTCTACCCGAGAGCGTCTGGGTCTTCTCAGGCGTGCCTGGGGTCTACCCGAGAGCGTCTGGGTCTTCTCAGGCGTGCCTGGGGTCTACCCGAGAGCGTCTGGGTCTTCTCAGGCGTGCCTGGGGTCTACCCGAGAGCGTCTGGGTCTTCTCAGGCGTGCCTGGGGTCTACCTGAGAGCGTCTGGGTCTTCTCGGACACGCCTGGGGTCTAGCGGGGGCGCCTGTGTCTATCTGTTTGTAACGCCTTCCTGTGCGCCAACAAGCCCTCCTCCAAATTCCATTGAGATGTCTTCAATGGAAAAATATTCACCCCCCCATAATGTTCTGCTTTAACAAAGAAAAAAGCTGAACAAAACACGTCAATTGCATCAAAACATGTAGAAAAAACGCAGAACAAACTGCAAAAAGCACTGGAGAAAGCATCAAACGCAAAATGCATGTATGTGAACCGAGCCTTAGGGGTTGTTACCCCAATTAATGTTAAATGAAATTTTGTAATTAAACTGATTTTATATTGATTTGTTTGTTCTGAGAGCGGTTTCAGCACTGTTAATTTTTTTTTTTTTTTTAATGGTTTCCTTGCTTGTTCCGGAACACGTAGGCTCAGCTGGTGGTCCTGTCGGCTCAGATTGCCTGGTCAGAGAATGTGGAGTCTGCCCTCAACCTCATGTCCAATGGCGGAGGCCGTGACTTGGGCCCCATGCAGTCCGTCCAGACCAACGTGGAGGCCACACTGACGGTCTTGGCGGATTCCGTGCTGATGGAACAGCCACCCTTGCGCAGAAGAAAGCTTGAGCACCTGGTGAGGTCTTTTATGACCCGAAGATTTTGGCTTCATTTGTTCTCTGACTTTGTATATTAATGATGATTTCTATCAGATCACAGAGTTGGTGCACCAGAGGGACGTCACCAGATCCCTGATGAAGCTCAAGGTGGACAACTCCAAGTCCTTTGAGTGGCTGAGCCAGATGCGCTTCTACTTCGACCCAAAACAGACGGACGTCCTCCAGCAGCTTTCCATTCAGATGGCAAACGCCAAATTCAACTACGGCTTTGAATACCTCGGTGTGCAGGACAAGCTGGTGCAGACCCCGCTGACCGATCGATGCTACCTGACCATGACGCAGGCCCTGGAGGCCAGGCTGGGAGGGTCTCCCTTTGGTGAGTATGATGTACCGTGTGATGTATAGCAATGGACAGTTGTGTGCGATTCGCTGCTCTAACCTGCCCATCCTGTAATCAGGTCCCGCCGGTACTGGGAAAACGGAGTCGGTCAAGGCCCTCGGGCACCAGCTTGGCCGCTTTGTATTGGTTTTCAACTGTGACGAAACCTTTGACTTCCAGGTCAGTTCCGTGTTCTTCGTGTGACACCATCTGCCCACTGCTGTTGTCAACTCGCCCTGCTTGCTGCAACCCCTTTGTTCTTCCTTTGTAGGCTATGGGCCGTATCTTCGTGGGTCTGTGCCAGGTCGGGGCATGGGGCTGCTTTGATGAATTCAACCGCTTGGAGGAACGCATGCTGTCTGCGGTTTCACAGCAAGTGCAGTGCATCCAGGAGGCCCTGAGAGAACACTCCAATCCCAACAGAGACAAGAGTAAGACCTGCTTTTTTTTTTTTTTTTTTTTTTCCCCGTGTACTATTGTGGGTGGTGGGGAAAATATATATATATATATATATATATATATATTATTTATTTATTTTTTATATATATATATATTTTTTTTTTTCAATATATATATATATATTTTTTTTTTTTTCAATATATATATATATATATATATATATTTTTTTTTATATATATTTTTATATATATATTTTTTTTTATATATATTTTTATATATATATATTTTTTTTTATATATATATATATATATATATTTTTATATAGAGAGAGAGACAAGAGTAAGACCTGCTTTTTGTTTTTTGTTTTTTTGCGCCCTTTCGCACTTGCCAACCATCTTACATACCTGATACATCATTGGTCTCCCAAGTGGTTGTAGCGGGATGATGCTTGCAGGTATTATCCCAGTTCTGCGATTTACAGCCGATGGTTGGCTTTCTTGTAATAGCAATCGGAGCTTCTAACTAGATGCTCACTTTCGATTACAAGGAGCGGGAGGGGATGTCCCCTCCCCCCACCCCCCCATCCGCCTCTTTAATGGGATCTCCCGTCCCACTGGGTGTCCCGATCGACCCGGTAGCGGCTAGTCATGGAGCCGAACAAAGAGCAGATAGTTAAATAGTAAACTGGAAGCGGTGAGCTGTCATCACTTCTGGTTTGTTTGGAAATACACGGCGCCTTTTGAAAAAAAAAATGAAAGCATTCAGTCACTCTGATCTTTAGTTGAATGCTTTTAACCCCTCGCCTACCGGGCACTTCTACCCCCTTCCTTACCAGGCCAATTTTCAGCTTTCAACGCTGCCGCACTTTGATTGACAATTGCGCGGTCATGCAACATTGTACCCATATGAAATGTTGATCATTTTTTTCTCACAAATAGAGCTTTCTTTTGGTGGTATTTAATTGCCGCTGGGCGCTTTACTTTTTGTGCTATAAATTAAAAAAAGTGCAAAAAATTTGAAAAAAAAAAAAAGTTTATTTGTTTCTTTTATAAAAATTTTCAAACAGGTATTTTTTCTCCTTCACTGATTTGCGTTGATGAGGCGGCACTGATAGGCAGCACTAAAGGGCACTGATAGGCAGTACTAATGAGGTGGCACGGATAGGCGGCACTGATAGACAGCACTAATTAGGGGTCACGGATAGGCGGCACTGATAGGTGACACTGATGATGGGTACTGATAGACGGCACTGACTGGCATCACTTCTGGGCACTGACTGGCACAACCCCTGGGCACTGACTGGCAGCACTGGTGGGTGGCACTGCAGAGTGGCACTGCAGAGTGGCACAGGTGGGGGCACTGCTGGGCACGGGTGGGCGGGGCTAGTGGGCGCACTGCTGGGCGGAACTTGCGGGTGTCACTGCTGGGCACCGATCATCAGGGCACTGATCATCAGTGCCCTGATGATCGGTGCCGATCCCCGCTCTGACAACTGCCGGTTCTCGGCAGTACTTTCCTCACGATCTGACAGCGTGAGGAAAGTGCAGCCGAGAACCGGCACTTGCATTTCCCTGTGATCAGCGTGTCATTGGGACACCGCTGATCACGTGGTAAAAAGGCCGGTGGGATCGGCCTTTCACCACATCACGTGATCAGCTGTGTCCGTAGGACACAGCGATCACGGAGATCGCCGGGTGCGCGCAGGAGAGCGCGTTCTGGGAGGACGTCATATGACGTCCACTCAGAACTGGCCGGCCGCGGTGAAGCCGTCATTCGGCTGCGCGGTCGGCAAGAGGTTAAGGGCAGAGGAAGGATTTGGGGTCCTATTGACGGCAGATCCCTCCATAAATAGGACCTGTCATTGACTATTGCTTTCATGGGATGTTTACATTCTTTGTGACAGCAATAAAAGTGCCCAAAAAATTTATTTATTTTTTTTTATTTGAAAGTGCCCCCTTCACTCTGTATTTGCATGCAAAGGCGTTTGGTATCCCCACAAAAGTCAGATCATGGGCTTTGATTCTTGCACCAGACCTGTAAATATAAAGCGGTAACCTGTGGAGTCTTTTAAAGCGTTGGTTTGTAAAATTTACGTAGTTTGCCGCCGTTGCACGGGTGTGGAGTATTGAAGCGTGACATGTTTGGTATCTATTTACTCGATGTAACATTTCTATTTTACAAAGAATTGGGTTATGTATTGTGTTTAGGTTACATGCAAACATATAGCCTTGGTCCTTAAGGGGTTAAATTGGTTGAGGTGGTAAAATTGGAATTTTAGTTATTTCAGATACTTATATAGCGCCATCAATGTACTCCGCACTTTACATATATATTGTATATTCCCATCAGTCCCCGCCCCCGAGGAGCGTACAATCTAAGGTCCCTAACTCACATTCATACATACACATACGAAAAAAATATAGACAGGAGGTAATTATCCTACAAGCATGTCTTTGGAGTGTGGAAGGAAACGGGAGTACCCAGAGGAAACCCACACAGGCACAGGGAGAACATGCAAACTCCAGGCAGGTGATTGGGATTTGAACCAACAACCTTGGCACTGCCAGGCGGAAGTGCCAACCACTGAGCCACTGTGCTGCTCTTAGAATCACTGATGATCATAACTTTCAGGGCCAGTTCACACTATAGAAACGCAGTACAGATGCGTCTCCGTATGCACGGATTTGATTTCCGGCGTGTTTTTTGACGCGTTCTGATGTGGGTTTTTTTATGCGTTCCAGTTAATTTTTTCCTCTTTTTCTTCAATGTAGAGATGTGTGTCCCGGTGCGGTTTTGATGCATTTTACATTCTAAGAAAAGTTCTGTTCAGAAAAAATGCAGCATGTTCTACTTTATTTATTTTCCTGCAACCAGAGCGCACTGATGTGAACGCTGACAACGCTGACGCTGACGACGCTGACACTGACGGCGCTGACACTGACGGCGCTGACACTGACGGCGCTGACACTGACGGCGCTGACACTGACGGCGCTGACACTGACGGCGCTGACACTGACGGCGCTGACACTGACGGCGCTGACACTGACTTTCTGTGCGTTTTTGGATGCAGAAAAAAAAAAGGAACTGAAGTGGCCCTCATAGCAGATTTTTTTTCCCCTTAGGTCTCACAGTGACATGTGAACTGCTGAACAAACAAGTGAAGGTCAGTCCCGACATGGCGATCTTCATCACCATGAACCCCGGATACGCCGGAAGATCCAACCTTCCCGACAACTTGAAGAAGTTATTCCGCAGCTTGGCCATGACCAAACCTGACCGCCAGCTGATTGCGCAGGTCATGCTGTACTCTCAAGGCTTCCGCACAGCAGAAGTACTCGCCAACAAGATCGTGCCTTTCTTCAAGTGAGTGATTGTTGGCTTGTGACCTTGTGGTCCTCCTGCAGGGCTCATTCAGACGGCCGTCCTCCCTGCAGATGCATGCACGTGCAGGCAGCTCCTAGCAATGGAAGCACGTGCAGCGGCTGCATGGACACTCGCTTGTCTACATCTGACATGCTGGCGGGAGGGGGTGCACGGAGCTGACCACACAAGCTCTGGGTTTGTATTTGTGCGTCCGTGCAGCCCGCAGCGTGTGCTTCCACTTCTATGGGTGGCCTGCACGCGGTGGATGCACATGTATGTGCCAACAGCTCTGCACATAGGACAGCACTAATTGGCCGTCTCAACGGGCGCTTAGATGTAGCTTCTCCATGTGTAAGATTTAACCAGTTCATGGATTTGTTCATGTGATGCGCAAATGGCAACCGCAGTGGTGGCTGCAGAGGAGAGAAGTGGGCCGGACGACGGCTAGGAACTCCAGGAGCGGTGACATTTGGCCATAGCCTCCAGGACGGCCATTACCGGTGCTGATATGGGGGGGGGGGGTTAGAGAGAGAGAGAGGGGGGTTAGAGGAGAGAGAGAGGGGGGGTTAGAGAGAGAGGGGGGGGGTTAGAGAGAGAGGGGGGGGGTTAGAGAGAGAGGGGGGGGGGTTAGAGAGAGAGAGAGGGGGGGGGTTTAGAGAGAGAGGGGGGGGTTAGAGAGAGAGGGGGAGGGGGGGGGTTAGAGAGAGAGAGAGGGGGGGGGGGTAGAGAGAGGGGGGGGGGTTAGAGAGAGAGAGAGAGAGAGGGGGGGGTGAGGAGAGGGGTATTAGTTAGATATGGACCCCTGACATTTGTCTGGACCAGGGGCGGACTGATCATTCGAGCACTCGGGCACTGCCCGAGGGCCTGGGGTCAGTAGGGGGGCCCCATGAGATGCTCCTGGTACCTTTCATTGGCTTTTTCATAGGCTTTTTTGGGTGTGGGCGAGTGCACAAGGGCCCCATGATCCCCTATTGCCTGGGGCCCCATGAGTGGTCAGTCCGCCCCTGGTCTGGACACTGCTGAACATCAATAGCAATACACACTAAAATGAGCATGAGCAAGAGTGCCTCCTGGGGCTTTGTATTATCAACAAATGGATTGGGGACAGTAGAAGGGAGTATCAGAAAAGACAGGATCAAACAGCCTTTTTTACACAATGTAGAGGTTTAACCCCTTAGGTTCCTCAGTGATTATACCAAGCCGGCTTTACTGCATCTACAGACGGATTGTACTGTCATAGTGCTGTGTGAGCGATATGTCAGCATTTTCCATCAACTGTGATATTCGCATTAGGGCCTCATTCACAATAAGGTCACACGTGGTTGGTGGTGGCGCTCCAGACTGAGCTGCAGAGCCCCCCATTGGTTGGTTCTCAGGATAGTAGGGATGCCAGTGCATGAAAAATCCAGTAAGTAATGAGTATTTTGGCTTGAAGCCCGCTGCTCGCCTTAGCCAATCATAGTATGGATGTGAAAGCTGCAGTCAGTGCCGCTCCCCGAGCCACGCCCCCTAACATGTTTCACCCCCCCTTTCACCGTTCCTTATCTAATGGCTATATATTGTAATAAATGAGAACCTTCCCAAGCTGTTTCCCTAATGTCCCCATCCCCCCCCCTCCAGGTTGTGTGATGAGCAGCTGTCATCTCAGAGCCATTACGACTTTGGCCTGCGAGCTTTTGAAGAGCGTCTTGGTGAGCGCTGGCAACGTGAAGAGAGAGCGCATTCAGAAGATCAAAAAAGGAGAAGGAAGAACGCGGAGAGTCCACCGATGAAGGAGAAGTTGCAGAAAACCTGCCTGAGCAAGAGGTACGGCTTTTTTCTTCCCCGCCATCATCCCCTCATTACCCCCCAGCATTGTGAAGATGTAAAAACAGCCAACAGTTGTGTAATGTGCGTGTCTGTGTGTCTGTGTGTGCGTGTCTGTGCGTGCGTGTGTGTTTGTCTGTGTGGGTGTGTGTTTGTTGTTTGTGTGTGTGGTTGTGTGTGTGTGTCTGTTTGTGTGGGGGTGTTTTGTGTTTGTTGGGGGTGTGCGTTTGTGTGTGTGTCTGTTGGGTGGGGTGTGTGTGTGTGTCTGTCTGTGTGGGTGTTTGTGTTTTTTGTTTGTGGGGGTTTGGGTTCTGTTTGTGTGGGGGTTTTGTTTTTTTTGGGCGTGGGTTTTGTTTGTTTGGGTGTGGTTTTTTTTTTTTTGTGGTGTGTGTGTTTGGTGTGTTTGGTTTTTTTTGTGTGTTTTTGTTTTGTTTTTTTTTTTTTGTGTTTGTTTGTTGTTTTTTTGTTGTGTTTTTTTGTTTGTGTTTTTTGTTTTTTTTTTTGTTTTTTTTTGGTTTTGGTTGTTTTGTGTGTGTGTTGTTTTTGGTTGTGTGGTGTTTTTGTGTGTGGGGTGTGTGGGTTTTGTTTGGGGGGTGTGGTGTGTTTTTGTTGTTTTTTTTTTTGTTGTTGTGTTTTTTTTGGGGTGTGTTTTTGTTTGGTTTTTTTTTTTTGTGGGGGGGTGTGTGTTTTTTTTTTTTTTGTTTTTTGTTTTTTTGTCTTGTGTTTTTTTTTTGTGTTGTTTTTGGGTTTGTGTGGTGTTGTTTGTTGGGGGTGTTTTTTTTTTGTTTGTTTTGGGTGTGTGTTGGTGTTTGGGTTGTGTTTTGTTTGTGGGTGTTTTGTTTTTTTTGTTTGGTTGGTTTGTTGTTTTTGGGGGGTGGTTTTTTGTTTTTTGTGTTTTTTGTTTTTGTTTTTGTGTGGGTGTTGGTTTTGTTTGGTGTGTTTGTTTGGTTTGTTGTTGTTTTTTTTGGTTTTTTTTTGTGTTTTTTGTTGTGTTTTTTGGTTTGGTTTTTTTTTTTGTGTTTTTTGTTTGTTGTGGGGTGGGTTTTTTTGTTTTTTTGTGTGTGGGTTTTTGGTTGGGTGTGTGTGTGTGTGTTGTTTTGTTTTTTTTGTGTTTTGTTGTTGTGTGCGTGTGTGTTTGTTTTTTTTTTTGTTGTTGTTTGTGTGTTTGTTTTTTGGTTTGGGTTTGTTTTTTGTGTTTGTGTGTGTGGTTGTGTGCGTGTGTTTTTTGTTTGGTTTGGGGTTTTTTGTTTTTTGTTTTTTTTGTGGGTGTGTTGGTGTTTTTTTTTGTGTTTTTTTTTGTTTTGTGTTTTTTGTTTTGTGTTGTGTGTTTTGTTTTTTTTTTGTTGTTTTTGGTGTGTTTGTGTGTGTTGTTGTGTGTGTGTGTTTGTGTGTTGTTGTTGTTTTGTTGGGGTTTTTTTTTGTTTGGGGTGGTTTTGTTTTTTTGTTGTTTGTTTGTTGTGTGTTTTTGGTTTGTTGGGTGTTGTTGTTTGTTTGTGTTGTTTTTTTTTTTTGTTTTTTTTTTTGTTTTTTGTGTTTTTTTTTTTTGTTGGTTGTGTTTTGGGAGAAGAGTTTTGGCGGCATGTGGGTGGAGAAGGTACGTGTTCCCCAACTGTGGGTGGAGGATTATTACTTTTTTTTTTTTCTTTCTTTTTAATGGTTGAACTGGATGGGCTTTTGTCTTTTTTCTTCTTTTCAGCCAGACTAACTATAGGACTATTTAAAACTTTTAGTCTAACCCCTTTGCAACCGGCCCTTTAAGAGTTTCAGAAGCCGGGAGGTGCGCGGCGGGGTTATAGGGTTGTGATTCGCCGTCATGGTGGTCCCATGATCAAAAAGGTCCCGATCGCAAGGGGAGATTGGAACCTTTCCATGAGTCATGGAGATATGTGCTGGGAGCGCGCGGGGCGTGTGCTCTCAGCACATACGTATTTTCTAATGGCAACGCAAATATGTGTGCGCTTGGCGTCTAGGGTTAAAGCGGAGCTGAAGTTTCTGCTATGATGCCCAGAGCAGGCAAGCATTTTTTTTTTTTCTGTAGAAGGGACATTCAGTGTGTCTTCTGCTCCTGGAAGTTCTTCCTGTGCCTTGTATACAGGCGGTGCTGCCGCCCCGTCATGTGGAAATCGCTCCTCCAGGACACATTTTTCTTCTCTCTCCCTTTTTAGGTTCTTCAACTCTATCAGATTACTCAGATCAATCACGGCCTGATGATGGTCGGCCCCTCCGGCAGCGGCAAGACTCTGGCCTGGAGGGTGTTACTGAAAGCCTTGGAGCGATTGGAAGGCGTAGAGGGAGTCGCTCACACATCATCGATCCCAAAGCCATCAGCAAGGACCATCTCTACGGCACGGCACCCTGGACCCCAACACCAGGAATGGACCGACGGGCTTGTTCACACATGTTCTCAGGAAGTAAGTGTTCCGAAATTTGTCAGATCTCTGCTGCACCTCCCGACGGCCAGGTCTGCTTCCCCCCCCCCCGACCGACGGCCAGGTCTGCTTCCCCCCCCCCCCCCGGTGGCCAGGTCTGCTTCCCCCCCCCCCCCCCCCGGTGGCCAGGTCTGCTTCCCCCCCCCCCCCCCGATGGCCAGGTCTGCTTCCCCCCCCCCCCCCCCCCCCCCCCGATGGCCAGGTCTGCTTCCCCCCCCCCCCCCCCCCCCCCGATGGCCAGGTCTGCTTCCCCCCCCGACGGCCAGGTCTGCTTCCCCCCCCCCCCCCCCCCCCCCCCCCCCCCCCCGACGGCCAGGTCTGCTTCCTTCCCCCCCCCCAAAGACGGCCAGGTCTGCTCCCCCCCCCCCCAAGACGGCCAGGTCTGCTCCCCCCCCCCCCCCCCAAGACGGCCAGGTCTGCTCCCCCCCCCCCCCAAGACGGCCAGGTCTGCTCCCCCCCCCCCCCCCCAAGACGGCCAGGTCTGCTCCCCCCCCCCCCCCAAGACGGCCAGGTCTGCTCCCCCCCCCCCCCCCCCCAAGACGGCCAGGTCTGCTTCCCCCCCCCCCCCCCCCCCCCCCAAGACGGCCAGGTCTGCTCCCCCCCCCCCCCCAAGACGGCCAGGTCTGCTCCCTCCCCCCCCCCCAAGAACCCCAGGTTTGGCCAGGTCTGCTTTCCCCCCCCCGACCTCCCCAAGACGGCCAGGTGCTTGCTTCCCCCCCCCCCCCCCCCCCCCGACCTCCCCAAGACGGCCAGGTCAGCTTCTATCTTGACAACCGGTGACTCCGCCGCTGTTGCAATACACAGATCAGCACTGCAGCCACTCACAGCGGCTGTTTTCCAACAGCTTGATTGCCTTCTGTTGCTCAGGGGCCACACTTAGATCGAACTTCCCCTGCTGAACTGGCCGAATGTCGGTCCGGTTGTGGCCCCTTTAGAGCAGATAGTCTCTGACTTTGGCTGTCATTGTACAGCTGACCTGTAACTTCAACCTGTCTGGTTTGTAGGATCATCGACAATGTCCGAGGGGAGCTCCAGAAGCGTCAATGGATCATCTTCGATGGTGACGTGGATCCTGAGTGGGTCGAGAACCTGAATTCTGTCCTGGATGATAACAAGCTGCTCACACACTTCCCAATGGAGAGCGTCTCAGCCTGCCACCAAACGTAAGTATTCGTGTCCCTGAACCCACCACAGTGACATCAGTCTGTAGATGCAGGAAGGCGTGCTTGTTATACCCACTGTGGGACCTAAGGGGTTAATCCTCTGCATTGTGTAACAAAAAGGCTGTTTGATCCTGTCTTCTCTGATCCTAAACCCCCTTCTACTGTCCCCAATCCATCTCTTGGTAGAGCAGAGCCTTGGGGACAAACTGCACATACTCCATTTGGTGTGTATTGCTTTTTTTTTTTTCTTTGGGGGAGTGAATGGGGGGGTCCGGGGAGAGCGGATATAGTGAATGCGGGGTCCGGGGAGAGGGGATATAGTGAATGCGGGGTCCGGGGGAGAGGGGATATAGTGAATGCGGGGTCCGGGGAGAGCGGATGTAGTGAATGCGGGGTCCGGGGAGAGCGGATGTAGTGAATGCGGGGTCCGGGGAGAAGCGGATGTAGTGAATGCGGGGGTCCGGGGAGAGCGGATGTAGTGAATGCGGGGTCCGGGGAGAGCGGATGTAGTGAATGCGGGGTCCGGGGAGAGAGCGGATGGATGTAGTGAATGCGGGGTCCGGGGAGAGCGGATGTAGTGAATGCGGGGTCCGGGGAGAGCGGATGTAGTGAATGCGGGGTCCGGGGAGAGCGGATGTAGTGAATGTCCGGGGAGAGCGGATGTAGTAATGCGGGGTCCGGGGAGAGCGGATGTAGTGTGAATGCGGGGTCCGGGGAGAGCGGATGTAGTGTGAATGCGGGGTCCGGGGGAGAGCGGATGTAGTGTGAATGCGGGGTCCGGGGAGAGCGGATGTAGTGTGAATGCGGGGTCCGGGGGGAGAGCGGATGTCGTGTGAATGCGGGGTCGGGGGGGGGAGAGCGGATGTCGTGTGAATGCGGGGTCCGGGGAGAGCGGATGTCGTGTGAATGCGGGGTCCGGGGAGAGGGGATGTCATGAATGGGGGGGGTCCCGGGAGAGGGGATGTAGTGAATGCAGCGGGTAGAGGATGCGGGGTCTGGGGAGACGGGTTGTAGGGGAACGCAGATTCCTTCTTTTTAGAAGATCTTTGCTCTTTATGTGAATTCATGACTTGACTCACCTCCTCCATTGGTCGGCTTTTGCAGCTTCCAGCTCTCCAATTCTTGGACCAGCTCCGGCAGCCATATTTTCTAGTGTTTGGTAAAGCCCGTGTAATAGGTGTTTTGTGAGCGCAGAACTAAACGCCTTGTATTGCCATGCCGGATTTCTAGGTGCGGATCATGTTTGAAGTCCAGGACCTGAAGTATGCTACTCTGGCGACGGTGTCGCGGTGCGGCATGTGGTCCTGGTTCAGCGAGGACGTCCTCAGCACAGACATGATTTTCAACCATTTCCTGGCCCGGATGCGCAGTATTCCCCTGGATGAGGGCGAGGACGAGGCGTCACGCAGGAGGAAGGGCAAAGAAGACGAAGGGGAAGAATCTGCTTCTCCGATGCTGCAGGTGAGTGAAGAGCACAGCCATCCTTCATGCTTTCCTGGTTACAGGTCTGTGGGGGGCACAGCAAACAAAGACCACCAAAAAGATTATCGCACCTCATTGGCTAACAGCCGTATTTATTCTGGATACAAAATATATATATATTACAAACATATCACTGCATGTCCCCGAGCCCAATCCACCCCCAACCGATCTCTCCACTGACACCCCGCACAAACCCCCCCCCCCCCCCGGATAGACCCCCACTCTATACCATCTCCCCCCCCCCCCCCCCCAGATAGACCCCCACTCCAATCTATACCACCCCCCAGATAGACCCCCACCCCACTGTATACCACCCCCCCCGGATAGACCCCCACTCCAATCTATACCACCCCCCCGGATAGACCCCCATCCCACTCTATACCACCCCCTAGATAGACCCCCACCCCACTGTATACCACCCCACTCTATACCATCTACCCCCCCCCCGATAGACCCCCACTCCAATCTATACCACCCCCCCCAGATAGACCCCCACTCCAATCTATACCACCCCCCAGATAGACCCCCACTCCAATCTATACCACCCCCCAGATAGACCCCCACTCCAATCTATACCACCCCCCTGGATAGACCCCCACTCCAATCTATACCACCCCCCTGGATAGACCCCCATCCCACTCTATACCACCCCCCTGGATAGACCCCCATCCCACTCTATACCACCCCCCTGGATAGACCCCCATCCCACTCTATACCACCCCCCCCCCGGATAGACCACCACCCCACTCTATACCACCCCCCCCCCCCCGGATGGACCCCCACCCCACTCTATACCACCCTCCGGATGGACCCCCACCCCACTCTATACCACCCCTCCAGATAGACCCCCACGCCACTCTATACCACCCCCCCCCCCCACCGGATAGACCACCACCCCCTGGATAGACCCCCCCTCTATACCACCTGGGGCCACCCACACCTCCCTATAGTCCCCAGGTCTCCAGTGACTACTGCAAGTGTGTGATTTCCTTTCCATGTTCTGTGATGTCAAATCGAGGAAATAGCTGCCAATGGAGAGCGGTTGTTGCCCTTCCCCCAACTCCAAAACATTTATTGCTGGAATATCGCTTTTTGGCGCCGAGTACAGAACCGTCTTTGTTGTGTTTTTTGCTGGTTTTAGACGTCTGGCAAGTTTCATGCATGTCCTGTATTGTCTTCTAGATCCAACGTGATGCAGCCACTGTACTGCAGCCGTATTTCACGTCCAATGGGTTGGTCATCAAAGCCCTGGAGCACGCCTTCAAGCTGGAACACATCATGGACCTGACGCGTCTTCGCTGCTTGGGCTCCCTCTTCTCCATGCTGCACCAGGCCTGCCGCAACATCGCCCAGTACAACGCCAACCATCCGGACTTCCCCATGCAGATCGATCAACTGGAGCGCTACATACAGGTGATTTGCCCCGGAGCGCCAGACTTCCAGAAAGACGTTCGTTAGACCGCGGGGTGTTCGTAATGTCAGCCCCTGCAGCAGTGTTCTGTAACCCCGTGTGGAATACTCTGACACTGGGACGTGAACATTCGGGACCAATATTGGCCGGTTCAACAAACTGACTGACGGTTGGCCCCGTATGTACAGCAGTCTGTCCCCCCAACATTGGGCGTCTCCTGAGTGGAGATGATGGGAAAACAGCAGCCGGTTGGCATCGGACCAGCGCTTGCAGCCAATGACTGAGAGCGCTGACCGGGCGTGTTCTGTCGGGGGGGCAGTCCCACTAATGGAACGCAATGCAGCCAGCTCAATTTGTTTTTGTTTAGCCCACTGGGTTGAATGGGGGGGGGGCCCTGTGTACCCCCAAATGTGGCAAAAAGCATACGTGTGTCCGTGTGAAAGTACCTTAAACTGAGACCATTATTAATGGCTTTGATACAGTACGTGTGTGTGTATATATATATTGTATTGTCCCCGCCCCCCCCCGTATATACACATTATATTGCCCCAAGTATTGGGCCCCCTGCTTTCCCACACAGATGACCTTTAATGCCCCCCCAGTCTTAGTCCGTAGGGTTCAATATTGAGTTGACCCCACCCTTTCCACACACATGACCTTTAATGGCGTCCGTAGGGTTCAATATTGAGTTGACCCCACCCTTTCCCCGTACATGACCTTTAATGGCCCCCCAGTCTTAGTCCGCAGGGTTCAATATTGAGTTGACCCCGCCCTTTCCACACACATGACCTTTAATGGCCCCCCAGTCTTAGTCCGCAGGGTTCAATATTGAGTTGACCCCGCCCTTTCCACACACATGACCTTTAATGGCCCCCCAGTCTTAGTCCGCAGGGTTCAATATTGAGTTGACCCCGCCCTTTCCACACACATGACCTTTAATGGCCCCCCAGTCTTAGTCCGCAGGGTTCAATATTGAGTTGACCCCGCCCTTTCCACACACATGACCTTTAATGGCCCCCCAGTCTTAGTCCGTAGGGTTCAATATTGAGTTGGCCCCGCCCTTTCCACACACATGACCTTTAATGGCCCCCAGTCTTAGTCCGTAGGGTTCAATATTGAGTTGGCTCCGCCCTTTGCAGCTATAACAGCTTCAACTCTTCTGGGAAGGCCGTCCACAAGGTTTAGGAGGGTGTCTATGGGAAGGTTGGACCATTCTTCCAGAAGCACATTTGTCAGGTCAGGCACTGATGTCGGGGGAGGGGCACTGATGTCGGGGGAGGAGGCCTGGCTCGCAGTCTCCGCTCTAATTCATCCCAAAGGTGTTCTATGGGGTTGAGGTCAGGACTCTGTGCAGGACAGTCAAGTTCCTCCACCCCAAACTGGCTCCTCCATGTCTTTATGGACCTTGCTTTGTGCACTGGGGGGCAGTCATGTTGGAACAGGAAGGGGCCATCCCCAAACTCTTCCCACAAAGTTGGGAGCATGAAATTGTCCAACCCCTGAAAAACAACCGCACACCATAATCCCCCCTCCACCAAACTTTACACTTGGCTCAATGCAGTCAGGCAAGTACCGTTCTCCTGGCCACCGCCAAACCCAGACATGTCCATCGGATTGCCAGACAGAGAAGTGTGATTGGTCACTCCAGAGAACACGCCTCCTCTGCTCTAGAGTCCAGTGGCGGCGTGCTTTACACCACGGCATCCGACGCTTTGCATTGCACTTGGTGATGGAAGGCTTGGATGCAGCTGCTCGGCCATGGAAACCCATTCCATGAAGCTCTCTACGCACTGTTGTTGGGCTCATCTGAAGGCCACACCAAGTTTGGAGGTCTTTAGCTATTGACTCTGCAGACAGTTGGTGACTTCTGCGCACTGTGCGCTTCAGCATGCGCTGACCCCGCCCTGTCATGTGACGTGGCCTACCACTTGGTGGCTGAGTGGCTGTTGTTCCCAGTGGCTTCCACTTTGTTATAATCCCACTAACAGTTGAGCGTGGAATATTTAGTAGCCAGGAAATGTCACGGATGGACTTATTGCCCAGGTGGCCACCTATCACGGGACCACGCTTGGAGTCACTGAGCTCCTGAGAGCGACCCATTCTTTCACCAATGTTTGTAGAAGCAGTCTGCATGTCTAGGGGCTTGATTGTATACACCTGTGTCCATGGAGGGGATTGGAACACCTGAATCACATGATATGGAGGGGATTGGGACACCTGAATCACATGATATGGAGGGGATTGGGACACCTGAATCACATGATATGGAGGGGATTGGGACACCTGAATCACATGATATGGAGGGGATTGGAACACCTGAATCACATGATTGGGAGGGGATTGGAACACCTGAATCACATGATTGGGAGGGGATTGGAACACCTGAATCACATGATTGGGAGGGGATTGGAACACCTGAATCACATGATATGGAGGGGGTTGGGACACGTGAATCACATGATTGGGAGGGGGCGGGGACAATACATTTGGCAATATAGTGTGTGTGTATATAAAATATATATATTTTCTTGGTAGCGTTTCCTGATTTACGCCATCCTGTGGTCGTTCTCTGGGGACGGACGTCTGAAGATGAGGGCGGAGCTTGGTGAATACATCAGACGCATAACTACAATCCCGCTCCCAACTACCCCCAACCTGCCGATCATTGACTACGAGGTGAAGATCCGGTGATAGATCTGTATGTCGGAGATACGGCATCCTTGTACAGACTCACATTTTTTCTGCTCTTTAGGTTTCCATCAGCGGAGAATGGCTGCCATGGCAATCTAAAGTGCCGCAGATTGAAGTTGAGACTCACAAAGTTGCAGCACCGGATGTGGTTGTGCCCACCCTGGACACCGTCCGCCATGAAGCGCTCCTGTACACGTGGCTGGCTGAACACAAACCTCTGGTGCTGTGCGGGCCTCCGGGCTCCGGGAAAACCATGACTCTGTTCAGCGCTTTAAGAGCTCTGCCGGATATGGAGGTGAGGCCATGAGCTTGGATAGACTACGCGGCTTGGTTCCCGGGTAGGCTACGCGGCTTGGTTCCCGGGTAGGCTACGCGGCTTGGTTCCCGGGTAGGCTGCGCCCCTTGTTTTCTCGGGTAGGCTGCGCCCCTTGTTTTCTCGGGTAGGCTACGCGGCTTGGTTTCTCGGGTAGGCTACGCCCCTTGGTTTCTCGGGTAGGCTACGCCCCTTGGTTTCTCGGGTAGGCTACGCCCCTTGGTTTCTCGGGTAGGCTACGCCCCTTGGTTTCTCGGTTAGGCTACGCCCCTTGGTTTCTCGGTTAGGCTACGCCCCTTGGTTTCTCGGGTAGGCTACGCCCCTTGGTTTCTCGGGTAGGCTACGCCCCTTGGTTTCTCGGGTAGGCTACGCCCCTTGGTTTCTCGGGTAGGCTACGCCCCTTGGTTTCTCGGGTAGGCTACGCCCCTTGGTTTCTCGGGTAGGCTACGCCCCTTGGTTTCTCGGGTAGGCTACGCCCCTTGGTTTCTCGGGTAGGCTACGCCCCTTGGTTTCTCGGGTAGGCTACGCCCCTTGGTTTCTCGGGTAGGCTACGCCCCTTGGTTTCTCGGGTAGGCTACGCCCCTTGGTTTCTCGGGTAGGCTACGCCCCTTGTTTTCTCGGGTAGGCTGCGCGGCTTGGTTTCTCGGGTAGGCTGCGCGGCTTGGTTTCTCGGGTAGGCCGCGCGGCTTGGTTTCTCGGGTAGGCCGCGCGCCTTGGTTCCTCGGGTAGGCCGCGCGCCTTGGTTCCTCGGGTAGGCCGCGCGCCTTGGTTCCTCGGGTAGGCCGCGCGCCTTGGTTCCTCGGGTAGGCCGCGCGCCTTGGTTCCTCGGGTAGGCCGCGCGCCTTGGTTCCTCGGGTAGGCCGCGCGCCTTGGTTCCTCGGGTAGGCCGCGCGCCTTGGTTCCTCGGGTAGGCCGCGCGCCTTGGTTCCTCGGGTAGGCCGCGCGCCTTGGTTCCTCGGGTAGGCCGCGCGCCTTGCTTTCTCGGGGAACTCTGGAGCCTTGAATAACCAATCTTCTCTCTGCAGGTTGTCGGCTTGAACTTTTCCAGTGCCACCACCCCGGAGTTGCTGCTGAAGACTTTTGATCACTACTGTGAATACCGGCGAACACCGAATGGTGTGGTCTTGGCACCTGTTCAGCTTGGAAAGTGGCTGGTGCTCTTCTGTGATGAAAATCAACTTGCCAGACATGGACAAATATGGCACCCAGAGAGTCATCTCCTTCATCAGACAGGTGAGAGGAACCGCGCCACGCCCTCCTCTATCACTTCCTATGTAGGGATTAATAATTGGTCTTCCGAGTTCTTCAATCCAGAAGGAGCCGAAATACTAATGAGAATAATTTGGTGCCTTCTCCGTGATGTCACCAGTGTGCAGTGATTGGATAGGCTGCGTTCTCAGTGATGTCACCGCTCTCTAGTGATTGGATAGGCTTTGTTCTCAGTGATGTCACCGCTCTCTAGTGATTGGATAGGCTGCATTCTCGGTGATGTCATCGCTCTCTAGTGATTGGATAGGCTGCGTTCTCGGTGATGTCATCGCTCTCTAGTGAATGGATAGGCTGCATTCTCAGTGATGTCATCGCTCTCTAGTGAATGGATAGGCTGCGTTCTCGGTGATGTCATCGCTCTCTAGTGAATGGATAGGCTGCGTTCTCAGTGATGTCAACGTTCTCTAGTGAACGGATAGGCTGCATTCTCGGTGATGTCACCGCTCTCTAGTGAATGGATAGGCTGCATTCTCGGTGATGTCACCGCTCTCTAGTGAATGGATAGGCTGCATTCTCGGTGATGTCACCGCTCTCTAGTGAATGGATAGGCTGCATTCTCGGTGATGTCACCGCTCTCTAGTGAACGGATAGGCTGCATTCTCGGTGATGTCATCGCTCTCTAGTGAATGGATAGGCTTCATTCTCGGTGATGTCATCGCTCTCTAGTGATTGGATAGGCTGCATTCTCGGTGATGTCATCGCTCTCTAGTGAATGGATAGGCTGCATTCTCGGTGATGTCATCGCTCTCTAGTGAATGGATACTGAAGACATGGGACATAAAGCAAAATGGTGTGAATGAGCTGAGATCTCATGGCTTTTAGGAGTATGCAAATCCTTCACCATATTCCATGGTTAGAATTCTTGTCAAATTCTTCTTCCATTTTTTTAGCTTTGAGTCATGGAACCCGTTTAATTTTTTCTGAACTGGATTTTTACAAATCAGCTGCCAATATTTGTATACAAATGAGTCCGCTCAGAAATCATTCCTGACCTTCAGAATGGTAGAACAATATCTTGGTGTAAAATGACTTCTGATTGGTGGTTGGGAGTATCTTTGAGTATTGATTATTTTCATGATTGAATCCTCCTGATTTAGTTTTGTGTTTTGTTTTAGATGGTGGAACATGGCGGCTTCTACAGGACCTCAGATCAGACTTGGGTGAAACTGGAAAGGATTCAGTTCGTTGGAGCTTGCAACCCACCGACAGACCCCGGAAGAAAGCCCCTGTCACACAGGTATGGTTGGGTGTAAATGTTGACGTCATTGGGGATAATGTCTGTCCGTTTTTTTGGTTTTTTTTTTGTGTACTCGCTGCTTTTTTAATTCTGTAGGGAATATTTATACAAGTCTGCTAAATGGCAGTTAGTAATTGTTGCTATTTAATGTGTGATGGGAGTCACTTTGGGTGGGGGCCCCATGGAACACAGCTCACTTTGGGTGGGGGGCCCATGGAACACAGCCCCCTTTGGAGAGGTGTGGAGACCCCTGTCTCAGCTCCCCATATCCCTCTTATGTGTAAGTCACCCTGTGCCTGTTAGGGGTGATCTGTCCTAATAGTGTGTAGACATGTATAGGAGATAGGTGGGGTGGGGGGTTGTGGATTGTTTGGTGTTATGTGGCTACATCCCATTGTTCTATTGTGTGTCTGGCTTGGGAGCAAACTATTATGGGATGTATGTGTTTGTGTGTATTGGCTTGGTGGAGGGGTGTCTCCAGCAGCCCTCCCTCCTGATGGGACTGTGCTGGTGTGAAGATTGAATACCTGTGTGTCTCTTGTTCCTAAATGTAGAGTGCCCCGCCCTGTGTCGTTATGCAGGGAGGGGGGAGTGCCCCGCCCTGTGTCGTTATGCAGGGAGGGGGGAGTGCCCCGCCCTGTGTCGTTATGCAGGGAGGGGGGAGTGCCCCGCCCTGTGTCGTTATGCAGGGAGGGGGGAGTGCCCCGCCCTGTGTCGTTATGCAGGGAGGGGGGAGTGCCCCGCCCTGTGTCGTTATGCAGGGAGGGGGGAGTGCCCCGCCCTGTGTCGTTATGCAGGGAGGGGGGAGTGCCCCGCCCTGTGTCGTTATGCAGGGAGGGGGGAGTGCCCCGCCCTGTGTCGTTATGCAGGGAGGGGGGCTTGTCCCCTGAGTGTATATATCTTGTATCTGTGTTCAAATAAACGAGTCTACCTCCTGGTTTACTCCAAGTCTGGTGTAGTCTAGTCCTGTATGGTCTCTGTGGTGTCAGTGGTCGGTGTTCGGACAGATTGGTGTCGTCTAGTCCTGTATGGTCTCTGTGGTGTCAGTGGTCGGTGTTCGGACAGATTGGTGTCATCTAGTCCTGTATGGTCTCTGTGGTGTCAGTGGTCGGTGTTCGGACAGATTGGTGTCTGGTCTTGTATGGTCTCTGTGGTGTCAGTGGTCGGTGTTCGGACAGATTGGTGTCATCTAGTCCTGTATGGTCTCTGTGGTGTCAGTGGTCTGTGTTCGGACAGATTGGTGTCTAGTCCTGTATGGTCGGCTGTGGTGCCTGTTTGTGTTCGGATGGGGAGGCGGTATTCTACCGGAAGTACCCAAGTGCAGTCTGGGTCGGTTCTGTCACATAATGGGTGACCCTGAACAAGTCAAGTGACATACTTTCCCCTTCCAGCATTTTGAACAATTTTGATCTGTAAATTCTGTCAATGTGAATGTTAGTAATCGGATTAAACTCCGTGCAGGTTTTTGCGCCATGTCCCAGTGGTGTACGTGGACTACCCCGGACCCGCCTCCCTGACTCAGATCTACGGAACCTTCAACCGGGCAATGCTGAGACTCATTCCTTCGCTGCGCACCTACGCGGAGCCGCTGACGGCCGCCATGGTGGAGTTCTACACCATGTCCCAGGTAACGGCAGAACCATTTTGTTGATTACTTGTCCTTTCTCCTGCCTTGAGGGGTGAAGCTTCATTTTGGTTTGTTGACAGGAGAGATTTACTCAGGATATACAACCCCATTACATCTACTCGCCTCGTGAGATGACTCGGTGGGTGAGGGGCATCTTTGAGGCCTTGAGACCTCTGGAGACCCTGTCTGTTGAAGGGTTAATCAGAATTTGGGCCCACGAAGCTCTCCGGCTCTTCCAGGACAGGTATGTTTTGTCCTCCTGGCTTTGTATTGTGCAGATTAAAAAAAAAAAAAAATCCACGTATTGATATTTTATATATAGTCACGTTAGTCCAGCTTGTGACTATTCATATACCACACCCAGCCGATGGTGAATCTAGACCCCTCCACTGACTGTCGTGCCTTCAGGTCCTGCACCAATCAGCTGCATTCTCAACACAGGAGGATGGCCGCTTGGTAGGGGTGCCCTTCAACCAATGCTTTGCATTGCCTGGACGCAAACCATCCTGTGATTGGATGAGGGGGTGGGGGCGGTGCTGTCTTACTGTCTATTTTGTCAAATCAGAGAATACTTTACATTGATTCAGAAAAGGCGTTCTGCAAATGGCGCCCATGCCTTGTGGCCCCACCTCCTGTATTCACTAGTGGTGCGCCAAAATGAAAATTCTGGCGCCGTAACAGACATTTCAGGATGCACTTAACCGAAATGGATCGAAAATATTTTTCAAACACAAATTTTAAGGAAAAAAATATACTTTAACTGCCTCCCGCCTGCCATATAAGGTATTGTCAGGTGGCGGTTCTCTCATTCCAGGAGGACACCATATGACGTCCTCCCACACTAACTGCGAATGCATGCCCCGGGGGGTGCGCGTGGCGGTCAGTGGTGCGCTGTCCCTGGGACACAGCAGATCACTTTTCAGCGGAAAGAGCCGATGACGTCGGCTCTGTCATGTGATCAGCTGTGCCCAATCACAGCTGATCGCATGTAAACAAGGAAATGCCGGTTATCCTCCTCCCCTTTCCCCTTCCCCTTCCCCTTTCCCCTTTCCCCTTCCCCTTTCCCCTTTCCCCTTTCCCCTTCCCCTTTCCCCTTCCCCTTTCCCCTTCCCCTTTCCCTTTCCCCTTTCCCCTTTCCCCTTTCCCCTTTCCCCTTTCCCCTTTCCCCTTTCCCCTTTCCCCTTTTCCCCTTTCCCCTTTCCCCTTTCCTCTTTCCCCTTCCTCTTTCCCCTTCCTCTTTCCCCCCTTCCCCCCCCCTCCCCCCTTCCCCCCTTCCCCCCCCTCCCCCCTTCCCCCCTTCCCCCCCCTTCCCTCTCTCCCCCCTTCCCCCCTTCCCTCTCTCCCCCCTTCCCCCCCTTCCTCTCTCCCCCTTCCTCTCTCCCCCTTCCTCTCTCCCCCTTCCTCTCTCCCCCTTCCTCTTTCCCCCTTCCTCTTTCCCCCTTCCCCTTTCCCCCTTCCCCTTCCCCTTCCTCTTTCCCCCTTCCCCTTCCTGTTCTATAGATCCAGCAGGAAGTGAGGGGAATCCAAATAAGGGAGACCTCTGTGGCCCCCCCCCCCCCGGTCTGCAGACACTCAAGCCAAATTCTGCTGTATTTGTTGCTGACATGCCACGTGCATTATTGATGTCGGGCGATACTCTCGCCCGGTTAGATGCGACTGACCACTGATACATCTCAGCTGGTGGCATTCTAGTGGACCTTCACTTGCCTTTGGTCCATGTCATAATCTGAGACTTGCAGGTCCGATCCAAAACCAAACTGATATCATTGCACTGTAATCTGTCTGCAATGGTGGTAATCCGGTTTGTTTGCCAATAGGCTCGTTGAAGATGAGGAGAGGCGTTGGACCGATGAGAACATCGACATGGTGGCACTGAAACATTTCCCCAATGTGGAGAAAGAGAAAGCTCTGAGCAGACCCATCCTGTACAGCAACTGGCTGTCCAAGGTAATACCATCTCACGTCTGTGTTGGCTGCAGTGTGTTCCAGGACGGTGGTCCCCCACCCCCCACGTATGGAGACCAACATTTTGTCCTCTGTCATTAAAGGATGAGTTCACCTTTTGGACAAAATTTGGTCCACTGGGACTAACCTGACCCAACCCCCCCAACACCCAACCCTTCAACACCCAACCCTTCAACACCCAACCCTTCAACACCCAACCCTTCAACACCCAACCCTTCAACACCCAACCCTTCAACACCCAACCCTTCAACACCCAACCCTTCAACACCCAACCCTTCAACACCCAACCCTTCAACACCCAACCCTTCAACCCTCCGACCCCTGACCCAACCCTCCGACCCCCCCCCCCCCCCACCCAACCCTCCAACACCCAATGTCTGCAAATTAGCGATTTGCGATGCTACCTTAGTCATATCAGCTGTGTCCTCTGTCCAAAAGGTGAACTCATCCTTTAATGACAAATTGGTCCACTGGGACTGACCTGACCCAATCCTCTGACCCAATAGCCCAACCCTGACCCAACACCCAGCCCTCCGACACCCAACCCTTGCAAACTAGCGATTTGTGATGCTACTTTAGTCATATCAGCTGTGCAGATCACCGGCCGGACTGGTCATACATGTTCATGTCGCTGATCTTCTCCTTCAGTATCCTCTACCACATAGGCTGGCCACCATGTTCTATAGTACTGGACTCCCAGTCACCAGCTGACCATCCTCACCCCATGGCTGTCATACCTTCTCTGGCTATGAGCTGATCGATTTCAGCAGGCTGCTCCGGTGTCCTCCACTTTCTCACAGCTTTTGCATGAATTACCTTCATTGCTGCCTCCATCCGTCCGGCTCTGGTCCCACCAGAGGTCATTTACACCGCGCCTTGCATGGACTTTGAGGCTGTTGTCCTGTACAGTGACCTCATACCTTGTGATCCCCTTTGGCCAGCGGCCGTGGACACCCTGGCCTTCATATCACCATATGTACTAAGGCTCTGTCTCTGCATTGATGTCTGCCGTTTAGTTGTGTCATATATCTGTATGGTTGGCACATCTAAGAGCCCCCGGTGCCTGCAATAGGCTCATCTCCATCTAGGGGGGTTGGGGGTGTCAGTGGGCTGGTATTATCTCCTGAAGCTCCTCTCACTGTATTGTGAGAGGGGTGGCCGGACAGGAGGGTCTTCTATCTAGGGGAGGGGTTTCTTGTGGGTCCTTCTGGGGGTATTGGGGGATTGATAGGGCTGGTGGGGTGGGTTGTGTCAGGGGTTGGGTGTTGGGAGGGTTGGGTCAGGTCAGTCCCAGTGGACCAATTCTATCCTTGGTCCATCCTTGAAGGTCCCTTCTTGATATCTCGAGGGGGGGGGGTTATAGTCCCCTGTCATGCAGGATTGTCATGTCTCCAATGGTCTATAACTGTTTATGCTGCATAATAAAATTCCTTGCCCCGTGGCCCAATCCGCCCCTGCTGGTCGCAGCCCATTACTTGCCCCGTGGCCCAGTCCGCCCCTGCTGGTCCCAGCCCATTACTTGCCCCGTGGCCCAGTCCGCCCCTGCTGGTCCCAGCCCATTACTTGCCCCGCGGCCCAGTCCGCCCCTGCTGGTCCCAGCCCGCCCCTGCTGGTCCCAGCCCATTACTTGCCCTACGGCCCAGTCCGCCCCTGCTGGTCGCAGCCCATTACTTGCCCCGTGGCCCAGTCCGCCCCTGCTGGTCGCAGCCCATTACTTGCCCCGTGGCCCAGTCCGCCCCTGCTGGTCGCAGCCCATTACTTGCCCCGTGGCCCAGTCCGCCCCTGCTGGTCGCAGCCCATTACTTGCCCCGTGGCCCAGTCCGCCCCTGCTGGTCGCAGCCCATTACTTGCCCCGTGGCCCAGTCCGCCCCTGCTGGTCGCAGCCCATTACTTGCCCCGTGGCCCAGTCCACCCCTGCTGGTCCCAGCCCATTACTTGCCCCGCGGCCCAGTCCGCCCCTGCTGGTCCCAGCCCATTACTTGCCCTACGGCCCAGTCCGCCCCTGCTGGTCCCAGCCCATTACTTGTCCCACGGCCCAGTCTGCCCCTGCTGGTCGCAGCCCATTACTTGTCCCACGGCCCAGTCTGCCCCTGCTGGTCGTAACCCATTACTTGCCCCGTGGCCCAATCCGCCCCTGCTGGTCGCAGCCCATTACTTGCCCCGCGGCCCAATCCGCCCCTGCTGGTCGCAGCCCATTACTTGCCCCGCGGCCCAGTCTGCCCCTGCTGGTCGCAACCCATTACTTGCCCCGCGGCCCAGTCTGCCCCTGCTTGTCGCAGCCCATTCCTTGCCCCGCGGCCTAGTCCGCCCCTGCTGGTCGCAGCCCATTCCTTGTCCCACGGCCCAGTCTGCCCCTGCTTGTCGCAGCCCATTACTTGCCCCGCGGCCCAGTCTGCCCCTGCTTGTCGCAGCCCATTACTTGCCCCGCGGCCCAGTCTGCCCCTGCTTGTCGCAGCCCATTACTTGCCCCGCGGCCCAGTCTGCCCCTGCTTGTCGCAGCCCATTACTTGCCCCGCGGCCCAGTCCGCCCCTGCTTGTCGCAGCCCATTACTTGCCCCGCGGCCCAGTCCGCCCCTGCTTGTCGCAGCCCATTACTTGCCCCGCGGCCCAGTCCGCCCCTGCTTGTCGCAGCCCATTACTTGCCCCGCGCCCAGTCCGCCCCTGCTTGTCGCAGCCCATTACTTGCCCCGCGGCCCAGTCCGCCCCTGCTGGTCGCCGCCCATTATTTGAGAAACATTGTTCTAGGATGTCAGTCTAATCATTGCATTCCAAATCAAAGCTTCTGTAGTGGAAATGACACAGCAACTCGTAAGCTCATGCCTGGGTAACGTGTCATGTGACCTGTAGGGGGTCATGTGACCTGTAGGGGGTCATCATGCTGTTGTATTGTCTAGTGAAATAGCTCCTGTTGGTGCAGCAGCATGGAGTATGCATTGCATTCTAGGCTTCCTATTCCGTGAGCAGAATCACAAGCGACCGTTTTCATTACAATGAAGCATCCTTTGTTATATTTTGGTTTGTTGGGGGATCCCGTCTCTGTTGTCTGATCTTCTGCTTTTACTTTTCCAGGATTACATTCCAGTCGACCAAGAAGAGCTGAGAGATTATGTCAAAGCTCGACTGAAAGTCTTCTACGAGGAGGAGCTGGACGTGCCTCTCGTTCTGTTCAACGAAGTGCTGGATCACGTCCTGAGGATTGACCGGTAGGGTGTACCACACAACTGAAAGGTCTATGTGGGTGCCACCATCCCTGCTACCAATGAAATCGCCCTCCTAATGGGCAGCCAAAAACGCCAAAATAAAACTCAACTTTTTTTTTTTTTAAAAGAAACGAATAAACATTATGTGCCGGTTCACACTATAGAAACGCAGTCCAGATACGTACCACATGCACGTTTTTGGTGCGTTCCGGTGCATTTTTTGCCCTTTTTTTCTTCAAGTCGTCCTGTACGCGGGATATAACAGCGGCTGTTTTTGGCTTTTGAGGGCTTTTTTTATTCTGCAGCTAGTAAACCCCCCAACATGTTTCCTTGGTGTCTGTGCACACAGACTGGAATTTTTTTTTTGGCTGAAAAAAAAAAACCGGTACTAGCGGGCTTCTAGAGGAATTTTTTAGCTGTAAAACACTGCAAACCGACATTTTTGAATGTTTTTTTTTGACCAAAAAAATTTAAATTTTTGTGGTTTTATAAAAAAAAAAAAAAAACTTTAAAAACGCAAATGCGGGTAAATGCTGCTAAACGCTAATGATAAAACGCTGAAAAAATTGCGTCTTTAACAGGACTTTACACAGCTGACGTTACCAGCATTATTAGAACGCCCCCCCCCCCAGCGTGCATGGAGCCTAAATAGGGACGTGTGCCTTCCAGTGCGTTTTGATGCGTTTTTTTCTGCTTTCAAATACAGTTCTGTGCAGAAAAAAATGCAGCATGTTTCTTTCTATTTTTTTTTTTTCTGCCACCCGGAACGCATCGGAGCTGCAAGCGCTGATGTGAACTAACACTGACAACTCTCACTGACTTTCTGTGTGTTTTTTGGATGCAGAAAAAAAGCAACTGAAACGCATGGAGTGTGAAGCGGCCCTAAAGAGCATGATCCATAACACAGGATGAGCTTCTTGCACATCCTTGTTCTCCAGAGACAAGAACATCGCACTTTAGTACATTCTCATTGGAAAAAGGCCGACTACAATATTTTACAGTATCAAAGATTTACACATGGAGGTATCCCCGGCTACACGCGATATACATCCCCAAACTCCAACTAGTCAGATCTGGACTGTTGGTCAGCTTGGGGTATCAACGCGTTTCGTAGTTCCTTATAACTCCTTCCTCAGGGATACAATTCAAATCTGTAATATAAAGATCCATTTATAATCACTTCACAGAAACAAAACAAAAACCATTTGTGGCTTCTCCTATACATACGTCGCTAACAACGTGCAACTGATTTACTTGGAACCACATACAGGATTTATGGCGCCAACAGTTTGCTCAGCGCTGTACAATATAATGGGAGACAATACAGATCAATACATTTCAGTACAGAAGAGATAGGAGGGTGTGTGTGTGTGTGTGTGTGTGTATATATATAATGTGTGTGTGTGATCTCGCATTTCCGGGTAGGGGCGCGCGCCCCCTACCCAATCCAAGGATCTCCCACAAGGAGGAGAACTCTTGTTTACTAACAATCCTCCTCCCTGTCGGCTCGGGCACACTGCACTGCACAGCTATCCCGATCAGTGTGATTTACAGTGAAGCACACAGACCCCGCCCCCTAGTAGCAGACCCCCCCCCGGCCCCCTAGTAGCAGACCCCCCCCCCCCCCCGGCCCCCTAGTAGCAGACCCCCCCCCCCCCCCCGGCCCCCTAGTAGCAGACCCCCCCCCCCCCCCCGGCCCCCTAGTAGCAGACAGACCCCCCCCCCCCGGCCCCCTAGTAGCAGACCCCCCCCCCCCCCGGCCCCCTAGTAGCAGACCCCCCCCCCCCGGCCCCCTAGTAGCAGACCCCCCCCCCCCCCCCAGACCCCCCCCGGCCCCCTAGTAGCAGACCCCCCCCCGGCCCCCTAGTAGCAGACCCCCCCCCCGCCCCCTAGTAGCAGACCCCCCCCCCCCGGCCCCCAGTAGCAGACCCCCCCCCCCCCCCCCTAGTAGCAGACCCCCCCCCGGCCCCCTAGTAGCCCCCCCCCCCCCCCCTAGTAGCAGACCCCCCCCCCCGGCCCCCTAGTAGCAGACCCCCCCCCCCCTAGTAGCAGACCCCCCCCCCCCGGCCCCCTAGTAGCAGACCCCCCCCCCCCGGCCCCCTAGTAGCCCCCCCCCCCCCCCCGGCCCCCCTAGTAGCAGACCCCCCCCCCCCCCGGCCCCCTAGTAGCAGACCCCCCCCCCCCCCGGCCCCCTAGTAGCAGACCCCCCCCCCCCCGGCCCCCTAGTAGCAGACCCCCCCCCCCCCGGCCCCCTAGTAGCAGACCCCCCCCCCCCCGGCCCCCTAGTAGCAGACCCCCCCCCCCCCGGCCCCCTAGTAGCAGACCCCCCCCCCCCCCCCCCCCGGCCCCCTAGTAGCAGACCCCCCCCCCCCCCCCCCGCCCCCTAGTAGCAGACCCCCCCCCCCCCCCCCCCCCCGGCCCCCTAGTAGCAGACCCCCCCCCCCCCCCCCCGCCCCCCCCTAGTAGCAGACCCCCCCCCCCCCCCCGGCCCCCTAGTAGCAGACCCCCCCCCCCCCCCCCGGCCCCCTAGTAGCAGACCCCCCCCCCCCCCCCGGCCCCCTAGTAGCAGACCCCCCCCCCCCCCCCGGCCCCCTAGTAGCAGACCCCCCCCGGCCCCCTAGTAGCAGACCCCCCCCGGCCCCCTAGTAGCAGACCCCCCCCCGGCCCCCTAGTAGCAGACCCCCAGCACACAAGTAACCCTTTGATCACCCCTCATGTTAACCCCTTCCTGCCCAGTTCCATTAGTACAGTGCTTTTTATTAGCACTGATCACTGTATTGGTGTCACTGGAGATGTCAGTGACACCAAGTCAGTCCCCCCCTACCCCAGTGTCAGAATGCCCGCCGCAGTCCCGCTATAAACCAATTAATTTAAACGTATTGGGATTTTTTTTTCAGCAAAGACACGGAGCGGGAGACATTTTGGCCGAAATTTATGAAAAAATTAGATTTTTTTTTTAATTTTTACTGGAAATGTTTAATAGCAAAAAGTCTTTTTTTTTTTTCTCAAAATTGTCAGTCTTTTTTTTTTTTTCTGCAGCCCAAATAAATAAACACAGGAGATCAAATGCCACCGAAAGAAAGCTAAATTTGTGGGGAAAAAAGACGTAATTTTAATTTGGGTGTGGTGTTGCATGACCGTGCAATTGTCAGTTAAAGTAATGCAGCGCCGTACTTCAAAAAATGGCCTGGTCAGGAAGGGGGGGAAATCCTCCAGGGGGGGTTGGGGGAATCCTCTGAAGGGGGCGGGGTTAAAGGACTTTCACATCTCCAGTTACTCATTTCTGCTTCAAGTCTAATTGTTGGTATTTGTGGAACTTCGCAGATTTTTATTTTTCTGTTATTTGAACCTTTTCCTCCTGTTTATTGCTCAGACTTCCATGTTTCCTAGACAGGTGTTTTTGTTTTCTTTTTAAAATGTCTGAATTGTCTTTTTTTTTTTTTTTTCTTTCCCCTTTTCAGGATCTTCCGCCAACCACAAGGTCATTTGCTTCTGATTGGTGTGAGTGGCGCTGGGAAGACCACGCTGTCCAGATTTGTGGCTTGGATGAACGGGCTGAGTGTGTACCAGATTAAGGTGAGGATCCATTCATTTCTTGCGGCTCACACTATAGAAACGCAGTCCAGATGTGTTCCGGATGTGGTTTTTGCATGCGTGTTTTTGGCGTGTTCCGGTATATTTTTATGCATTCCAGTTAACTTTTCCCATCTTTTTCTTCAATTTAAATAGGGACATGTGCGTTCCGGTGCTTTTTTGATGCATTTTTAGTGCATTCTAGTACAGTTATGTACAGATAAAATGCAGCGTGTTCTACTTTTTTTTTTTTTTTTTTTTTTTTTTTTTTTTTCTGTCATCAAACTGTGGCTCCAGGGTCTGGATATGGCCCTTTGCTTGCCTTTATCTGGCCCTTGGGGCACCATTCCTCCCACTGACACCAATGATGGGGCACTATTCCTCCCACTGACACCAATGATGGGGCACTATTCCTCCCACTGACACCAATGATGGGGCACCATTCCTCCCACTGACACCAATGATGGGGCACCATTCCTCCCACTGACGCCAGTGATGGGGCGCCATTCCTCCCACTGACGCCAGTGATGGGGCGCCATTCCTCCCACTGACGCCAGTGATGGGGCGCCATTCCTCCCACTGACGCCAGTGATGGGGCGCCATTCCTCCCACTGACGCCAGTGATGGGGCGCCATTCCTCCCACTGACGCCAGTGATGGGGCGCCATTCCTCCCACTGACGCCAGTGATGGGGCGCCATTCCTCCCACTGACGCCAGTGATGGGGCGCCATTCCTCCCACTGACGCCAGTGATGGGGCGCCATTCCTCCCACTGACGCCAGTGATGGGGCGCCATTCCTCCCACTGACGCCAGTGATGGGGCGCCATTCCTCCCACTGACGCCAGTGATGGGGCGCCATTCCTCCCACTGACGCCAGTGATGGGGCGCCATTCCTCCCACTGACGCCAGTGATGGGGCGCCATTCCTCCCACGGACGCCAGTGATGGGGCGCCATTCCTCCCACTGACGCCAGTGATGGGGCGCCATTCCTCCCACTGACGCCAGTGATGGGGCGCCATTCCTCCCACGGACGCCAGTGATGGGGCGCCATTCCTCCCACGGACGCCAGTGATGGGGCGCCATTCCTCCCACGGACGCCAGTGATGGGGCGCCATTCCTCCCACGGACGCCAGTGATGGGGCGCCATTCCTCCCACGGACGCCAGTGATGGGGCGCCATTCCTCCCACGGACGCCAGTGATGGGGCGCCATTCCTCCCACGGACGCCAGTGATGGGGCGCCATTCCTCCCACGGACGCCAGTGATGGGGCGCCATTTCCTCCCACGGACGCCAGTGATGGGGCGCCATTCCTCCCACTGACGCCAGTGATGGGGCGCCATTCCTCCCACTGACGCCAGTGATGGTTGGGTATTTTCTACTCCCACTGGCCTCAATGCGACCCACCTGAAGGACAATAAACTGTCCCTTTTTGCTTAGAAAGTTTGGAGACCCCTGACATAAACCCCCAAGAACTACCTCTGCCAAGTATCCTTTATCCAGTGTGTGGTCAGGCTTTTGGGAGTCGAGGCAGAAGTGTGGTTTTGCTGTAAAAAAATCAATGGATGCATGTAGAGAATGTGGCGTATGTTACGTGGCGCTGGACATCGTGGCGTATGTTACGTGGCGCTGGACATCGTGGCATATGTTACGTGGCGCTGGACATCGTGGCGTATGTTACGTGGCGCTGGACATCGTGGCGTATGTTACGTGGCGCTGGACATCGTGGCGTATGTTACGTGGTGATGGAGATTGTGCCGTATTTTTATACAGGTGCACAGGAAGTACACAGGTGAGGACTTTGACGAAGATCTGAGAACTGTACTGAGGAGGTCTGGCTGCAAGAATGAGAAGATCGCCTTCATCATGGACGAGTCCAATGTTCTAGACTCTGGATTCCTTGAAAGAATGAACACTTTACTGGCCAATGGAGAGGTAAGTTCCTCCGGCTCTGGCTGTTGGTACCGTGTTTGTGGTTCCAGGTCCCACTCTCACGTTGTCCTCTCTGCCCTCTTATGTAGGTTCCTGGATTGTTTGAGGGTGACGAATATTCCACACTCATGACACAATGCAAGGAAGGAGCTCAGAAAGAAGGTCTCATGCTGGACTCCCATGAGGAGCTCTACAAATGGTTCACCAGCCAGGTCATCCGGAATCTACATGTGGTCTTCACCATGAATCCGTCCTCAGAAGGGCTGAAGGACCGAGCCGCCACCTCTCCAGCTCTGTTCAACAGGTCTGTGACGTCCTACACACTGCTAGAATATTGGACGCGGAAACTTCAAATACTCATTATTTGTGTTCTCTATTTAAGATGTGTGCTGAACTGGTTTGGTGATTGGTCAACAGAAGCCCTCTATCAAGTGGGCAAAGAGTTCACCAGCAAGATGGACCTCGAGAAGCCGAACTACATTGTTCCAGATTACATGCCTGTGGTCTATGACAAGCTGCCCCAACCTCCATCCCATAGGGAGGCCATTGTCAATGGCTGTGTGTTTGTACACCAAACTCTTCACCAGGTACAGCCTCCTTTTTTTTTTTCCCTTCCCTTCTGTTTGCTTCCTTCCCTTCCCTTCCTTCTTTTCCTGCGGGGCATGACTCGGGCACTCTCCTGCATACACATGCACTGATAGAGAGAAAAGAGATCTTCTCAGACATATTCCATATGTAGGCACAGCAGAGGGTTGGGCTGTATTGCTTCAATGCACCGCAGACTAGAGTAGTCACTGAGCTGGTTAGAGTGTGGCAGGGCTGCATAAATCGCAGGGCTGGATGGACAAATACACATGGGTGTATGGGATGTATGGTGGACTTAATGGATCTGCGGGTGATCTATGGGATGTGCGGGGGAATGTATGGGGGTGTGTGCGGCCAGAATGTATGGGGGTGTGTGCGGGGAAATGTATGGGGGTTATTTGGGGGAATGTATGGGATGTACGGGGGGTGAAATGTATGCGGGGGTGTACGGTATGGGATGTATGCAGGGGTGTATGGGGGTTGTACAGGATGTACGGAAGGGGGGGGGTATATGTGGGGAATGTACGGGGGGGGGGGTGTTGGATGTACGGGGGGGGGGGGGGTTTGGAATATATACAGGGATGTGTATGCGGGGGTGTATGGTATGGGATTTGTGGGGGGGTGTATGAGATATATACGGGGAATGTACATGGGGGGGTGTATGGGATGTATGGGGGGGGGGGGGGGTTATGGGATGTATGGGGGGGGGGTGTATGGGATATATACGGGGAATGTACATGGGGGGGGTGTATGGGATGTATGGGGGGGGGGGGGGTGTATGGGATGTATGGGGGGGGGGTGTATGGGATATATACGGGGAATGTACATGGGGGGGTGTATGGGATGTATGGGGGGAGGTGTATGGGATATATACGGGGAATGTACATGGGGGGTGTATGGGATGTATGTGGGGGGGTGTATGGGATGTATGGGGGGGGGTGTATGGGATATATACGGGGAATGTACATGGGGGGGTGTATGGGATGTATGTGGGGGTGTTTAGGCACGCAGATATACTGACAGGAAGAGTCCATGTACTACCACAGAGCTGAGGAGTTCATTGAGAACTTGAAGTTTCCTGTGAAGTCTGTTGGGACTTGTAGTTCTCATTCACAGAGGAGTGGCATTGGCGGAGCCCCGTGTGGCCATGCTGGGTTTTTTTGGTGGTTTTTTTGCTTTTTTTATTTGACAGCTAGTTTGGGGGGGGGGGGGGCTCTCAAAGTGGGGGGTTGGTGTTTTCATGACATGTTACGCCCCCTGGATATGTGTGTACTATATAACAAGTTATGAGAAGTGGACTTATCCTTCCAGCTTTTTATATAGTGGTCTGCACTGGCTTCTCTCTCGGCTTACACATGTCCTACCAGAAGGACCAATTTTTGCCTTGGCCTGTCCTTGCAGGGGGGTTGGGGGGGTTCAGGAAACCAGGGACTTGGCTCTCATCAGGTTTCTCTGAATTTGCATGCCTCACCTTTACAATGCTTTCATAGGCCAACCCAAAGAGTTCACACGAGTTGTTTGGTTCTGACAGAAGTCGTGTTTTTCTTTCTCTCCCCCAGGCCAATGCCCGCCTTGCTAAGAGAGGTGGTAGGACGATGGCCATCACTCCCCGCCATTACTTGGACTTTATAAATCACTACGCCGACCTATTCAATGAGAAGAGGAGTGAGCTGGAGGAGCAGCAGATGCATCTGAACGTCGGTCTGCGGAAGATCAAGGAGACGGTGGATCAGGTTTGTGATCATTAGAAGCTTTCTTTACCGGAATACCCCGACCAGTTGGTCCGGCAGCGATGGTTCCAATATGGAGGCTTGGGTCAGATGTGACGGACGTTGCCGTTACCAGGAAGGATGCGGAGAAGTCCTAAGATGCTTGGATTCCGTACTTCTAGCTGCCAAGTTATCAGCTTTACTTTTCTGGTTTAGAAACCAGTTTTCATTTCCCCGTTCACGGGGAAAGGAGGTCTCCTCCCTCCCTACTGTACCACCACTCGGGGAGGAGACCTCCTTTCCCTGTACTAGACCCCCGCTCGGGGAGGAGACCTCCTTTCCCTGTACTATACCCCCGCTCGGGGAGGAGACCTCCTTTCCCCGTACTGTACCACCGCTCGGGGAGGAGACCTCCTTTCCCCGTACTGTACCACCGCTCGGGGAGGAGACCTCCTTTCCCCGTACTGTACCCCCGCTCGGGGAGGAGACCTCCTTTCCCCGTACTGTACCCCCGCTCGGGGAGGAGACCTCCTTTCCCCGTACTGTACCCCCGCTCGGGGAGGAGACCTCCTTTCCCCGTACTGTACCCCCGCTCGGGGAGGAGACCTCCTTTCCCCGTACTGTACCCCCGCTCGGGGAGGAGACCTCCTTCTCCCCCCCTCCTGTACCCCCGCTCGGGGAGGAGACCTCCTTCTTTCCCCCTCCTGTACCCCCGCTCGGGGAGGAGACCTCCTTCTTTCCCCCCCTCCTGTACCCCCGCTCGGGGAGGAGACCTCCTTCTTTCCCCCTCCTGTACCCCCGCTCGGGGAGGAGACCTCCTTCTTTCCCCCTCCTGTACCCCCGCTCGGGGAGGAGACCTCCTTCTTTCCCCCTCCTGTACCCCCGCTCGGGGAGGAGACCTCCTTCTTTCCCCCTCCTGTACCCCCGCTCGGGGAGGAGACCTCCTTCTTTCCCCCTCCTGTACCCCCGCTCGGGGAGGAGACCTCCTTCTTTTCCCCCTCCTGTACCCCCGCTCGGGGAGGAGACCTCCTTCTTTCCCCCTCCTGTACCCCCGCTCGGGGAGGAGACCTCCTTCTTTCCCCCTCCTGTACCCCCGCTCGGGGAGGAGACCTCCTCCTTTCCCCCTCCTGTACCGCCGCTCGGGGAGGACACCTCCTCCTTTCCCCCTCCTGTACTGCCGCTCGGGGAGGACTCCTCCTCCTTTTTCCCTCCTGTACCGCCGCTCGGGGAGGACACCTCCTCCTTTCCCCCTCCTGTACCCCCGCTCGGGGAGGACTCCTCCTCCTTTCCCCCTCCTGTACCCCCGCTCGGGGAGGACACCTCCTCCTTTCCCCCTCCTGTACCCCCGCTCGGGGAGGACACCTCCTCCTTTCCCCCTCCTGTACCCCCGCTCGGGGAGGACTCCTCCTCCTTTCCCCCTCCTGTACCCCCGCTCGGGGAGGACACCACCTCCTTTCCCCCTCCTGTACCCCCGCTCGGGGAGGACACCACCTCCTTTCCCCCTCCTGTACCCCCGCTCGGGGAGGAGACCGCGCTGTCACTGTGTCCTATGAAGCCGGTTGCTTTAGATTGGGTTCCTGGACGCTTCTGACAACTCTTAGCTGGTTGTGTTGTTGGGCCTCGCTGTCCAAGTAGTTCTCATTGGCTGCGTACCACATTGGACCCTCCAAATTCTGCCCTTGGCTGTCAAAGTTCCTCCTGGTTATCTGGTCTCGTTCTTTCACTTCATGTCTGCCTTCCGTTGTGTCTCGGGTCCCCTATGAGGTTGTCACATATTTGCGTGTCTATATTTTACTTTGTGAGGAAGTCGGCCAGAGGCCGTGGTCTTGGTGGAACGTTTAGGGACATATTAGATGTATGAAACAGAACTGAACTTCCAAAAAGAGTTGGAGTTTTTTCTTCTAATTTTTTCCCCACTGCCATCCTGGCCTAGGACTATATGTGTGTGCCCGCGCCTTCAGCCTCCTGAGAATTCGGTGTTCCAGGAGGCTGCAGGATCAGCACAGAGCAGCCGGGGCCTGACACACCATGGGCCCTGGCTGCCGAAGCCCTGAAGAGGTAGCCAGCCGGATAAGACCAAGATGGCGGCACAGGACCCTCTGTGTGGCACTTGGTGGATCGCAGCAGAACGCTGGATTCGCTGTTGAGGTGTGTGCTGTGAAGAGCACTACAGAGAAGTAGGGAGAAACGTGGGGGGGGGGATGGGAAAGTGGAGTTAATATTTTTAAATTCTTTGAACACACAGATTGCATATCTGCTATTTTACTGGTTTTCTGACCCCAAATTGTAATGGGAATCCGTTTCCTTTCCTGACTTCAGGTGGAGGAACTGCGTCGTGATCTGCGCATAAAGAGCCAGGAGCTGGAGGTGAAAAATGCAGCTGCCAATGACAAGCTGAAGAAAATGGTGAAGGATCAGCAGGAAGCGGAGAAGAAAAAGGTAATTTTTTGTTTTTTTGTTCTGCTTTGTTTCTGAAGTATTGTACTTGGAGGAAATCATTCATGTGAAGAGCTTTAACAAAACCAGCCGACCCAAATACTCCCGCACTTGGGGATGGACTCCATAAAGGTTCTGACCACATGGCGGTGGTCCTGGAATGTCCACTCCTTGCTGCCATCAGAGGACCGGGGAAGTCCCAATGTACTGAATAGAAAGAAAACAAACGGAGGGCGCACCGGCCAAGTGCATTACCATAAAAACATTTAATAAAGCGATAAAGTAGGAATTGTACTCACAAACCACAATGTCAAAGGCACACCATGAAAGAACAGCTCTGTCCAATCCGCACCACGTGACCGTCCACAATGGGAACCCTGGACTTCCAACAGGCTAACGCGTTTCGTGTACTTTCTTCTTCCTCAGAGGACTCAGAACAGCTCTGCACAATCCACACCACGTGTCTGTCCGCAATGGGAGGCCTGGAGGTCCAACAGGCTAACGGGGGAGGGCTCTGAGGAAGAGGAAAGTCCTTGAAACGCGTTAGCCTGTTGGAAGTCCAGGGTTCCCATTGTGGACGGTCACGTGGTGCGGATTGGACAGAGCTGTTCTTTCATGGTGTGCCTTTGACATTATTGTGGTTTGTGAGTCCAGTTCCTACTTTATCGCTTTATTAAATGTTTTTTCGGCAATGCACTTGGCCGGTGCGCCCTCCGTTTGTTTTCTTTGTATGTGTAGAGCTTTATTTGGCTGCACTGATCCTTGGTATCGCAGCTCGTTCTGCACCCCTGAGACCCGGTTTCAGGTAAGCAGTGGGCTGTCACCACTCATCTGGTTCCAGGAAAGTTCCCGACTTTAAAGTCTGGATCCTCCCAGATGTCTGGATTTCAGCTGGCTTTGCTTTTTTTGGCTTGCTCCTGAGACTGAGCCACACACTCCCATCCCCTGCCCAGCCCGGGGCTCCTGTGAGTGCTGGAGGGGCAGAGCAGAGAGATGGTGACAGTCCTCGGCTCTCTGCTCACTGGAGGCGCAAACTGTATGTGGCCTTTTGATTGTTCACTTCTCAGTATTCTAAGCGGAGGACAGATGCAGCCCTGAATGCCGTAGCCTGCTACACCCACCAGCCACTTTATTAGGTACACCTTTGTAGAGCCAAGAAAATCTCCCCCACACCATGACACAAGGCAGGATGGATCCCCCACACCATGACACCACCCACCACCACCAGCCTGAACCTTGGATACAAGGCAGGATGGATCCCCCACACCATGACACCACCACCACCAGCCTGAACCTTGGATACAAGGCAGGATGGATCCCCCACACCATGACACCACCACCAGCCTGAACCATTGATACAAGGCAGGATGGATCCACCACACCATGACACCACCACCACCAGCCTGAACCATTGATACAAGGCAGGATGGATCCACCACACCATGACACCACCACCACCAGCCTGAACCATTGATACAAGGCAGGATGGATCCCCCACACCATGACACCACCACCAGCCTGAACCATTGATACAAGGCAGGATTGATCCCCCACACCATGACACCACCACCACCAGCCTGAACCATTGATACAAGGCAGGATGGATCCACCACACCATGACACCACCACCACCAGCCTGAACCATTGATACAAGGCAGGATGGATCCACCACACCATGACACCACCACCAGCCTGAACCATTGATACAAGGCAGGATTGATCCCCCACACCATGACGACACCACCACCACCAGCCTGAACCATTGATACAAGGCAGGATGGATCCACCACACCATGACACCACCACCACCAGCCTGAACCACTATACAAGGCAGGATGGATCCACCACACCATGACACCACCACCAGCCTGAACCATTGATACAAGGCAGGATGGATCCACCACACCATGACACCACCACCAGCCTGAACCGTTGATACAAGGCAGGATGGATCCACCACACCATGACACCACCACCACCAGCCTGAACCATTGATACAAGGTAGGATGGATCCATGCTTTCATGTTTACACCAGATTCTGACCCCACCTTCTGAATGCCACCAGTCTGCCCATTCTCCTCTGACACCAACAAGGCATTTTCCTCCACACAACTGCCGCTCACTGGATATTTTCTCTTTTTCGGACCATTCTCTGTAAACCCTAGAGATGGCTGTGCGGGAAAATCCCAATAGATCAGCAGTTTTTGAAATCCTCAGACCAGCCCGTCTGACACCAACAACCATGTCAAGTTCAAAGTCGCTTAAATCCCCTTTCTTCCCCATTCTGATGCTCAGTTCAGAATGTCTTGTGCACATCTGGATGCCTAAATGCACTGAGTTGCTGCCATGTGATTGGCTGATTAGCAATTTGTGTTGCCAAGCCATTGAGCAGGTGGACCTAATAAAGTGGCCGGTGAGTAGTAGTATTTTTTTTTTTTCTATAAACCCATTCTACTTTTAACATTTTGGCAACTTAGGAGCAGCATTGCCATACTTTCTCTCCCGGTACCCCAACATTCCGACATGCCCATGTGTTCTATATTGGCTGGTAATGTACACATCTGTCGGCTCGTTCTCCTTTTCTCTGACACCACACCAAGGATGTGTCCTTGAAGAACAGCGATGGAAGGGATGGCGTGTCGGAGCGTCCTCACCGCTACGAACATAACTTGGTGAAATCTGATGACTTCTTTTGTGTCCCGGCAGGTCATGAGTCAGGAGATCCAGGAGCAGCTGCATAAGCAGCAAGCGGTTATTGCCGAGAAGCAGAAGAGCGTGAAAGAGGATCTGGACCAAGTGGAGCCGGCCGTCATTGAGGCTCAGAATGGTGAGACCCATAATGATATAGAGCTGTCGCTGACCTTCCGTGCCCACCTTCCGTGCCCACCTTCCGTGCCCACCTTCCGTGCCCACCTTCCGTGCCCACCTTGGCATTCGTATAAGTAGTTCGAAATGCCCCGGGGTTGGGGAGAATTGGTGATCATGTGACTGCCAGCTAATGATCTGTATCCTGGACTGAGAGCTGTCAGCAACAGCTCAGTTTTTGTGCTGAGGGCACACAGCCGGGTCTCAGAACTGCAGCCCACTTCACCTATGTCAGGCGATTAAACGTTTTAACCAAAATGATGATTTTTCTTCACTTTATACAACAGCTCTTAGGTTTGTCTTCCTGGTAGAGGAGACCGTTGTGGTCCCGCAGGAAGAGAGGAAATCTCTCAGGGCCACACCCAGCAGGGGCTTTATCGCCATCATCCCTGAACCCATGCTGGGGCAAAGTATAAAGCAGAACCCAGTCAAACTTTTCATTTTCCCATGCAGGGGGGCTCTGCTTGCACTTCCATAGTTTGTCTGGCTGAAAAAAGACAAAAGTTCATTCAGTTCAACCAAAAAATAAAAAGTTATAATCCTACACCCACAGATGATCCAGAGGAAGGCAAAAAACCCAGCAAAGCACGATCCAATCTCCTCCTGCAGGGGAAAACTGCTCATTTTGTCCATGGGCTCAGGGAAAAGGTCTACTTACCACGCCCTGCGCTCCCCTACGTCCAGCAGTGGACTGTTCCTGCCGTCTGGAGCCGATCCATGGGCGTGATGACGTCAGGAGCAGCCCACAAGATCGCTAGCGTGCGGGGGAGGCAGGCGCGGCATGGACTAGCCTTGCATCTGAAGGATCGGCAGCGTAGGCAAGTATATCTTTGCTTTGCGAACCCCTAGACAAAAGCGAGCAATGTTAACCCATGCAGTGCGGACGCAAGCCCAACCCCCCCCCCCCGCTGAATGGGAATACATTTTTATTTTTACCTTTAAATCAACACTTGATCTTTTAACCCCTTCCAGTCCGGACACTTTCCCCTCCGTCCAGGCCAATGTTCAGCTTTCAACGCGATTGCGCTTTCAATGACAATTGCGCGGTCATGCAACAGTACCCATATAAAAAAAAATTTGGACAGATAAAACTTTATTTGGGTGGTGTTTATTCACCATTGGAATTTGTGTGTTTTTTTTTTTTTTTTTTTTTTTTGCTATATAAATGAAAGACCAAAAATTTTGAAAAGTGTTTTTCTTATAAAATTTTGCCATAAATCTTTCTTCATAAATCTTCTCCAAAATGTATTCCGCTATATTTTTGGTAATTAAAAAAAAAAAAAAAAAAAAAAAACCCAAATTAGTTTACAAATTATTTTTCAAAAAAAAATTTTACCTTTTTTTTTAAATTTATATATTTTTTTTACATACTGTCACCCTAGCAGTACAGTAATCAATGGCGACACTGTACTAGTTTTTTTGGGGGTTTTTTTTGTACACTGATTGCTTTTCCACTCATAAAGGCTGTAAAAGCAATAATTTCTCCTTCTCTCTGGCTGCATTCCTGCAGCCATTGAGAAATACTGTGAGAGCTGTGATTGGTCACAGCTTGTCACATGGTACAAGGCTGTTGTGAATAGCCCTGTACCGTGTGATCTCTGTGATCATTCACAGATTTCACACGTAGTAAGCAATGATGTCAGGAAGTGACATCTTGTTTACTACTGTTCATGTGATCACTGGCCAATCAGTGATCACATGATCGGGAGCTCACACAAGAGGTCCCCTACAGCGATCGGTGTTCTGCTGTGTGGGCACAGATCGCAGTGCCGTGTGCTCCCAGGGAATGGATGCAGTGGGGCGTTTAGAAACGTCCCCCCGCTTCGGCAGCGCTCCCGTCCTGCAATGGGCCAGACTGGATGAGGTTAGGAGCCATCAGTTGACACTTGGCGACAGCCAGGATTGAGAGCCAGCCGCTGCGTTGGGTCCCCACTAATCTGGAACCGATCCTCCTGGTTCCCAATCATGTGATGGGGGTTGTGACTGGTGACCACAGGCAGGCTGGCCGCTTCATTAAAAAATCTGCAGTGCCCCATGTTTTTAGCTCTGTCGTCATGTTACGGTGTCAAAAAATCTGCAATAAATCGAGTATTTAATTCCTGCCGTGGTCATGATATAGTATATGGAAGGAGTTCGGCTTTTACTAGAATTAATTAAATATTAAAAATCAGAATAAATTAAGTGTTAAAATTGTAGTTTTCAATGTTGGAAATAAGTCCTGCAGAGGTATTGCGTTAAGAAATACAAGTGGATGCGGCAAAATGTGGCCGGGGCAAAGGTGACTTCTAGACACGGGGGGGGGGGGGGGGGGGGGATTTACTGGAGGCAAATAGTCTGCGGACCGCAAGTGCGCTTGCTTTAGATTGGAGGGGGAAAAAAAAAATAAAATTTTGCTTGCATGCGATTGGATGATAGAAATTAGTGGAGCTTTCCTTCATTTCTGAGTTTCCCATCATGCAATTCTCCGACTATTTGCCTTTAGTAAATAAACCTCGGGGGGGGGGGGGGGGGGGGGGGTAAAAAGTACTTTTGGTTTTAAGTGTTTTTTTAAAAAACTACAGAAGATTTTGTTTGAAATGTAAGTGTAGATGTTGTTTCTGGGCGATTTGTACGCCCCGTCAGCCCTCGTTAGATATTCCTGTGATTTTCCATAATGAATGTTCTAATCAAATTTCCTCATTTTTTTCTTTCCATGTTTTTGTTTTTTTTTCCTGTCCTTGTTGATTTTCTGTCTCTCCCGCTGTCTGTCCTCCTCCTTTGATCTGCTGTGATCGCATGGTGATTAGCTGTAAAATCAATCAAGAAGCAGCACCTGGTAGAGGTCCGTTCTATGGCCAACCCTCCAGCAGCAGTGAAGCTGGCATTGGAGTCCATCTGTCTGCTGCTGGGTGAGAGTACAACGGACTGGAAACAGATTCGTTCCATCATAATGAGGGAAAACTTCATCCCGACTATTGTAAACTTTTCTGCTGAGGAGATCAGGTGAATAGATAAGATTTGTGTACAAACTGCTGCTGGGGGGAGGGAAAGGAATTGGTTGTAAAGGAAGTTATTGGACGGCCGGGGCGCACTTCAACATTCGGCTGGGAGAGGCGCCCCTGTGGTGTCGCTGCCCCTGTGGTGTCGCTGCCCCTGTGGTGTCGCTGCCCCTGTGGTGTCGCTGCCCCTGTGGTGTCGCTGCCCCTGTGGTGTCGCTGCCCCTGTGGTGTCGCTGCCCCTGTGGTGTCGCTGCCCCTGTGGTGAATGATTGGCTGTGTCCCGATCTTTCAAGGCTCCACCTAATACAGCGGTTTGGTTCCTCTGACGTTTTTATAGGCCACAGCGGACCCATTCAATCAGGTTTCAGCTTGTAGAAGAATAGATTGTATAGCCGGCTTTGTGTTAATGGGCGTTCTGACCAAAAGGGACAGCCTGGATTTGAGTGGAAAGCGCAGTATATACAGTGCAGGAAATGTGTATTTGCCCCCCTGCTGATGGTGAATGTTCGCCCCTCACACAGAAACGATCGGTCTAACAATGGAATGTTCGCCCCTCACTCAGAAACGATCGGTCTAACAATGGAATGTTCGCCCCTCACACAGAAACGATCGGTCTAACAATGGAATGTTCGCCCCTCACACAAACGATCGGTCTAACAATGGAATGTTCGCCCATCACACAAACGATCGGTCTAACAATGGAATGTTCGCCCCTCACACAGAAATGATCGGTCTAACAATGGAATGTTCGGTGTAACACTGAGAGACAGAATACAACAACAAATTCAGCAGAAATGCGTCTAACAAATGATGACTGATCTGCATGTTCATGAGGGAAAGAAGGATTTGATCCCCTTCACAAAACATGACTTAGTACTTGGTGGCCAATCCCTTGTTGGCCATCACAGAGGTCAGACGTTTCCTGGAGTTGGCCCCCAGGTTCGCACACATCTCAGGAGGGATTTTGGCCCACTCCTCTTGGCAGATCCTCTCCAAGTCATTAAGGTTTGGTGGCTGACGTTTGGCAACTCGAACTTTCAGCTCCCTCCACAGATTATCAATCGGATGAAGGTGTGGAGACTGGCTAGGCCACTCCGGGACCTTAATGTGCTTCTTCTTGAGCCGCTCCTTTGTTGCCTTGGCCGTGTGTTTTGGGTCATTGTCATGCTGGAACACCCATCCACCACCCATTTTCAATGCCCTGGCTGAGGGAAGAAGGTTCTCACCCAAGATTTGATGGTACATTGCCCCGTCCATCATCCCTTTGATGCGGTGCAGTTGTCCTGTCCCCTTAGTAGAACACCCCCCCCCCCCCCCAAAGCAGAATGTTTCCACCACCATGTTTCACAGTTGGGATGGTGTTCTTGGGGTCATAGGCAGCATTCCTCCTCCTCCAAACACGGCGAGTTGAGTTGATGCCAAAGAGCTGGATTTTGGTCTCCTCTGACCACAACACTTCCCACCAGTCCTCCTCGGCATCATTCAGATGTTCAGTGGCAGACTTCAGACGGGCTGGACATGGGCTTTCTTGAGCAGAGGGACCGTGCGGGCACTGCAGGATTTCAGTCCTTGTCGGCGTAGTGTGTTACCAATTGTTTTCTTGGTGACTGTGGTCCCAGCTGCCTGGAGATCATTGACAAGATCCTCACGTGTAGTTCTGGGATGATTCCTCACTGTTCTCATGATCATTGACACTCCACGAGGTGAGATCTTGCATGGTGCACCAGACCTAGGGAGACTGACACTTGTTTTGTGTTTCTTCCATTTGTGAATGATTGCACCAACTGTTGTCACCTTCTCACCAAGCTGCTTGGCCATAGTTTGGTAGCCCAGTCCAGCCTTGTGTAGGTCTACCATCTTGTCCCTGACCTCCTTGGACAGCTCTTTGGTCTTTGCCATGGTGGAGAGTTTGGAATCTGATTGTTTGATGGCTCCTGTGGACAGGTGTCTATTATACAGGTAACACAATGAGATTAGCAGCACTCCCTTTAAGAGACTGCTTCTAATTTCAGCTTGTTACCTGTATGAGAGACACCTGGGAGCCAGAAATCCTGCTGAATGATAGGGGATCAAATCCTTCTTTACCTCATGAACATGCAGATCCGTCATCATTTCTTAGATGCATTTCTTCTGAATTTGTTGTTGTATTCTGTCTCTCAGTGTTACACCGAACATTCCATTGTTAGACCGATCATTTCTGTGTGAGGGGGCGAACATTCCATTGTTAGACCGATCATTTCTGTGTGAGGGGGGGAACATTCCATTGTTAGATCGATCATTTCTGTGTGAGGGGCGAACATTTCAATGTTAGACCGATCATTTCTGTGTGAGGGGCGAACATTCCAATGTTAGACCGATCATTTCTGTGTGAGGGGCGAACATTCCAATGTTAGACCGATCATTTCTGTGTGAGGGGCGAACATTCCAATGTTAGACCGATCATTTCTGTGTGTGAGGGGCGAACATTCCAATGTTAGACCGATCATTTCTGTGTGAGGGGCGAACATTCCAATGTTAGACCGATCATTTCTGTGTGAGGGGCGAACATTCCAATGTTAGACCGATCATTTCTGTGTGTGGGGCGAACATTCCATTGTTAGACCGATCGTTTCTGTGTGAGGGGGAACATTCCATTGTTAGACCGATCGTTTCTGTGTGAGGGGCGAACATTCAGGATCGGGGGGGGGGGGGATTGGGAGCAAATACGCATTTCCTGCACTGTATACGCTCTCCTGCATACTGAAGCCTGTGTGAACAAGGCCGGGTCCCCTTCCTTTAGATCCACAGCGGCAATTCCCAGGAAGACCTCGCTTGTTGGATTGCTGTAAAATCCAGCTGAGCACACCTCCCAAAACTAAAATGTCAGCCAACCCCCCGCCCCCCTGTTTCCTGGAACTGAAATTTCTTTGCTGGATCCCCAGTGGCAGTTTGGTTACTAACCCTGCATGTATGTTAACACTGTTTTTACCACCCCCCCCCCTTCCTAGCGGTGAGCTCTATAAAAAGACAACACCTTGTTGAAGTAAAAGCAATGGCCAACCCTCCCGCTGCAGTAAAACTGGCCCTAGAGTCCATCTGTCTCCTCCTGGGCGAGGAGACGAATGATTGGAGGAAAATCAGGACTGTTGTTCTCAGGGACAATTTCATCACCCAGATTATCAACCTGAACCCAGAAGATCTAAGGTATTGTCGCCTCCTGTCCTCGGCTGTCGCCTCCTGTCCTCGGCTGTCGCCTCCTGTCCTCGGCTGTCGCCTCCTGTCCTCGGCTGTCGCCTCCTGTCCTCGGCTGTCGCCTCCTGTCCTCGGCTGTCGCCTCCTGTCCTCGGCTGTCGCCTCCTGTCCTCGGCTGTCGCCTCCTGTCCTCGTCTCCTGTCCTCGTCTCCTGTCCTCGTCTCCTGTCCTCGTCTCCTGTCCTCGTCTCCTGTCCTCGTCTCCTGTCCTCGTCTCCTGTCCTCGTCTCCTGTCCTCGTCTCCTGTCCTCGTCTCCTGTCCTCGGCTGTCGTCCTCGGCTGTCGCCCTCCTGTCCTCGGCTGTCGCCCTCCTGTCCTCGGCTGTCGCCCTCCTGCCCTCGGCTGTTCAGCAAAATGCAGCTTGCTTCCCTTCCGTCTGCCGTCTCTTACAGTGCGCATAACTATTTTTCGTGCTTTTTTAGTCCTGTCTTTCCTATTCCCTGCAGAATATGCAACTTGAGCCTCAGCTCCTTCTTGCAGCATGACTGTTGAAGTGCACTTGGTCTTTGTGCAGGCAGGTAGCTAAACCAATCAGGTCCCAGATACAGAGCTCCTCCTTCAATCGCTGCACAGCATTTAGCCGCCCGGTGCAAACACAGCGGGTCCAGTTCAGACACTCGGCCAGTGCCGGTCATACCGCTGCGATTTGGGCATTGAAATTGCACCCAAAATCACATCTAAGGCTCGGGTCACACCTATGCAGTTTGCGTTTTGGTTCGTGTTTTTTGTGGTGTTTTGCGTTTTTGATGTGTTTTGCTCTTTTCTTTTTTCAATTTGTTGCTGTGCAGAATAAACGCAAAATGCATCAAAAACACACTGCATGCATTTCTGCAGTGTCTCCACTGAAGTCCATGGAACCAAAAAACACAATGTTTTGCGTTTAAAAAAAAAAAAAAAAAAAAAAACGCTTTCCAAAAAATGCACCGGGTAAAAAAAAAAAGTGAACGTGTCCCATAGGAAATCATGTTAAATGGACTGCTGTGCGTTTCTGCAAAACGCATCAGAAAAACACATGGCTGTGAACCTAGACTACTGAATGTACGTGTGTCTTTAACATTTACAATTTGCTGCACCGCGATGTCTAAAGTAGTTCCTTCCTTTACTTTTTCCGCAGTTTCGTTGCGATTTCACTGACATGGAATGGAAATCGCACTGCAAATTGCAAGAAATCGTTGAAAATCTTCACAAGTAGCAATAAAGTCTTAAGAAATATCACCTGAAATTGCACACAAATCGTGCGACTTTAAATCGCAGCCGTGTGACCGCTGACTAAAACGGAACTGCAGGCAGAGTGCTAAATGTGCAGATAGAATACTTACAAGACGGCTGCTACCCACCCAACTGGAGCCACCTAACATGGTGGCCCTGGTTGCGTAGGAGCCCGCCTACCGGGGTGGCCCTGGTTGCGTAGGAGCCCGCCTACCGGGGTGGCCCTGGTTGCATTGGAGCCTCCTACCAGTGTGGCCCTGGTTGCATTGGAGCCTCCTACCAGGGTGGCCCTGGTTGCATTGGAGCCTCCTACCAGGGTGGCCCTGGTTGCATTGGAGCCTCCTACCAGGGTGGCCCTGGTTGCGTAGGAGCCCGCCTACCGGGATGGCCCTGGTTGCATTGGAGCCTCCTACCAGCGTGGCCCTGGTTGCATTGGAGCCTCCTACCAGCGTGGCCCTGGTTGCGTTGGAGCCTCCTACCAGCGTGGCCCTGGTTGCATTGGAGCCTCCTACCAGCGTGGCCCTGGTTGCGTTGGAGCCTCCTACCAGCGTGGCCCTGGTTGCGTTGGAGCCTCCTACCAGCGTGGCCCTGGTTGCGTTGGAGCCTCCTACCTGGGTAGCCCTGGTTGCGTTGGAGCCTGCTACCAGGGTGGCCCCGGTTGCGTAGGAGCCCGCCTACCTGGGTGGCCCCGGTTGCGTAGGAGCCCGCCTACCTGGGTGGCCCCGGTTGCGTAGGAGCCCGCCTACCTGGGTGGCCCCGGTTGCGTAGGAGCCCGCCTACCTGGGTGGCCCCGGTTGCGTAGGAGCCCGCCTACCTGGGTGGCCCCGGTTGCGTAGGAGCCCGCCTACCTGGGTGGCCCCGGTTGCGTAGGAGCCCGCCTACCTGGGTGGCCCCGGTTGCGTAGGAGCCCGCCTACCTGGGTGGCCCCGGTTGCGTAGGAGCCCGCCTACCTGGGTGGCCCCGGTTGCGTAGGAGCCCCATCACTGGAGCAAGTAAGCTTTTTAAATGATGTCCTTCCCTTTTACTAATCTGCAATCAGTATTGATGCCCCAACATCTCCTGGATGTGTCCCTCGAACCCTCCAGCCTCTAACAGAGTTGAATGCGTTTCTCCTCTTCTAAATTATGGACAGCGACTGCGACAGTTTGACTTTAGTTCTCCCCGACAAATCTGTACTGCAAACCATTCACCGCGAACATTGGGGAGAGGAGGCCATGTCTGAATTCACCAGGACAGTATGTGTTCCCTTATTGCCGCGTTGCCCCCTTAGGCGTGCCCTTTTTTTGCCGCGTTGCCCCCTTAGGCGTGCCCTTTTTTGCCGCGTTGCCCCCTTAGGCGTGCCCTTTTTTTGCCGCGTTGCCCCCTTAGGCGTGCCCTTTTTTGCCGCGTTGCCCCCTTAGGCGTGCCCTTTTTTGCCGCGTTGCCCCCTTAGGCGTGCCCTTTTTTGCCGCGTTGCCCCCTTAGGCGTGCCCTTTTTTGCCGCGTTGCCCCCTTAGGCGTGCCCTTTTTTGCCGCGTTGCCCCCTTAGGCGTGCCCTTTTTTGCCGCGTTGCCCCCTTAGGCGTGCCCTTTTTTGCCGCGTTGCCCCCTTAGGCGTGCCCTTTTTTGCCGCGTTGCCCCCTTAGGCGTGCCCTTTTTTGCCGCGTTGCCCCCTTAGGCGTGCCCTTTTTTGCCGCGTTGCCCCCTTAGGCGTGCCCTTTTTTGCCGCGTTGCCCCCTTTGGCGTGCCCTTTTTTGCCGCGTTGCCCCCTTTGGCGTGCCCTTTTTTTGCCGCGTTGCCCCCTTTGGCGTGCCCTTTTTTTGCCGCGTTGCCCCCTTTGGCGTGCCCTTTTTTTGCCGCGTTGCCCCCTTTGGCGTGCCCTTTTTTTGCCGCGTTGCCCCCTTAGGCGTGCCCTTTTTTGCCGCGTTGCCCCCTTTGGCGTGCCCTTTTTTTGCCGCGTTGCCCCCTTTGGCGTTGTGCGTGCCCTTTTTTTGCCGCGTTGCCCCCTTTGGCGTGCCCTTTTTTTGCCGCGTTGCCCCCTTAGGCGTGCCCTTTTTTGCCGCGTTGCCCCCTTAGGCGTGCCCTTTTTTGCCGCGTTGCCCCCTTAGGCGTGCCCTTTTTTAGCCGCGTCGCCCCCTTCACACAGGACATGGGTGTTTGTGTATCCTGCTATACTGGAACAAACCTGACTCTCCTTTCGTTTGATCTCCTCCTTTAGTGATGCCATTCGTGAGAAAATGAAGAAGAATTATTTATCCAATCCCAGCTACAACTATGAAATTGTAAACCGAGCCTCCCTGGCTTGTGGCCCTATGGTGAAATGGGCAATTGCACAGGTAAGGGGCCAATGTTCTGGTTTTGTGTTCAGGGGTTTGTTATTCGGACAAATGCTCCTCGCCAGACTTCCGGGTCTTTAAATTGTTCACATTGCACTAATGAGCTGCATTGAAGAGCTTTGGGAACAAACGTCTACTTGCTGCATGTGTGTGCCATGGCAAGTATATTCTTGTTCATATGTGTAATGGGGGGGTCCAAAACATGGCCGATCCCATTCCCAGAGAACCGTGACACAGGCATGGCCGATCCCGTTCCCGGAGAACCGTGACAGACATGGCCGATCCCATTCCCAGAGAACCGTGACACAGACATGGCCGATCCCATTCCCAGAGAACCGTGACACGGGCATGGCCGATCCCATTCCCGGAGAACCGTGACACGGGCATGGCCGATCCCGTTCCCGGGGAGCCGTGACACTGGCATGGCCGATCCCGTTACCGGGGAGCCGTGACACGGGCATGGCCGTTCCCGGGGAGCCGTGACACGGGCATGGCCGATCCCATTCCCGGAGAACCGTGACACGGGCATGGCCGATCCCGTTACCGGGGAGCCGTGACACGGGCATGGCCGTTACCGGGGAGCCGTGACACGGGCATGGCCGTTCCCGGGGAGCCGTGACACGGGCATGGCCGTTCCCGGGGAGCCGTGACACGGGCATGGCCGTTCCCGGGGAGACCGTGACACGGGCATGGCCGTTCCCGGGGAGCCGTGACACGGGCATGGCCGTTCCCGGGGAGCCGTGACACGGGCATGGCCGTTCCCGGGGAGCCGTGACACGGGCATGGCCGTTCCCGGGGAGCCGTGACACGGGCATGGCCGTTCCCGGGGAGCCGTGACACGGGCATGGCCGTTCCCGGGGAGCCGTGACACGGGCATGGCCGTTCCCGGGGAGCCGTGACACGGGCATGGCCGTTCCCGGGGAGCCGTGACACGGGCATGGCCGTTCCCGGGGAGCCGTGACACGGGCATGGCCGTTCCCGGGGAGCCGTGACACGGGCATGGCCGGTCCCGGGGAGCCATGATGTCTAATGACTGCATGTATGTGCCATGGCAAGTATGTTCCTATTCATAATAAGGGAGGGTCAGGGATGGGGGTCTAAAACTCTTTGCCTGGCACCAGTGTAGGTCAAATATGAAGCAAAATGGGCCTCATTCACATGGGCGATAAGGTCTGCAAATTCGGTGGCAATTATCGAAATCTTGCACCTGCAGTCACTGGTATCTGTTTAGTTGGCCATTTGACTGAGCAATGAATTGAGTGTCCATGGCTGTCCGGGTAAACACACATGCAGCAATTGCCTGCAGATAGGATGTGCTGATTTCTGCCATAGAACCCCATGTAGGCCCCTGATTGCCCGTATAAAGCCATGCTTGCACCTTGATGGCTCTCTTGTGTAGTGGAGGAACGCTCGGAGCGATCATTGGCAAGCAGTCTTCCATTGGTGCAGAAGCCATCCACCAACATCCAATCGCTCCACAAATCCATGTCCAAGACTCCGAGTGTTTGTAATCTGAAGTGACTTTTCCTGAAGGTTGCCCTTCTATAGGGGAACCTATTCCTGGACTATAGTCGCCATTTTGGTGGAACGAAGATCACCTCATAGAGACGACCTCAAAAGTAACAATTTCCAAGGTGACCCGTCGGGATAAACGTCTTTATTTTCCGGTTTTCTCCTCTAACAGCTGAACTACGCCGACATGTTGAAGCGTGTGGAGCCCCTGAGGAATGAACTGCAAAAACTGGAGGATGATGCCAAAGACAACCAGGCAAAGGCCAACGAAGTGGAGCAGATGATCCGCGACTTGGAGGCCAGCATTGCCCGCTACAAGGAGGAGTACGCCGTCCTCATTTCCGAAGCCCAGGCCATCAAAGCAGATTTGGCTGCAGTAGAAGCCAAGGTAAGACGAGGTGGTTGACTCTCGTGAGTTTAGATTTGTCATCTCCTGGAGGAATTTAATACCTTTTTATGGTTTTTCTGAGGAACGCCACTAAGTGGTATTTTGGATCCGTGATGGGCGTGTCTTAGCATCATTTTGGGGTGGAGCTACATGGGGGCCATCTAGAAGACTTGGGACCTTTTGTGGCCAAACCTTGTCATGTCTGAGCAGATCTGATTTGGTAACAAATTAGCGGACTTGGTGGAGCAGAATCAATCAATAAGCTCCTATATTATCACCCTCCACACAAAATCACAACTTTCTCCCTAGAAAGTATACAGTCTAATAAATCCTTTTGTGCTACACATATAAATCCCCGAAAAAACTCCCAACTATTAATATAATCAATATAACTTCAACTAAATTGTGTTTACATAAATCCACCCAATTCTGTCTTTAAAAAGCAAAAAGACCAAAAACCCCCCCCAAAAAAATCAAAATTATAATAAAATATATATATAAAAATTATATATAAAAATTGTGTTCAATAAACCCAAAGTGTCCAAGTTCCAAATTTTTTCCTTCAATCCAGTAAAGCAGAAATTGGTTCTAAAACCCCATGATCACATATAAAACGGGGAAATCCAGCTTCCAATATTACTCTCTCAGGTTTCAGGTTGAAAATCACATGTTTCCAACCAACAAGATGGCCGCGGTGACACTTCCGGTTAGCGTGCGTGCGTGATGACGTCACTCCCGGACTACAGATGAAGTCCGGAAGTGACGAAACGCGTTAGGGAGTGACGTCATCACGCACGCACGTGTCACCGCGGCCATTTTGTTGGTTGGAAACATGTGATGTTCAACCTGAAACCTGAGAGAGTAATATTGGAAGCTGGATTTCCCTGTTTTATATGTGATCATGGGGTTTTAGAACCAATTTCTGCTTTACTGGATTGAAGGAAAAAATTTGGAACTTGGACACTTTGGGTTTATTGAACACAATTTTTATATATAATTTTTATATATATATTTTATTATTATTTTGATTTTTTTGGGGGGTTTTTGGTCTTTTTGCTTTTTAAAGACAGAATTGGGTGTGGATTTATGTAAACACAATTTTAGTTGAAGTTATATTGATTATATTAATAGTTGGAGTTTTTTTGGTGGAGCAGAAGTTTGAGGCGTTGCTAATGCATGATATCATGGAGAGGATGGCCAACAAGTTTTTTTTTTTTTTTTTTTTTTTTTTTTTTTTTTTCGTTTTTTTTTTGGGAGGGGGGGGTCCTGACATCTTCCAAACCAATGACAGACATGTAATCGAGGTAGCTGCATGTTCGTCATCAGATGGACCAGTAGTATGGCTACCCACTAGTATGGTGTGTTACCCAGCACAATGGCAGACCCTGAAGATGGTCCTGTGGTCACATTACAAAGCAAGGTGTCCTCCTCCAAGATTAACCGCCGACCGCGGTATAGCCGAATGACCGCTACAGTGCAGTTGTCCAGTTCTGGGAGGACGTCCATTGACATCCTCCCCGAACCACGCTCCCGCTGCACAGCTGATCACGAATCGCGGTAAAGGAGCAGTCACAGTGGCCCTTTACCATGTGATCAGCTGTGTCCAATCACTGCTGATCATGATGTAAACACATGCTGGTTATCGGCAGTATTTCTCACACTGTTACGGCATGCTTCCAATAACCGGCAAGTGTGAAAGGGGACATTACACTGATAATTAGGGTGCTGGTTATCAGAGCAGTCCCAACAGTGCCCATCAGTGTTGCATATCAATGCCCATCGGTGTCCATCTGTGCTGCTTATCAATGCAAATTAGTGGCTATTAGTGCTGCTTATCAGTGTCCTATCGGTGCTGCTCATCATTGCAGTCAGTGCCCACCCGTGCTGCGTAACCGTGCCCACCAGTGCTGCGTATCAATGCAATCCGTGTCCCATCAGCAAAGGAGAAAAATTACCGCTTTGCAAAATTTTAGAACAGAAACTAAGAAATGTTTGGAGTTTTTTTTTTTTTTTTTTTTTTTTTTTTTTTTTTTTTTTTTTTTTTTTTTTTTCCCGCTTAGCAAAAAATAACCCCCCCAGTGATTAAATTTCACCAAAAAAAGCTCTATTTGTGTGACAAAAAATGTTTCATCTGGGTACAGTGTTGCATGACCGCGCAATTGTCATTCCAAGTGTGGCAGCTCTGGAAGGTGAAAATTGAAATTGGTGCGGGGGAGGGGTTAATAGATGTGAATACAGACAGCAGCATGTGCGTCACTTTAATATCTTCCCGCCATATCGAAGCGATTATGATGTAATTTTCAGGTGAACCGTAGTACTGCACTTCTGAAGAGCTTGTCGGCGGAGAGAGAGCGGTGGGAGAAAACCAGCGAGACCTTCAAAAACCAGATGTCCACCATTGCTGGCGACTGTCTGCTGTCTGCGGCTTTTATCGCCTACGCCGGATACTTCGACCAGCAGATGAGGCAGAACCTGTTCACCACTTGGTCCCATCACTTGCAGCAAGCCAATATCCAGGTACGGTACTCTGCTCTGCCGGCCTTTTACTGATTTAAAGGAGAAGTTCACCTTTTAGAAACAAAATAATAAATGCACTTTTTGTGCAGGTTAAAAAAAATGTGCATTTATTCTTTGTCTGCAGGAGCCTGGAAAGCATCACACCAGCCATCAGTAGATCCCTGGTGCCATGCAGGTCTCCTGCAGTACTGTCTGAATATCTGCTTGCCGTATGGGATGTGGGAGGGGGGTGTCAGGGATGTGGGAGGGGGGTGTCAGGGATGTGGGGGGGGGTGTCAGGGATGTTGGGAGGGGGGTTGTCTGGGATGTAGTGGGTGTACGGGGTGTCCGGCATGTGGAGGGGCTTGTCCGAGATGTGGGAGGGGGTGTCCACGATGTAGTGGGTTTCCGGGGTGTCCGGGACATGGAGGGGCTTGTCCAAGATGTGGGAGGGGGTGTCCACGATGTAGTGGGTTTCCGGGGTGTCCGGGACATGGAGGGGCTTGTCCAAGATGTGGGAGGGGGTGTCCACGATGTAGTGGGTTTCCGGGGTGTCCGGGACATGGAGGGGCTTGTCCAAGATGTGGGAGGGGGTGTCCGGGATTTTTTTTTTTTTGTTTGTTTTGTTTTTGTTTTTTTTTGTGTGCAAAAAAAGTGAAAGCAGCTCTGGCTGCAAAAGGGTTAAAGATCGGTCGCAGTGCAATGGCGGAGTGTTCACAATGGGTGGGATTACTGCAACGCAGATGAATGATCGATAGAACGACTAAACCACAAAATGATCGGAATCTGCCTCCCCGGCTGGTTCCACCTTTCTTGTGCCTTCACCGATTTTTGGTTTCTGTCGGCAGTTCCGCACAGACATCGCAAGAACCGAATATCTGTCCAATGCAGACGAGAGACTTCGCTGGCAGGCCAGCTCCTTGCCTGCCGATGACCTGTGCACCGAGAACGCCATCATGCTGAAACGATTCAACAGGTACGACTTTTCTGTTCACTAACCCCAGAGCTGACTGACTGCTGGGTGACGGCGAAGCATTGACAGCACATTTCAGGAGTCTTAAAGGAAAACTCCGCGTGTTTGTATTTCTGTCCGTAGTTGTGTGCTCCTCTCTGGGCCAATGTAACTGTATATACCACTATAAAAACGTCCTTACTCGACAGCAGAGCTGGAACTCCGCTGTCCTTCTGCCCATACACTCACCGGCCACTTTAGTAGGTCCACCTAGCTAGTGCCAAGAAAAATCTCCCCCACACCATGACACAAGGCAGGATGGATCCCCCACACCATGACACCACCACCACCAGCCTGAACCATTGATACAAGGCAGGATGGATCCACCACACCATGACACCACCAGCCTGAACCATTGATACAAGGCAGGATGGATCCACCACACCATGACACCACCACCACCAGCCTGAACCATTGATCAAGGCAAGATGGATCCACCACACCATGACACCACCACCACCAGCCTGAACCATTGATCAAGGCAAGATGGATCCACCACACCATGACACCACCACCACCAGCCTGAACCATTGATCAAGGCAAGATGGATCCACCACACCATGACACCACCACCAGCCTGAACCATTGATACAAGGCAGGATGGATCCCCCACACCATGACACCACCACCAGCCTGAACCACTGATACAAGGCAGGATGGATCCACCACACCATGACACCACCACCACCAGCCTGAACCATTGATACAAGGCAGGATGGATCCACCACACCATGACACCACCACCACCAGCCTGAACCATTGATACAAGGCAGGATGGATCCACCACACCATGACACCACCAGCCAGCCTGAACCATTGATACAAGGCAGGATGGATCCCCCACACCATGACACCACCAGCCTGAACCATTGATACAAGGCAGGATGGATCCCCCACACCATGACACCACCACCAGCCTGAACCATTGATACAAGGCAGGATGGATCCCCCACATCACGACACCACCACCACCAGCCTGAACCATGGATACAAGGCAGGATGGATCCCCCACACCATGACACTACCACCACCAGCCTGAACCGTTGATACAAGACAGGATGGATCCACCACACCATGACACCACCACTAGTCTGAACCGTTGATACAAGGCAGGATGGTTCCCCCACACCATGACACCCCCACCACCAGCCTGAACCATGGATACAAGGCAGGATGGATCCACCACACCATGACACCACCACCAGCCTGAACCATTGATACAAGGCAGGATGGATCCACCACACCATGACACCACCACCACCAGCCTGAACCATTGATACAAGGCAGGATGGATTTCTTATGTTTTGGCTGTTTCTGATTTACACCCGGGACAATTAGCTGATTGACAGTTTATTTCAGGTATTTATATATCGCCATCAATGTACTCCGCGCTTTACATATATATTGTACATTCACATCAGGCCCCGCCCCCGAGGAGCGTACAATCTAAGGTCTTTACCTCACATTCATACATACACATACTAGGGACAATTTAGACAGGAGCCAATTTATCTCCCAGCATGTCTTTGGAGTGTGGGAGGAAACCGGAGTACCCAGAGAAAGCCAACGCAGGCACAGGGAGAACATGCAAACTCTAGGCAGGCGGTGCTGTGGTTGGGATTCGAACCAACGACCCCAGTACTGCCAGGCGGAAGTGTGAACCATTTATCCACTGTGCTGCCCACAAGACTGTATAGAGGGGTTTGCAGAGGCTTAAAAAATTGAGATTCTGTAGAACCGGTGGGGGAGGGGGAGGGGTTCTCATCACATTCCATACCAGAAGTCAAACCCAATACGGGATTCAGATGCTGCAATCTTTGTGTGTGTGTTCCAGGTATCCTCTAATCATTGACCCGTCAGGCCAGGCAACAGAATTCATCATGAACGAATACAAGGACCGCAAGATCACCCGCACCAGCTTCCTGGATGACGCCTTCAGAAAGAACCTGGAAAGCGCTCTGCGATTCGGGAACCCGCTTCTGGTCCAGGTGGGGTCAAATCTCTCCAAATGAACTCTAAAGGTCTTCTGATTGGTCCAATCACCTCCTTCCTCTTGTCTGGCGGTGGTCTGATTGGTCCGATCACCTCCTTTCCCTTGTCTGGCGGTGGTCTGACTGGTCCGATCACCTCCTTCCTCTTGTCTGGCGGTGGTCTGATTGGTCCGATCACCTCCTTCCCCTTGTCTGGCGGTGGTCTGATTGGTCCGATCACCTCCTTCCTCTTGTCTGGCGGTGGTCTGATTGGTCCGATCACCTCCTTCCTCTTGTCTGGCGGTGGTCTGATTGGTCCAATCACCTCCTTCCCCTTGTCTGGCGGTGGTCTGATTGGTCCGATCACCTCCTTCCCCTTGTCTGGCGGTGGTCTGACTGGTCCGATCACCTCCTTCCTCTTGTCTGGCGGTGGTCTGATTGGTCCGATCGCCTCCTTCCCCTTGTCTGGCGGTGGTCTGATTGGTCCGATCACCTCCTTCCTCTTGTCTGGCGGTGGTCTGATTGGTCCGATCGCCTCCTTCCTCTTGTCTGGCGGTGGTCTGATTGGTCCGATCACCTCCTTCCCCTTGTCTGGCGGTGGTCTGACTGGTCCGATCACCTCCTTCCTCTTGTCTGGCGGTGGTCTGATTGGTCCGATCGCCTCCTTCCCCTTGTCTGGCGGTGGTCTGATTGGTCCGATCACCTCCTTCCTCTTGTCTGGCGGTGGTCTGATTGGTCCGATCGCCTCCTTCCTCTTGTCTGGCGGTGGTCTGATTGGTCCGATCACCTCCTTCCTCTTGTCTGGCGGTGGTCTGATTGGGTCCGATCGCCTCCTTCCTCTTGTCTGGCGGTGGTCTGATTGGTCCGATCGCCTCCTTCCTCTTGTCTGGCGGTGGTCTGATTGGTCCGATCGCCTCCTTCCTCTTGTCTGGCGGTGGTCTGACTGGTCCGATCGCCTCCTTCCTCTTGTCTGGCGGTGGTCTGATTGGTCCGATCGCCTCCTTCCTCTTGTCTGGCGGTGGTCTGATTGGTCCGATCGCCTCCTTCCTCTTGTCTGGCGGTGGTCTGATTGGTCCGATCGCCTCCTTCCTCTTGTCTGGCGGTGGTCTGATTGGTCCGATCGCCTCCTTCCTCTTGTCTGGCGGTGGTCTGATTGGTCCGATCACCTCCTTCCTCTTGTCTGGCGGTGGTCTGATTGGTCCGATCGCCTCCTTCCCCTTGTCTGGCGGTGGTCTGATTGGTCCGATCGCCTCCTTCCTCTTGTCTGGCGGTGGTCTGATTGGTTCGATCGCCTCCTTCCTCTTGTCTGGCGGTGGTCTGATTGGTTCGATCGCCTCCTTCCTCTTGTCTGGCGGTGGTCTGATTTGACCGTTACACTGAAGGAGATCTGTAATGACACCGGAGCTGTGTGGGGTAGTAATGTATGGCGTAGAGTTGCACCGATACCGATTATTTTTGTTAATAGCCCCACGTACCAGTACTTGTGCTCAGATACTCGCAGATATTGATTACCGATACTTTTTGCGGTGCAATTTGAGCCCATACAAAACAAAATGAACAGGCTCATATCACACTGCAAAGAATTGAATGTGGTGCGATTCCTGTCCAATCGGGTGCGGTGCAATTCCTGTCCAGTCACGTGCGGGTGCGATTCCTGTCCAGTCGCGTGCGGGTGCGATTCCTGTCCAGTCGCGTGCGGGTGCGATTCCTGTCCAGTCGCGTGCGGGTGCGATTCCTGTCCAGTCGCGTGCGGGTGCGATTCCTGTCCAGTCGCGTGCGGGTGCGATTCCTGTCCAGTCGCGTGCGGGTGCGATTCCTGTCCAGTCGCGTGCGGGTGCGATTCCTGTCCAGTCGCGTGCGGGTGCGATTCCTGTCCCGTCGCGTGCGGGTGCGATTCCTGTCCCGTCGCGTGCGCGTGCGATTCCTGTCCCGTCGCGTGCGCGTGCGATTCCTGTCCCGTCGCGTGCGGGTGCGGTGCGATTCCTGTCCCGTCGCGTGCGGGTGCGGTGCGATTCCTGTCCCGTCGCGTGCGGGTGCGGTGCGATTCCTGTCCCGTCGCGTGCGGGTGCGGTGCGATTCCTGTCCCGTCGCGTGCGGGTGCGATTCCTGTCCAGTCGCGTGCGGGTGCGGTGCGATTCCTGTCCAGTCGCGTGCGGGTGCGGTGCGATTCCTGTCCAGTCGCGTGCGATTTGAGCCCGTTCGTTTAGTATCCGTTTCAGGTATTGGACCCATTTCATCACAGGTGTCACACACCAGACCCGCGGGCTGAATCCGGCCCTCCAGGCCATTACATGTGGCCCTTGCACCTCTCCTGCAGGCACCCCTTTGTTTCTTCCCCCACCTTGTCTCTGCAGAGAGGAGAGTAGAACTCCTCTGCCTCTGGACATCGGATGTAATGGGGGGGGTGCTCTCGACATCGGATGTAATGGGGGGGGTGCTCTCGACATTGGATGTAATGGGGGGGGTGCTCTCGACATCGGATGTAATGGGGGGGGGGGGTGCTCTGGACAGGTTCATGACTGGATGTGGAGGAGGAAGTGGGTTGGATGATGCTGGCCATCATTCAGCCAATAAGACCGAGGACCTCTTTTGGTGAGAAGGAAGTACTGCCGGAGGTCAGCTGAATGTATGGTGTTGCTGGGCGACTTCTTGGTTCCTCATGCTTTGTACAAGTTACATTTTTATTTCTTTCCCCTTTCAGGACGTGGAAAGCTACGATCCAATCCTGAACCCGGTCCTGAACCGCGAGGTGCGGAGAACTGGCGGCAGAGTGTTGATCACTTTGGGAGATCAGGACATTGACTTGTCCCCATCCTTTGTAATATTCCTCTCCACCAGAGATCCCACGGTGAGTATCCGCGCGGCTCCTGGGAAATGGCTCCTGGAATGGCGACCTCCGTGATGATTACCGTTTATTGATATATTTTATTAGGTTGAATTCCCGCCAGATCTGTGTTCCCGCGTCACCTTCGTGAACTTCACCGTCACCCGCAGCAGTCTGCAGAGCCAGTGTCTCAATGAGGTCCTGAAGGCAGAAAGACCGGATGTGGATGAGAAGCGCTCGGATCTCCTGAAGCTGCAAGGTGAGATCAGGCTTGTACTGGGGGCGTGTCCACCAGTGGGGGTGTCACTACAGGGACTCGGGTGTGCTTTGGGGTGCATTGATACCCTTTTCTATCGCCAATATCGCATACTGATACTTTGTGGTGCGATTTGCGTCCATATAAATGAATGGGGTCACACTGCACTGCAAAGAATGGCATGCGATTGAACAGAGATGCGGTGCGATTCCTCTCACATGCAGGCTTCCCCACCACTCCTGTGATCTCGGGCTTGTCCTAGGGATCGTCATAGCCTGAGTTCTCAGGAGCGGTGCGGGAAACCTCCCTGCATGGTGATGTTGCTGACCAATCAGAAGCAGTCTAGCCCGTCCTGTCATCCCTGCGAGGAGAGGAAGGGATTCAAATCCACCGACTTGAGAAGCAGCTGGTTGTGTGGCAGCATGGGATCGGGAAGTTTCCCGCACTTCTCCTGTGTGAACGCAGGCTGACAATCCCTCGGCTCACACAGGAGAGGTGGGGAAAGTCATGCGATTTTGGACACGGATCACACGCCATTGCTGTTCAATTCGTATTCTATTCTTTGCAGTGACATTTGTGCCCATTCATTGTACGGATCAAAACGCACCGCAAAGTATCGGGAGCATTCGCACTTGTGAAAATACTCGGCATCGGCGCTTCCCTAGATTGAGTTGCAACATCCCAGCTGGTGAAATCAGGCTTACAGTGGGAGGGTCTGTCCTGTCGGGGGATTAGTGAACGCAGCGTACCCAATTGTACCATAGAGGATGTGTTTATCAGATGTTGGCCATCTACAGGTGAACCTGGAAAATAGAGAATATGGTGCAAAAGTTGATTTATTTCAGTGCAGCAACTTAAAAGGTGACACTAATATATGAGACTCATTCCATGCAAAGCAAGATAGTTCCAGCCGTGATTTGTCATCATTGTGATGATTATGGCTTACAGCTCATGAAAACCCCAAATCCACAATCTCAGAAAATGAGAATATTCCATGCAATCAATAAAACACGGATTGTACATAGAACAATATCGCACCTCTGAGAAGTAGAAGCTGCATATGTACTCAGGACTTGGTTGGGGCCCCTTTTGCAGCAATTACTGCCTCAATGCGGCGTGGCATGGAAGCTATCAGCCTGTGGCACTGCTGAGGTGTTATGGAAGACCAGGATGCTTCAATAGCGGCCTTCAGCTCTTCTGCATTGTTCGGTCTCATGTCTCTCATCTTTCTCTTGGCAATGCCCCATAGATTCTCTATGGGGTTCAGGTCAGGCGAGTTTGCTGGCCAATCAAGCACAGTAATCCCACGGTCATTGAACCAGGTTTTGGTGCTTTTGGCAGTGTGGGCGGAGCCAAGTCCTGCTGGAAAATGAAGTCGGCATCCCCATAAAGCTGGTCTGCGGAAGGAAGCAGGAAGTGCTCCAAAATCTCCTGGTAGACGGCTGCGGTGACCCTGGACTTAATGAAGCACAGTGGACCAACACCAGCAGATGACATGGCTCCCCAAATCAACACAGACTGTGGAAACTTCACACTGGACTTCAAGCATCTTGCAGTGTGTGCCTCTCCATTCTTCCTCCATACTCGGGGTCCTTGGGCCTCTCCATTCTTCCTCCATACTCGGGGTCCTTGGGGCCTCTCCATTCTTCCTCCATACTCGGGGTCCTTGGGCCTCTCCATTCTTCCTCCATACTCGGGGTCCTTGGGCCTCTCCATTCTTCCTCCATACTCGGGGTCCTTGGGCCTCTCCATTCTTCCTCCATACTCGGGGTCCTTGGGCCTCTCCATTCTTCCTCCATACTCCGGGTCCTCGGGCCTCTCCATTCTTCCTCCATACTCCGGGTCCTCGGGCCTCTCCATTCTTCCTCCATACTCGGGGCCCTTGTGCCTCTCCATTCTTCCTCCATACTCGGGGTCCTTGTGCCTCTCCATTCTTCCTCCATACTCGGGGTCCTTGTGCCTCTCCATTCTTCCTCCATACTCGGGGTCCTCGGGCCTCTCCATTCTTCCTCCATACTCGGGGTCCTTGGTTGCCAAATGAGATGCAAAAGTTGCTCTCATCAGAAAAGAGGACTTTGGACCACTGAGCAGCAGACCAGGTCTGTTTTTCTTTAGCCCAGGTAAGACGCTTCTGACGTTGTTTGTTGTTCAGGAGCGGCTTGACAAGAGGAATACGACATTTGAAGCCCATGTCCAGGATCCGTCTGTGTGTGGTGGCTCTTGATGCACTGACTCCAGCCTCAGTCCACTCCTTGTGAAAGTCCCCAACACTTTTGAATGGCCTTTTCCTGACAATCCTCTCCAGGCTGCGGTCATCCCTGCTGCTTGTGCACCTTTTTCTTCCACACTTTTCCCTTCCACATAACTTTCTATTAATGTGCTTTGATACAGCACTTTGGGAACATCCAACTTCTTCTGCAATTCCCTTTTGAGGCTTTCCCTCCTTATGGAGGGTGTCAGTGATGGTGTCAGGTCAGCAGTCTTTCCCATGATTGGGATTCCTACTGAACCAGACTGAGAGACCATTGAAAGGCTCAGGAACCCTTTGCAGGTGTTATGGCTGAATGAGCTGATTAGAGTGGGACACTTTGAGCCGAGATTATTCCACCTTTTCACAATATTCTAATTTTCTGAGATTGTGGATTTGGGGTTTTCATGAGCTGTAAGCCATAATCATCACAATGATGACAAATCACGGCTGGAACTATCTTGCTTTGCATGGAATGAGTCTCATATATTAGTGTCACCTTTTAAGTTGCTGCACTGAAATAAATGGAAAAATGAGAATCTGGTGCATTCATTCACTTTCACCTGTACATACCTGTGCAGGGAGAGGACAGTAAGTGACCGTGTTCTTCTCTTCCAGGCGAGTTCCAGCTCCGGTTGAGACAGTTGGAGAAATCTCTCCTGCAGGCTCTCAATGAGGTGAAAGGCCGCATTTTGGACGATGACACCATCATCACCACCCTTGAGAATCTGAAGAAGGAGGCAGCCGAGGTCACCCGGAAAGTGGAGGAGACGGACATTGTCATGCAGGAGGTGGAGTCGGTGTCACAGCAATACCTGCCCCTGTCCACAGCCTGCAGCAGCATTTATTTTACAATGGAGTCACTCAAACAGGTGAGGAGCTCCAGGATCTCCTTGTATGACATGCATGTCCCATATGGGGTGCAGGTATGACATCCGTGTTTAGTATTGGAAGTCGGCAACACGTTCCGTGTTCAGTGAAATATTTCATGTGACATGACCAACATACTTGACCGTATTTGATGCTTGCATGCCATAAACTCCCCTGTAGTGGCTGCTGTGTGCCTCTCCCCTTTGGGGCCCCAAACGCGTTTCCAGGACTGTTTGGTTGGGTGTGTCCCTATTGAGAGGAAAAATAATCTTCTCATTGTTGGTGTCAGACCCGGGTGTCCCCACATCTGTCTTCAGAGCCCTCCTTTTTTTTTTTTTTTTTGTCCAAAGGCCCCTTTCACACTGATGGTCCAATTGGGTCCAACAATCAGTTTTTCAGGTGGACTCGATTGGATCATCCATAGACCTCTATGGATCGGCAGGTGTTGGCGGACACCAGATCCCACCCTATATGCCAAAAACAGACGGATGGGGATCGGATCGGATGGCAGTTGGATGGAAATGGACAGGCGTTCCGTTTCCAATTGACCCCTCCCCCATAGAAGACAGCGGGCAGTGCCTGTGTCCTCTCTGCAGGAGCGGAGCGGACACGGACCTGTCATCCACCTGCTCAGTGGGGATCAGCGGAGCAAGCATGGACCTATCATCTGCCTGCTCAGCGGGGATCAGTGGAGCAAGCATGGACCTATCATCTGTCTGCTCAGCGGGGATCAGCGGAGCAAGCATGGACCTATCATCTGCCTGCTCAGCGGGGATCAGCAGAGCGAACACGGACCTATTCTCTGCCTGCTCAGCGGGGATCAGCAGAGCGAACACGGACCTATCCTCTGCCTGCTCAGTGGGGATCAGCGGAGCAAGCATGGACCTATCATCTGCTTGCTCAGCGGGGATCAGCAGAGTGAACACGGACCTGTCATCTGCCTGCTCAGCGGGGATCAGTGGAGCAAGCATGGACCTATCATCTGTCTGCTCAGCGGGGATCAGCGGAGCAAGCATGGACCTATCATCTGCCTGCTCAGCGGGGATCAGCAGAGCGAACACGGACCTATCCTCTGCCTGCTCAGTGGGGATCAGCAGAGCGAACACGGACCTATCATCTGCTTGCTCAGCGGGGGATCAGCAGAGCGAACACGGACCTGTCATCTGCCTGCTCAGCGGGGATCAATGGAGGGATCCCCTGCTGAGCAGGTGGATCCACTGAAGGGTCCGCCCTGTCTGAAAGGGACCTTAACACCTTTGTGCCGGCGCCTCCCGACCCTTTAAGAGTTTTCGGAGGCGGGCGGGGTTTTAGGGTCATGTGACTGCCGTGATTCACCGTCACGTTGATCACATGATCAGAAATGGTCCAGATTGCAAGGGGAGATCGGGACCTTTCTGTGACGGACATACATGCTGGGAGCGTGCAGGGCGCTCGCTCGCAGCACGTGTCTTTTCTAATGGCACACAGTGTGAAGGCCCAGATGCCCAGAGGCTGCATATTTGTGCTCGGTATCTCGGGGTTCATAGCAGCCCTACTTACACACTTAGGACGCCATATATAAACGCACGCGGCCTCTTTCATGGTGCTCTACCCGTCATTCATGAAGTTCTATGATTTTTCAGTTTTTCACCTTTTTTTTTTTCCTTGGTCTAGATCCACTTCCTGTACCAGTACTCCCTGCAGTTCTTTCTGGACATCTACCACACCGTGCTGTATGAGAATGGCCACCTGAAGGGTAACACGGATCACACTCAGCGCCTTTCCGTGATCACCAAAGACCTCTTCCAGGTACACGGACACCCCCTCCCCCGAACTGCCTGATCCCCCGTGGTAGGGAACAGAAATCGGTGAACCTTTCCTATACTTCTCCTCCAGGTGGCCTTCAACAGGGTGGCCCGAGGGATGCTGCATCAGGACCACATTACCTTCGCCATGCTGCTGGCCAGGATTAAGCTGAAGGGAATCATTGGGTAATGTTTCTGTTTGGTTTTGTTTGTTTTTCTGCTAGTTGGGATCATTTTGGCACTCTGTTGGCTAAATCTGACCACCTTCAGCCGGGTTCACACTAATGTGGTACAGAATTCACAGCTTTTTCTGTGCAAATTCCACACTGCATCAGAATCGCACCCAGTTCATGTGAACCGCTGCGGGTGTGTGTTAACACCCCGAAAGCGGCCCGAAAAACGCGGAGCAATGTGCAGAATCGGATCCCACGGGTGCGACTTGCCGGGGTCCCACGGGTGCGACTTGCCGGGGTCCCACGGGTGCGACTTGCCGGGGTCCCACGGGTGCGACTTGCCGGGGTCCCACGGGTGCGACTTGCCGGGGTCCCACGGGTGCGACTTGCCGGGGTCCCACGGGTGCGACTTGCCGGGGTCCCACGGGTGCGACTTGCCGGGGTCCCACGGGTGCGACTTGCCGGGGTCCCACGGGTGCGACTTGCCGGGGTCCCAGGGGTGCGACTTGCCGGGGTCCCAGGGGTGCGACTTGCCGGGGTCCCAGGGGTGCGACTTGCCGGGGTCCCAGGGGTGCGACTTGCCGGGGTCCCAGGGGGGTGCGACTTGCCGGGGTCCCACGGGTGCGAATAAACGTGCGATCCGATTCTAGTGCAGACCCAAATAGGGTCCTGCATGTTTTTGGGTGCGGTGTGATTGGAGACATACATAATGTACAGCTCCGATTGCACCGCACACACATGTGATCTGCAGGGAATGTGGTTCCTGATCACGTGATATACCGCACACGTGTGAACGCAGACTCAGTCTTGTGTAATTGTACCGGCTCTTCTCCTATATTACCTGAACTCCAAGTGGTTGTGGCGGGATGATGGCGGCTGGCTTCTCCCCGGTTCGGGTTTTACAGCCCACAGATGACTCTCCTGTAAATGCAATTGGAGAACTGCTTTTACAAGCAGCAGATGGGGGCCCCCCCATCCCCCACCACCCCCACTTCTACGGTCTCTGGGGCTAGGAGACCCGAGCTACCAGCTGGCATGTCCTCCGGTTGGCCGAACAAAGCTGGGATCGACGATCTGCTGTAGTAACCCGGAAGCATTGACCCGACATCACTTCCGGCGACATAACTTCTTATATTTTACCAATAAATTTGGTTATGTATTGTACATTTTTTGCATCGAAGTTCAAAAATGTGTATTCCCAAAAAATTGCATTTGAAAAATTTCTGTGCAAATACCAGGTAACCTAAAAAATTGCAAAAACCCGCCCATTTATTCTCTATGGCCTCTTCTTGAGAAAAATAATAATTTTCCTATTATGGAGCTGCTGATTTATTAAAAAGACGCTCTCCTGTCCTTGGCTCCAGCGGTGTCCTCACCTCAAGCAGGTTCACCGGCCGCCCTGTGTCCCTGGCACCGACCGCCCTGTGTCCCTGGCACCGGCCGCCCTGTGTCCCTGGCACCGGCCGCCCTGTGTCCCTGGCACCGGCCGCCCTGTGTCCCTGGCACCGGCCGCCCTGTGTCCCTGGCACCGGCCGCCCTGTGTCCCTGGCACCGGCATCTTAAGTGTGGGCGCCCGCCTGTGACGGCTTTACAGCCGGGTTCCTACCGCGCATGCGTGAGTAGCGCTGCGCCTTGTGAATGGTCCTGTAGTCTTCTGGGACCAGGTATGTGTCCCAAACGACTACAGGGAGGGAGGGGGGAGGACAGCTTCTGCTTTCTGCTGATCGCCTGTCCAAATCGAGTGCCCGCCCCCCAAAGGTGCCAATCCCTAACAGGCGGCGGAGGACGAGCCCTTAAAGCGGAAATTCCCCTTTTGGGTGGAAGCTTTAAAGCTGCCTACGCTGATCTGGCTGCACACTGTGAGCGTCTCTCCGCGACCAGCTCTTAGGTTCTCTGATTTCAGGAAGCTTAGTTTTGTATTATTTCCGGTACCTCTATGGCGCCATCAATGTTCTCCGCGCTTTACATATATATTGTACATTCACATCAGGCCCCGCCCCCGAGGAACGTACAATCTAAGGTCCCTAACTCACATTCATACATACACATATTAGGGACAATATAGACAGGAGCCAATTCACCTCCCAGCATGTCTTTGGAGTGTGGGAGGAAACCGGAGTACCCGGAGGAAACCCACGAAGGCACAGGGAGAACATGCAAACTCCAGGCAGGTGATACCATGGTTGGGATTGAACCGACGACCCGAGTACTGCCAGGGGGAAGTGCCCACCACTCAGCCACTGTGCTGCCCTAGTAGATGGCAAATTGCTAACCATTTTGTATCTGTTCATTCAGGGAGCCGACTTATGATCAGGAGTTCCAGCACTTCCTGAGAGGAAAAGAGATCGCCCTCGGTTCTTCGTCCGTGCCAAAAATCAGCGGCCTGTTGGAGGAGCAGGTGGAGGCCATGCTCAGACTCGCCAACCTGCCTGCCTTTAGGGATGTGACAGCCAAGGTGGAAGCTGATGATGTGAGTCCCGAGGAATCCGGAGTGCAGACAGGAATCTGCGGTCACATTTCACACTGCGGACTCACCTGATGCACTTTTTTGTTTCGTTTTTTTTCTTTGCAGCAATTCTGCATCTGGCTGGAGAGCAGCTCCCCGGAGCAGACGGTGCCGTACCTGTGGAGTGAAGAGAAGCCTGCTAGTAAGTACAGCTCTGAACACGATATGCGGTCCTGGACCTGGCCTGGAGATATAGGACATGTGGTCCTGGACCTGGCCTGGAGATATAGGACATGTGGTCCTGGACCTGGCCTGGAGATATAGGACATGTGGTCCTGGACCTGGCCTGGAGATATAGGACATGTGGTCCTGGACCTGGCCTGGAGATATAGGACATGCGGTCCTGGACCTGGCCTGGAGATATAGGACATGCGGTCCTGGACCTGGCCTGGAGATATAGGATATGCGGTCCTGGACCTGGCCTGGAGATATAGGACATGTGGTCCTGGACCTGGCCTGGAGATATAGGACATGTGGTCCTGGACCTGGCCTGGAGATATAGGACATGTGGTCCTGGACCTGGCCTGGAGATATAGGACATGTGGTCCTGGACCTGGCCTGGAGATATAGGACATGTGGTCCTGGACCTGGCCTGGAGATATAGGACATGTGGTCCTGGACCTGGCCTGGAGATATAGGACATGTGGTCCTGGACCTGGCCTGGAGATATAGGACATGTGTGGTCCTGGACCTGGCCTGGAGATATAGGACATGTGGTCCTGGACCTGGCCTGGAGATATAGGACATGTGGTCCTGGACCTGGCCTGGAGATATAGGACATGTGGTCCTGGACCTGGCCTGGAGATGTAGGATCTGCGGTCCTGGACCTGGCCTGGAGATATAGCCGAGAAGCAGAGAACCGCATGAAAATTATGTTTCGGAAAAAATCGATGACACAACATTAAGGCCTCATTCACACCACGGCGCCGAGACGTCCGTTTTTCTGCACGCATTCTGCAAGGGCGCAACAACATCAATTGCTCTCTCTGTGCCTGTTCACACCAACACTGGGATCGCATGCAGATCACATCAATTGTTCTCTATGTGCCTGTTCACACACCAACACTGGGATCACATGCAGATTGTTTTCTGCGCAACATGTATAAAACTCACACATTAAGGCCAATTCCACACGGCGTTCTGTCATCAGTTCAGTCACATTTTTTCCAAGAAACGGATCAGGGTACATCTGTTCATCAGTTCACATCCATGTTTACATAGTTTTTCATGTATTTTTCATCTGTTTACATCCGAGTTTGTTTTTTTTTTTGTCTGTTTACATCCGGGTTTTCTTTTTTTCGTCTGTTTACATCCGGGTTTTCTTTTTTTTCGTCTGTTTACATCCGGGTTTTCTTTTTTTTTTTCGTCTGTTTACATCCGGGTTTTCTTTTTTTTCGTCTGTTTACATCCGGGTTTTCTTTTTTTTCGTCTGTTTACATCCGGGTTTTCTTTTTTATCGTCTGTTTACATCCGGGTTTTCTTTTTTATGTCTGTTTACATCCGGGTTTTCTTTCTGTCTGTTTACATCCGGGTTTTCTTTATGTCTGTTTACATCCGGGTTTTCTTTTTTTTCGTCTGTTTACATCCGGGTTTTCTTTTTTTTTCGTCTGTTTACATCCGGGTTTTCTTTATGTCTGTTTACATCCGGGTTTTTTCTTTTTTTTCGTCTGTTTACATCCGGGTTTTTCTTTTTTTTTCGTCTGTTTACATCCGGGTTTTCTTTTTTTTTTTTCGTCTGTTTACATCCGGGTTTTCTTTTTTTTTTGTCTGTTTACATCCGGGTTTTCTTTTTTTTGTCTGTTTACATCCGGGTTTTCTTTCTGTCTGTTTACATCCGGGTTTTCTTTTTTTTTGTCTGTTTACATCCGGGTTTTCTTTTTTGTCTGTTTACATCCGGGTTTTCTTTCTGTCTGTTTACATCCGGGTTTTCTTTTTTTTCGTCTGTTTACATCCGGGTTTTCTTTTTTTTCGTCTGTTTACATCCGGGTTTTCCGAAAGAAAATAGGGTTTTCTTCCATTCAAGAAAACAGATGTTAACAAATGCGGACAGTAACAGACGTAAACAGATCCGTTTACATCCGCTAGTCCGTAGCAATGCAGGGTATCCGGTTTTCATCCATAAATGGACAGATGAAAAACAGATATACGGAACGCCTGGGTCCTGTGAGGCAGCACTGATTCAACTGATCGGCACTGTTAGGTGGCACTGATGGGGCGACACTGATGATCAGTGTAGATGTTCCTCTGCGAAATGCCACTTACTGGCTCTCCTCCTCACACTGTCAGCGACTGCGGCGGGCATTCTGACACTGGGGGCGGGAACTGACTAACTTCCAGTGACACCAATAGTGATCAGTGCTGATAAAAAGCCCTGACACTGTACTGACATCACTGGGCAGGAAGGGGTTAACATCTGGGGCCATCAAAGGGTTAACTGTGTGCTGTGTTACTAGGGAGACATGCTGTGCAGAGATACAAAGCAGCATGTCCTTGCTGATGGGAGGGGTCTGTGTTGTGTACATACAGACCTCTCCCCTGCCAATTTTACACAGGGAATCTTCAGCTGGGCCCCTGTGATTGGTATGCTTAGCTGCCAATGGCGGTGCCCTCACCCCCTACCCAGAAATGCAAATCCTGTGTATATATACGTGATTGTGCGCAGCCCTGCCGCTGTGTAGCAGTACTTCCTCTATAGGGCGGATGGCAAGCGGTTTAACTAGTTTTGTAGTGGGAAAGGTCAGACCCTGTCGGGGGAAGTGCTCCTTCAGGGTGGTTCCTGACACGGTCACCTGACCAGCCAGGGGAATCCTGCCCAATGCCCCGGAACGAAAGGAACCCGTGTGCCTGATGAAGGGTTTCATTGATTGCTCCGTAATCATTGGATCGGCCGAATGCGGACCCAGCAGCAGTAATAGATTATGGCTGACGTGGGGTTCCGGTATCTGCTCTGCCTGTGATTGGTGATGAGTGTGAAGACAGGAAATGCGCCTCGGTTCAGACCGCTGCGACTTCAGGTGCGACATGCCATTTACAAATCACAGCTGAAGATGCATCCAATGTATTTCTATGGCGCTGTCTTCATAGGTGTGATTTCAAGTAGTGCGATTTGACATCTAGTTCCTGCGTGACTTCAGTGCGATTTCACTCTCAGACTAGAAGGTAAATGGCGCTGAAGTTGCACCTGTCTATAGCGTTTGAAGTTGCGCTGTAAATGGGACCAAATCGCACCACTTTGATATCTCATTCAGTGTGAACCGGAGCTGAACGTAATCATCCAAAATGTAAACATTCTTGCTTTTGATTTTGTTTCAGCGCTTATCGGTCAAGCCGTCCACCGCTTGCTGCTCATCCAAGCCTTCCGTCCGGACCGCCTTCTGGCCATGGCGCATATCTTTGTCTCCTACATCCTGGGGGATTCCTTCATGTCCGTCATAGACCAGCCATTGGACCTGGCCCATATTGTGGATACAGAGGTGATGGGCTGTATATGTGTGTGTATGTATATGTATATATATGTATATGTGTGTGTATATATATATATATATATATATATAATAAAATGTTCCTGTAGCAATAAATTAAGTGGATGAAATGTGAAAATCGCTAAAGACTTATTCATTATGTAGTATACAGCAGAGAACATTATTTGAACCTTTGCAGATTTTGCCTCAATGAAATGAAGGGTCTATATTTTTTATCATAGGTGGATTTTAAATGATAGAGACAGAATATCAACAAAAAATCCAGAAACCCGATACAAATGTTATGAATGGAGTTGCAGTTCAGTGAGTAAAATAAGTATTTGATCCCCAACCAACAATGATTCTGGCTCCCACAGACTGGCCATGTGCTCATGTGGTACACAGATCAGTCCTGTCAATGGAAGAAGGCGCTCCTAATGACAACTCGTTATGTGTATAATAGACCCGTCCACAGAATCTTTTTTTTCCATCCAAACCTCACCACCACCATGGGCAAGACCAAAGATCTGTCAGAGGAAGTCGGGGACAACACTGTACACCTGCACAAGGCTGGAATGGGCTACAAGACCATCAGCAAGAAGTTTGGTGAGAAGGAGACAACTGTTGGAACGATTATTCGCAAATGGAAGAAATACAAAATATCCATCAATTGCCTTCAGTCTGGAGCTCCATGCAGGATTCTGCCTCATGGGGTAAGGATGGTCCTGAGAAAAGTGACAGATCAGCCCAGAACTACACGGGAGGAGGTTATGAATTATCTCCAGGCAGTTGGGACCACAGTCAGCAAACCAACCATTGGTGACATGGATTGAAATCCTGCAGTGCCCGCAAGGTCCCCCTCCTCAAGATGCCACATGTCCAGACCCGTCTGAAGCTTGCCAATGGACATCTAAATGATTCGGAGAAGGATTGGGAGAAAATGCTGTGGTCAGATGAGACCAAAATTAGCTCTTTGACAATAACTCGACTCACTGTGTTTGGAGGAAGAAATGCTGACCATGACCCTAAGAACCCAGTCCCTACAGTTCAGCACGGAGGTGGAAACATTGTGCTTTGGGGCAGTTTCTGTGCTAAAGGTACAGGCCCACTTTGCCGCATTGAGGTGACAATGGGTGGGGCCTTGTGTTGTAAAATCTTGGATGAGAACCTTCTCTCAGCCAGAACACCTGAAGAACGGACGTGGTTGGGTTTTCCAGCATGACAATGACCCAAAACATACCGCCAAGGAGAGTCTCCAGATGAAGCACATTAAGGTCATAGGGTGGCCTAGCCGGTCTCCAGACCTTAATCCTATAGAAAATGTATGGAGAGAGCTGAAACTTCGAGTTGCCAAACGTCAGCCAAGAAACACTAAGGATTTAGAGAAGATCTGTAAAGAAGAGTGGACCAAAATCCCTCCTGAGATGTCTGCAAACCTGTGAACCAACTACATGAACGTCTGACCTCTGTGCTCGCCAACAAGGGTTCCTCCACCAACTACAAGGAACGTCTGACCTCTGTGCTCGCCAACAAGGGTTCCTCCACCAACTACAAGGAACGTCTCACCTCTGTGCTCGCCAACAAGGGTTCCTCCACCAACTACAAGGAACGTCTGACCTCTGTGCTCGCCAACAAGGGTTCCTCCAACTACAAGGAACGTCTCACCTCTGTGCTCGCCAACAAGGGTTCCTCCACCAACTACAAGGAACGTCTCACCTCTGTGCTCGCCAACAAGGGTTCCTCCACCAACTACAAGGAACGTCTCACCTCTGTGCTCGCCAACAAGGGTTCCTCCACCAACTACAAGGAACGTCTCACCTCTGTGCTCGCCAACAAGGGTTCCTCCACCAACTACAAGGAACGTCTGACCTCTGTGCTCCCCAACAAGGGTTCCTCCACCAACTACAAGGAACTTCTGACCTCTGTGCTCCCCAACAAGGGTTCCTCCACCAACTACAAGGAATGTCTCACCTCTGTGCTCGCCAACAAGGATTCCTCCACCAACTACAAGGAACGTCTCACCTCTGTGCTCACCAACAAGGATTCCTCCACCAACTACAAGGAATGTCTCACCTCTGTGCTCGCCAACAAGGATTCCTCCACCAACTACAAGGAACGTCTCACCTCTGTGCTCACCAACAAGGGTTCCTCCACCGACTACAAGGAACGTCTGACCTCTGTGCTCACCAACAAGGGTTCCTCCACCAACTACAAGGAACGTCTCACCTCTGTGCTCACCAACAAGGGTTCCTCCACCAACTACAAGGAACGTCTCACCTCTGTGCTCACCACAAGGGTTCCTCCACCAACTACAAGGAACGTCTGACCTCTGTGCTCACCAACAAGGGTTCCTCCACCAACTACAAGGAACGTCTCACCTCTGTGCTCACCAACAAGGGTTCCTCCACAAGTCTTGTTTTGCTTGGGGATCAAATACTTATTGTACTCCCTGAACTGCAACTCCATTTGTATTTGTATACAATACAATACATTTGTATTGTGTGTTGTTTCTGGATTTTTGGTTGATTTTCTATCATTTAAAATACACCTATAATAACAATTATAGACCCTTCATTTCTGTGTTAATTGGCGAACGTACGAAATCTGCAGGGGATCAAATCGTTGTTTTTCCCACTGTAAATCATTTGTATGAATTCTGATTTCTACAGGTGAAACCCAGCACTCCTATACTGATGTGCTCCGTCCCCGGATATGACGCCAGCGGCCGCGTGGAGGACCTGGCAGCGGAACAGAATACCCAGATTACATCTATAGCCATTGGTATGGCCTGTTGGCTCTCTACACGTGGCCTGTTGGCTCTCTACACGTGGCCTGTTGGCTCTCTACACGTGGCCTGTTGGCTCTCTACACGTGGCCTGTTGGCTCTCTACACGTGGCCTGTTGGCTCTCTACACGTGGCCTGTTGGCTCTCTACACGTGGCCTGTTGGCTCTCTACACGTGGCCTGTTGGCTCTCTACACGTGGCCTGTTGGCTCTCTACACGTGGCCTGTTGGCTCTCTACACGTGGCCTGTTGGCATATGGGATGTTTTGCTAACGGTATTTGTATCTTTTCCACCTTCAGGCTCTGCAGAGGGATTTAATCAAGCGGAGAAAGCCATCAATACTGCTGTGAAGTCTGGAAGGTCAGTCCTAACGAATGTTTACATTGCAGGCATTGGCGAATATTTAGTCCCATTCAGGCACACATCCCCCTCGCTCCAGCTGTGGGTGCGCGCTCGCTGGCTGTGGGTGCGCGCGCGCTCGCTGGCTGTGGGTGCGCGCTCGCTGGCTGTGGGTGCGCGCTCGCTGGCTGTGGGTGCGCGCTCGCCGTTGCTAGCTGGCTGTGGGTGCGCGCTCGCCGGCTGTGGGTGCGCGCTCGCCGTTGCTAGCTGGCTGTGGGTGCGCGCTCGCCGGCTGTGGGTGCGCGCTCGCCTTTGCTAGCTGGCTGTGGGTGCGCGCTCGCCGGCTGTGGGTGCGCGCTCGCCGTTGCTCGCTGGCTGTGGGTGCGCGCTCTCCGGCGCTCGCTGGCTTTACGCTCACGGGCTGTGGCTGCACGCTCCCCCGGCTCTCAGCGGCTACTCAAATAGTCCTTGTTAAGATGAAAAGCGATAAAGGGAAGCTGCTCTCCATTCGTCTCATGTATGATCAGATGTTCACCTATCCTGCAACCCTCTACGTCTTTCACTCCAGCCCGTGAATGTTCCTAGACTGTACAAATACGCACCACGTGGGGTGACACGTGTTAGGGCTTGCAGGATGGAACTTGTGCATCGAACATTTAAGAGCTGATCAGTCTCTCCCTGCCTCCAAGTAGCAAATCTCAAGCCCTGCAGTTGGTCACCCAGGCATCCAGCTTTGCATCATGGGAGTAAAGGGAGTAAAACACGACTCGCATTGAGGTAGTAAACCTTTGCCCAAGATCTCCCATCCCCCCAATGCTGTGCATGAGAGCAGCGGCTCCCTACCTTCTCACAGGGCGATTTTATAGCCATTGGCTCCTGTTGCTGTCAATCAAATCCCAAGATGGGGGCAGTGCATTTTCTGCTGTCGGTCTATGGACATGGGCAGTGGGGCTTTTATGAGTGATTCCTCAAGTATTTCCCTTTCCCCACAGCAAGCAGCTTGCTAGGGGGTGGGTACTTGGAAGACAGGAGGGGCCAGTGGTGCCGGCAGGGGACCCCAAAAGAAGAGGATTGGGGCCGCTCTATGCAAAACCATTACGCAGAATAGGGAAGTATAAAACCCACTTTGTGAACCTTGTCTGTGCAAACCCTGATATTACCTTGTAATCGCTGTGCTGCATAGAACTTAAGTGGAGCTGTGGGAGGGGCCTAGCAGGCCACACCCACCACAAGCTGCCTGCAGAAAACTAGAGGAGGAGGTGTAGACAAGACCAGCAGATCAATCCTTCCTGCAGGTAAAGTGCGGGAGGAGTTTCATGGCGGCAGGAGGGGTTTCATGGCGGCCTACTTGGCACAGATCTGGAATAAAAACACAAAGGACCCCAATATTCGTGTGAGAATTGGCAGGGCTCTTCTATTTGTGTAGCCCAAGTTTTAGCCTTAGGTCACATGTCAAACTGGGGGCCCTCCAGTTGTCAAACTACAAGTCCCATGAGGCATTGCATGATTGACAGCTACAAGCATGACTCCCAAAGGCAGGGGCATGATGGGACTTGTAGTTTCACAACAGCTGGAGGGCCACCAGTTTGACTCCCCTGCCTTTAGGTAAATCTCTTGCTCCGCACAGCCAGAGCCAACTTTTCCCTTGAACCTGGCAGTGCGAGCTTTAACCCCTTCGCGCTGGTGCCTCCTGGCCCTTTAAGGGTTTCAGAAGCCACGGGGTGGGGTTTAGGGTCATGTGACACGCCGTCACGGCGGTCACCTGTTCGGGAAAGGTCCCGTTCAAAAGAGGCGATCGGGACCTTTCTGTGAGTACCAGACGTGTGCTGGAAGCACTCGGGGCGCGCGCTCTCAGCACACATGTTCTTTTTTAATAGAACGCAAATCTGCGGCTGCTGCTCGGTGTCCATTCCCAGACGCCGGGAGGCCGCACATTTGCGTTCGGCCGGCGTGAAGAGGTTAACCATCGCATGCGAAGCACGGTAATGGATACGATTGAGATCGCTGTATTTGGATCATTGGTCGTTACGTTGATGGTAACGGTGGCTGGGTGCTCGGTCTCTGATTTGGCGAGGTCCCGCTCACACCTTTGCGGTGTCGTAATGTTGGATTTGCTGCCCTGGCCTGGGGTGGATGGGCCCTGGCCTGGGGTGGATGGGCCCTTGGTGGGTCATGTACCCCTCAGCACTCATAGAACATTTCTGGCTGCAGATGGGTGATGCTGAAGAATGTACATCTGGCGCCTGGCTGGCTGATGCAGCTGGAGAAGAAGCTCCATTCTCTACAACCACATTCGTCCTTCCGACTGTTCCTCACCATGGAGATCAATCCCAAGGTACAGCTTGAAGAATGGTTGGTTGACATAAACGTTTATCTGCCATGTTTGCTGAGCCTCTGATTCCTCTCCCAGGTCCCCGTGAATCTGCTGCGCGCTGGGCGGATCTTTGTGTTTGAGCCTCCTCCTGGTGTGAAGGCCAACATGCTGAGAACCTTCAGCAGTATTCCAGTGTCCAGGATCTGTAAGGTAAGGAAGTGACATCACTGAGGATCGGCCAATCCGCTCCCTGGACACCTGCGTCCTCATTAACTCTTGTTCGTTTGTAGGCTCCAAATGAGCGCGCCCGTCTGTACTTCCTGCTAGCTTGGTTCCATGCCATCATCCAGGAACGTCTGCGCTACGCTCCCCTGGGTTGGTCGAAGAAATATGAATTTGGGGAATCTGATCTGAGATCTGCCTGTGACACGGTGGACACCTGGCTGGACGACACGGCTAAGGTAAGTCGCTGGGGTGGTACTTACGCTGGGAGGTATTCTGAAGGGCCGCCGACCGATCAAAGTGTGCCCCGTTCCTGCTGACCCGGCTGAATTTGGACTCGTTTAATCGACGGCCGACAAAGGGACGAGCTGCAAGACTGCTATTGATCTGCAGCCACTGAACCGTGTAGTCTGAGAGCCGCAGGTGGGATTTGTTCCAGTGGAGGGATTCCTACCAATCTATAGCCCGCTGCATCCCTGGTCTACCAGCCGGTCATTTCTATGGTGTCACTCCCCAGAAAATGTAAACATTTCCGAGAGTTGTTAAACCTGCAGCCCCCAGTGCCTGAAACCATGCAATTGTTAGCCGTGTGCAGCCGAGTGTGCACCCCCACATACCCCCACACACGCCACCCACCCCCCCCCATACCCCCCCCACACACGCATACACACACACCCCAACACACCCCCCAACCCCCACCCGCACATACCCCCACACACCCAACCCCCACCCCCACACCCCCCCCCCACCCCCACACCCCACCCCCCCCACACACCCCCCCCCCCCCCCCCACCCAACCCCCCCCCCCCCCCCCCCCCCCCCCCCCCCCCCCCCCCCCCCCCCCCCCCCCCCCCCCCCCCCCCCCCCCCCCCCCCACCCCCCCCCCCCCCCCCCCCCCCCCCCCCCCCCCCCCCCCCCCCCCCCCCCCCCCCCCCCCACCCACACACGCACCCACCCATACCCCCCCCCACACCTGCATACCCACACCTGCATACCCACACCCGCATACCCCCACACCCGCATACCCACACCCGCATACCCACACCCGCATACCCCACACACCCGCATACCCACACCCGCATACCCACACCCGCATACCCACACCCACACCATACCCCACCCCCCCATACCCCCACACCCGCATACCCACACCCGCATACCCCACCCGCATACCAACACCCCACATACCCCACACCCATACCCACACACGCATACCCACACACGCATACCCACACACGCATACCCACACACGCATACCCACACACCCACCCCCACACCCACCCACCCACACCCACCCACCCACACACGCACACCCACCCACACCCACCCCCCCACACACGCATACCCACCCACACCCGCATACCCCCACCCACACCCACCCACACACGCATACCCACCCACCGCTATCCTCCTTACCCTAGAGGTATAATACTTCTATTGCAGGGTGCTTGTAAGATGGCCATATATTGGGGGGCATATTTGTGGGCCATCACTTCTGACATTCAGCACACTTTCACTGCGGATGAATATATTTGGGGTTTTTAAAATACTGTAATTGATTCACCACCAGGGAATGTTTAATGAAAGTCTCATTCACGTAAATGGTGTTCGGCTTCACATACCTCCATTTGGATCTGTTCCAGGGCCGCCAGAACATCTCCCCCGACAAGATCCCGTGGTCTGCCCTGAAGACCCTGATGGCGCAGTCTATTTACGGAGGTCGAATCGACAACGAGTTCGATCAGCGGCTGCTCAATACGTTTCTTGGAGAGGCTCTTCACCACCTCAAGCTTCGATGGCGACTTTAAACTTGCTTGTAAAATCGATGGCCACAAGGACATCCAAATGCCGGATGGTATCAGGTACATGCGCGCCAATTCTGCCGCTGTCCTTTCCATAGTCATTGTCCCATATAAAGAGGACCTGTCTGTTTGGGGGCTTTTCTGCTTTGTACATTCCTTTCTAATTCCATAAATGTGCAGCTGATTGCAGAGAAGGTGAAATCTTTTCATGATGACGTCAATCTGAGTCATCACAGGAGAACTACAGATGTGGATTGCTGACAGCTGATTATTTTGGCTTCACATGATCCAAATATTCAGCTCCGCTGCCGAAATATCCGTCCTGATCATGTAGCCTTAAATCCCAGGCTGACAGGTTTCTCTTAAAGCGAAGTTCCACCCAAGAGTGGAGGCTTCACATTTCTGCCTCCAATCCAATCCACCCCCCCCCCCCCTCCCTCCCTACCCCTCCCTCCCTCCCTCCACTACCACATATGGGGGGAGGGGGAGCAGGTACCCGGTATTGATAGGTACCCGCTCCCACCTCCAGCTGAGTTCACTGCCCTCTGAGTCACTTCCAAGGTCCTAGAGGACTGCAAAAAAAAAAAAAAGAAATGCAGTGACATTGATCTCAGGATTATTCTGCATTTTTCAATTTTTTTTTTTGCACTGAGGCCTGCAGAGCATTGCGCATGTGGTTGGGTGTGTATGGGCTCTTCAATGCCTCCACCAGCTGTATGGACCTGCAATTGTAAGACTGGAGGAAGTGAGGCAGGACTGCAGAAGGTAGAGGAGGAACCATTACGGCGCTCTGAACAGTCCCTCTGCGGTGTTGGTAGGTGGGACATGTAAAACAATCCCAAACCTTGAATGAAGCGGCTGTGCGGGCGGAGCGGTGTGTGCAAGCATGCTTCATGTTAGATCCAAAAAATATGGGTGTCATGTGAAGCATGGGCTAAAACATGGACTTGGCATGTAAAAGGACCAAACGTTAGGGAATGTGTATTCCAAGAATGAATGTGTTTTTTGTTTTGTTTGTTTTGCTGTTTTTTTTCTGTGATGTGTTTTGTTTTTGTTGCGGGTTTTGTGTTTGTTTGTTTTTTTTTTGTTTGTTTTTTTTTCTGTGATGTGTTTTGTTTTTGGTTTGTTTTGTTTTTTTTACTTTATTTTTCGTTTTGTGGTGTATTTGTTTCCAGGTTACACTGTTTAACATTTCCAATGTGTTTTGTTACAAATGTTTCTTTTCTTTCTTTTAGGCGCGATGAGTTTGTTCAGTGGGTGGAATTGCTCCCTGACACCCAGACTCCATCCTGGCTAGGATTACCGAACAACGCAGAGAGGGTCCTCCTCACCACTCAGGGTAAAGTGCCCCCCCATAGGACAGTCCCCGTGTCCCATCCAATGTCTCCATGATTGTCTCTTACATTCTCTACTATACGTGACTCAAGCTGGTCATACATGCACTGGAATTCAGCCGCTTCAGCAGGGAGCGGTTGACGTTTGATCCATGCATGGACAGGAAGGTTGTATAGAAGGCGATCTCCTTGGAAAAGTCGCCCTGTTGGGTTTTTCCAGCTTGATTGGCTATAGTCTGCAACACTGATCTGTATGGTGGCGGGGATGCCCAATTGCTGAACAGGGAGGATTCCTCCATCCACAATGAGTGTGCGGATGGAGGAATCAAGTTTTTCTCTTTTTTTTTTTTTTTTTTCTTTTTTCTTTTTCCTGTTCGACCTGCTGATTTGAACAAAAAAAACTTTATAGGTTGCCTAACCCACCTTCTGTTTCAGCTTCTCCTTCCTGAGTGTCATCCATCCTGTTGTGGTTTACTAACGTGTCACGTTGTTCTTGGATTGTCCTGTAACACGCGTGTCTCATGATTGTGCCGCGGTGATGCGTGGTCGATGTGGTGACTGCGTTCCGTCTCTTCTCCACCACGCATCGGCGGTCGTCTCACCTCTGTTCTCATCCTTCAACAGTCTTGTATTTTCCTGGCATTTCTCTGACTCCTCTGCCTGCCATCTCCTCCCCCTCTGTCCTCTCCAACTCCTCCCCCTCTGTCCTCTCCAACTCCTCCCCCTCTGTCCTCTCCAACTCCTCCCCCTCTGTCCTCTCCAACTCCTCCCCCTCTGTCCTCTCCAACTCCTCCCCCTCTGTCCTCTCCAACTCCTCCCCCTCTGTCCTCTCCAACTCCTCCCCCTCTGTCCTCTCCAACTCCTCCCCCTCTGTCCTCTCCAACTCCTCCCCCTCTGTCCTCTCCAACTCCTCCCCCTCTGTCCTCTCCAACTCCTCCCCCTCTGTCCTCTCCAACTCCTCCCCCTCTGTCCTCTCCAACTCCTCCCCCCCCTCTGTCCTCTCCAACTCCTCCCCCCCTCTGTCCTCTCCAACTCCTCCCCCTCTGTCCTCTCCAACTCCTCCCCCTCTGTCCTCAACAACCCAGTCCGTTGTTTTCTTTGTGGTTTTGTTTCTGTTTTTGCCGTCAGGCTCCGTACTTTTTGTTGTGCGTCTTTTTGTTTTGGGATTCAGTTTAGTTTGCTTTACGTTGCCCCGCATGTGTTTGTTTTCTCCCCTCTGTGGTTCAGGCATTGACATGATCAGTAAAATGCTGAAAATGCAAATGCTGGAGGATGAGGACGACTTGGCTTACGCGGAGACCGAGAAGAAGCAGAGGACTGACTCCACGTCTGACGGGGCGCCCGGCCTGGATGAGAACCTTACACACCACCACCGCCTGCAACTGGCTCCACGTCATCCCGCAGTCCCTCAACCACCTCAAACGTACCGTGGAGAACATAAAGGTGAGTCCATGAACAAAGCCACTTGGCCCGGAATTGTATGGCGGTGCACGCTGTGAGAAGCCTCGGGTGGAAGATGCTGTCCTGGGGGTCGTATTCTGCTCTGCCACTGAATGACGGCTTTCTTCCGGGGGGCTCAAGCTGCTGCTTGCATGCTGAGGGGTCCTCGTGGTGAAAGTCTGGGAATTTATTATTCTGAGTAATGTTGGCAGGGATCAGGCAAAGCCCATCCGTGGCTTCCTACCGGACTGTCATGTGTACTTCAAATGATACATCTACTGGAAATGCATGTTCCCCCTCCTGTGCCTGTTCTGCCATGGGGGTCAAAGCCTAAACCTAACTCATCCTAAAAATGTCCCCTGACCCCCCCCCCCCCCCCCCCCCCCCCCCACGCCTGTGCTGGCTAACCTGTGTAAGGAAGCTGTATATAGATGTATTACCTACTTCCAGCCTGCCCTGTGACCCGGCAACAGGGGAGAGGAGAGGGCGTGGTGACAACGGCTGGGAAATGCGGGGAGGTGGTGTCACCCATAGTCTCCCATGTTGGTGTCAGTGCTTCCTCGCTGCCACAGGGGAGCCGGATCATGTGACCAAAGTCGGCTGCAAACAGGTAAGTATATATCAGACGTCTTTCTTACAAAGGATAGTGGGGGGGGGGCATTTTTTAGAACAAGTTGGGTTTAGGCTGGGATTCTGCTTCACATGTCTTAGGTGGGTGCAGGTGGACCCCAGCAGTATCCAAGGTGTGGGAAGGTTAGTCCTCGACTTTTGTATCTGATATTTGGGGTTTCCATATCCAAATCTGGATTTAAAGTGGTTGTAAACCTCAGATGTTTCCCTCTATAGCTGGGGTCTCCAAACCTCAAAACTAAGGGCCAGTTTACTGTCCTTCAGACTTTAGGGGGGTCGGCCCAGTGGGAGCAGAAAATGTCAGTGGGAGGAATGGTGCCCCATCATTGGTGTCAGTGGGGGGAATAGTGCCCCATCATTGGTGTCAGTGGGAGGAATAGTGCCCCATCATTGGTATCAGTGGGAGGAATGGTGTCCCATCAATGGTGTCAGTGGGAGGAATAGCGCCCCATCATTGGTGTCAGTGGGAGGAATAGCGCCCCATCATTGGTGTCAGTGGGAGGAATAGTGCCCCATCATTGGTGTCAGTGGGAGGAATAGTGCCCCATCATTGGTATCAGTGGGAGGAATAGTGCCCCATCATTGGTGTCAGTGGGAGGAATAGTGTCCCATCATTGGTATCAGTGGGAGGAATGGTGTCCCATCAATGGTGTCAGTGGGAGGAATAGTGCCCCGTCATTGGTGTCAGTGGGAGGATTAGTGTCCCGTCATTGGTGTCAGTGGGGGGAATAGTGCCCCATCATTGGTGTCGGAGGAATAGCGCCCCATCATTGGTGTCAGTGGGAGGAATAGCGCCCCATCATTGGTGTCAGTGGGAGGAATAGCGCCCCGTCATTGGTGTCAGTGGGAGGGATAGCGCCCCATCATTGGTGTCAGTGGGAGGAATGGCGCCCCATCATTGGTGTCAGTGGGAGGAATGGTGCCCCATCATTGGTGTCAGTGGGAGGAATGGTGCCCCGTCATTGGTGTCAGTGGGAGGAATAGCGCCCCGTCATTGGTGTCAGTGGGAGGGATAGCGCCCCATCATTGGTGTCAGTGGGAGGAATAGCGCCCCGTCATTGGTGTCAGTGGGAGGGATAGCGCCCCGTCATTGGTGTCAGTGGGAGGAATAGCGCCCCGTCATTGGTGTCAGTGGGAGGAATAGTGCCCCATCATTGGTGTCAGTGGGAGGAATGGTGCCCCATCATTGGGAGGGATGGTGCCCCATCATTGGGAGGGATGGTGCCCCATCATTGGGAGGGATGGTGCCCCATCATTGGGAGGGATGGTGCCCCATCATTGGTGTCAGTGGGGCGGGATGGTGGCCCGTCGTCGGGGGTCAGTGGGGCGGGATGGTGGCCCGTCGTCGGGGGTCAGTAGGGCGGGATGGTGGCCCGTCGTCGGGGGTCAGTGGGGCGGGATGGTGGCCCGTTGTCGGGGGTCAGTGGGGGCGGGATGGTGTCCCGTCGGGGGTCAGTGGGGGCGGGATGGTGTCCCGTCGGGCGTCAGTGGGGGCGGGATGGTGTCCCGTCGGGCGTCAGTGGGGGCGGGATGGTGTCCCGTCGGGCGTCAGTGGGGGCGGGATGGTGTCCCGTCGGGCGTCAGTGGGGGCGGGATGGTGTCCCGTCGGGCGTCAGTGGGGGCGGGATGGTGTCCCGTCGGGCGTCAGTGGGGGCGGGATGGTGTCCCGTCGGGCGTCAGTGGGGGCGGGATGGTGTCCCGTCGGGCGTCAGTGGGGGGCGGGATGGTGTCCCGTCGGGCGTCAGTGGGGGCGGGATGGTGTCCCGTCGGGCGTCAGTGGGGGCGGGATGGTGTCCCGTCGGGCGTCAGTGGGGGCGGGATGGTGTCCCGTCGGGCGTCAGTGGGGGCGGGATGGTGTCCCGTCGGGCGTCAGTGGGGGCGGGATGGTGTCCCGTCGGGCGTCAGTGGGGGCGGGATGGTGTCCCGTCGGGCGTCAGTGGGGGCGGGATGGTGTCCCGTCGTCAGGGGTCAGTGGGATGGATAAGGGCAAACAAACGGCTGCATCCAGCCCCTGGGACCCCTGCTTTATAGTGTGTTCTTGTCTCAGTCTAGAGCACTGAGTGTCATTTCTGCCTGCTGCCTCCTTCCTATATCAGCCTTTAGCTGCATTCAGAGCTGAGTCACTTCTGACAAGTTTTTCTGACACCAAAAGATAAATGCTAACAGGTGGGAGCTCCAGCACACGGCTTTTGATTGACAGCCTCAGCTCTTTTCCTGCTTTCTGTGTGGAGGGGGTGTCTTTTCTCTCCAATCAGCTCTCAGCTCCTCTCACTGAGCTCTGCAGAGTAACTTTACCTCTCCACCCCCTTTTTCTGAACTCTCGGACAAGCTGCATTTTGAATGGATGTAGTGGAGAAGGCTGCAGATAAACAGGTACAACGTATGTAGGTGGATTAGTTTCCTCTCTGTAAACCCTCCATAGCCCCAGTGCAGTGACCGGCCTCAGGTGATACACAATCACTTCCAGACTTCTCAGGGTGTTGGGGACACTGCTAGGCACATGGGGGCGCCTGATATTCTGGGTGGGGGGATCTTTGTGCTGCACGTGAGCCGCACCCAGAGGCCAGCCCACCGATCTCTGATGACGCATTGACTATTGTATTCTCCTCGCAGGATCCTCTGTTCAGGTTCTTCGAACGAGAAGTCAAGATGGGCGCCAAATTGCTGCAAGATGTGCGCCAAGATCTCACCGATGTGGTCCAGGTCTGTGAAGGAAAGAAGAAGCAGACAAACTATCTGCGCACTCTCATCAATGAGCTGGTGAAAGGTAAGTGGCCGGAACCGACCAATCAAGGGTTGGGGGGGAGGGGGGGGTGACGGAGGGCTTTGTGCCTTAGTGAAGTGCTTCCCTCCAGCCTTGGACAGGTGGGCCGGCCCCTCCCCTCCAGCCTTGCCCCTGCCCTCCGGCCTTGCCCCTCCCCTCCGGCCTTGCCCCTCCCCTCCGGCCTTGCCCCTCCCCTCCGGCCTTGCCCTGGTGTGCCGGCTTCTCCCCTCCGGCCTTGCCCCTCCCCTCCGGCCTTGCCCCTCCCCTCCGGCCTTGCCCCTCCCCTCCGGCCTTGCCCCCTCCCCTCCGGCCTTGCCCCTCCCCTCCGGCCTTGCCCCTCCCCTCCGGCCTTGCCCTGGTGTGCCGGCCTTGCCCTGGTGTGCCGGCCTTGCCCTGGTGTGCCGGCCTTGCCCTGGTGTGCCGGCCTTGCCCTGGTGTGCCGGCCCCTCCCCTCCAGCCTTGCCCCTCCCCTCCAGCCTTGCCCCTCCCCTCCAGCCTTGCCCCTCCCCTCCAGCCTTGCCCCTCCCCTCCAGCCTTGCCCTGGTGTGCCGGCCCCTCCCCTCCAGCCTTGCCCTGGTGTGCCGGCCCCTCCCCTCCAGCCTTGCCCCTCCCCTCCAGCCTTGCCCCTCCCCTCCAGCCTTGCCCCTCCCCTCCAGCCTTGCCCCTCCCCTCCAGCCTTGCCCCTCCCCTCCAGCCTTGCCCCTCCCCTCCAGCCTTGCCCCTCCCCTCCAGCCTTGCCCCTCCCCTCCAGCCTTGCCCCTCCCCTCCAGCCTTGCCCTGGTGTGCCGGCCCCATTGGATTTCAGATCTGTCAGTCTTGGAGGCTCAGCATCACATGTGGGCGTTACCTATGTAAATACAGCTTGCCTAGGAACACCCACCCCTCCAGACTGACACCCACCCATCAAGTTATATTTGCATAACTCCTCCCAAGAACCAGCCCACTGCTTCCATTAAGACTGGGAGAAGTACTGAGGGGGCTGTGCTGTCTTCAGGAAGCTATGTACAGAACCCTGCCTGCCACTCCTAATGGCTGTGATCTGCCTGCATTGCATAGAGAAGCACAGAGACCCAGCAATAACATCATTGGATATAAAACTTTTACATTGTCATTACAGATCTTAAATATGTTGTTGAGGAGGGAGGGGGGAACCAGGGGGGGCAAAATTGCAGATTAATGCAGGCCATAGACGGGTCAAAAAACCGACCGTTTGTTATAAAAAAAAAAAGAAAAAAAAATCGGTCGTTCAATAGGCCGACGTTACCACCAACGGTAAAAAAAATTGTCTGATTTTCGTCCCGTCTGCGGCCGGCATTTCAATACTTCTGTCCCTGCAGAGATCCGCTATTATATTTGACATGAAAAGTCTTGCGGTTGCAACAATGTATCTATTTGTGTCCATTTCAGATACAGATGTTTTTATTTGGATACAAATGGATACATTGTTGCAACCGCAAGACTTTCATATAAAATATAATAGCGGACTGGAATTCCTCTTCTTGCAGGTCACGTCTCCTGTGCAGATTTTTAAAAAGATCGGCTGATTTTTTTCCAACTTCACCGATAAAAAATGTGCGAAAATACTGAAACGCGGCCGACCAATGAACCCACTAATGGTGCGGAAATCAGCCGATTTTTGACCCGTCTACGGCCGGCATTAATGTCTATTGAGCCCCATCACAGATGGATGAGATCTTTACAATGTATTTGTCGTTCCCTGCAGGCATCCTTCCTCGGAGTTGGTCTCGATTCACCGTCCCGGCCGGGTTGACGGTCATTCAGTGGGTGGCGGATTTCAGTGACCGCATTAAGCAGCTGCAGAACATCTCTCAGGCGGCTGCCGCCAGCGGGGCGAAGGAACTGAAGGTGAGTGAAGGGGGGGGTTACGTGAAGGATCCCCGTGCAGGGGGGGTTACGTAAAGGATTCCCGTGCGGGGGGGGGGGTTACGTGAAGGATCCCCGTGCGGGGGGGGGGGGTTACGTGAAGGATCCCCGTGCGGGGGGGGGTTACGTGAAGGATCCCCGTGCGGGGGGGGTTACGTGAAGGATCCCCGTGCGGGGGGGGGGGTTACGTGAAGGATCCCCGTGCGGGGGGGTTACGTGAAGGATCCCCGTGTGGGGGGGGGTTACGTGAAGGATCCCCGTGCGGGGGGGGGGGGTGTTACGTGAAGGATCCCCGTGGGGGAGGGGGGGGGGGGGGGGGGGGGGGGGTTTACGTGAAGGATCCCCGTGGGGGGGGGGGGGGGGTTTACGTGAAGGATCCCCGTGGGAGGGGGGGGGGGGGGGGTTTACGTGAAGGATCCCCGTGGGGGGGGGGGGGGGTTACGTGAAGGATCCCCGTGCGGGGGGGGGGGTTACGTGAAGGATCCCCGTGCGGGGGGGGGGGTTACGTGAAGGATCCCCGTGCGGGGGGGGGGGTTACGTGAAGGATCCCCGTGCGGGGGGGGGGGGGTTACGTGAAGGATCCCCGTGCGGGGGGGGGGTTACGTGAAGGATCCCCGTGCGGGGGGGTTACGTGGGGGCTGTAATCTAGAGCTGCTCAGCAGAGAGAGGACATCACTCCAGTCTCGGCTCCTCTGTACATAAAGATAACACACATGGTATATACTGCCTCCATCTGTGTATTGGGGTCACACGAGGAGCCCCCCCAACCTATTCTTTTTTGGTTCCCCTACCAGCAGTCCTGGCACCCCCACCCCAGTGAGTACCCCCCCACTAGTAAGCCTCTTGCTGTGGGGGCACTGAAGCAGGCTCACTCCCGAGCCGCGCTCTAAATGGACAATGCCACCCCAACTCTCCTCACTGGCTTTAAAATTGCGCATTGGCAGTGGCAACAAATGGTGCAAATTTGCCAAATGGCCAAAAAAGCCGTAACCTATAGAAAGCAGCCTCCCTCCGGGACACCAACTGCAGCATATTGTGGAAAAAACAACCTTTATTAAATACAGATCACAGAAAAATGAATCGTCAAAAGTCGAATATTTGTGACCGCACCCTCCAGAGGACTGAACCCAACTTCCCAACCCCCCCCCCCCCCCCCTTCCTGACCAGGACATTTTTTGCGTTACGGTGCTGTTACTTTAACTGTCAATTGCGCGGTCATGCAACGCCGCACCCAAATTAAATTTGTCCTTTCCCCCCCCCCACACACACACACACACACAAATTCAGCTTTCTTTCGGATGGTGTTTGATCACCTCTGCAGTTTTTACTTTTTGCGCTATAAAAATAAGACCGACGAGTAAAAAAGTTTTTATCACCTTTTTGCTATTAAAACACGTCCAGTAAAAAAATGTAAAAAATCAAATTTCATCATAAATTTTGTCCAAAATGTCTCCCCGCTCCGTGTCTTCGCTAAAAAGAAAAAAAAAAAAACCAATATGTGTAAATTGTTTTTTTGTGAAAGTTATCGCATCTACAAATGGCGGGATAGATACGGGGATTTTTCATTTTCCTATATACTAGTAATGGCGGCGATCAGCGACTTATAGCGGGACTGCGGTGGGCATTCTGATACGGGGGGGGGGGGGGGGGGGGGGGGGGGGGGGGGGGGGGGGGGGGGGGGGGGGGGGGGGGGGGGGGGGGGGGGGGGGGGGGGGGGGGTACTGACTTGGTGTCACTGACACTGTACTAATGGCACTGGGCAGACATGCTGTGCAGAGAGATACAAAGCAGCATGTCCTTGCTGGCAGGAGAGAGACCTGTGCTGTTTACATACAGACCTCTCCCCTCCCAGCTCTACATGGCGATCGCCGGGTGCCAGCGGGGAATCTCTGGCCAGAATGTGGTGATTGTCATCCCTAGTCACCAAAAGGGGAAGTTCTGCTTTAAGGATTGGTCCCCCCGCTCCTCGTTAAGAACTGGCACCGTTTGGGGAGTCGGAGGGGGGTGGGATCGAAATTGACAGGTACCCGCTCCCACTTCCACTGCAATCGCCTAGGTGATCAGAAGCAGAAGTTGTCTCCCCCCCCCCCCCCCCCCCCCCCCCCTTCCCCTTCCCCATAGTCATCTGGGACATGTGACGGGTCTCAGAAGACTACGGGACCATTCAGAAAGCCCAGCGCTACTCGCGCATGCGCAGTGGGCACACTGAAGATGCTGGCGCCAGGAACGCAGAGCAGCTGGTGAAACGGCTGCTGGGGGGGGGGGGGGGGGGATGACACCGTGGGATCAAGGGACAGGTGAGCGGTGCTTATGGTTGTGTTTTTGTGGCTAACTTTTTTTTTTTTTTTTTTTGTTCTTTGGTGTTTCACTGGAACTTCGTCATTCTTGATACATCCTGTGTGTCCTGCAAAAGCCGCTTCCCTTTACCTGGTATTCCAGTTTTTTTTATATGAATACATCTGCCACGCCCTGCCGTGTGGGGGGCCTGCCGTGTGGGGGGCCTGCCGTGTGGGAAGCGGGGGCCTGCCGTGTGGGGTACACGGGCAGCACACCGCGTAGTGAGTTGACAGATTTCTATGTTTTCACCCAGTTTTCCTCTTGATTTCTCCCGCTGGGTATCACCTCAGGAGATAAATATCGCATTTTATTTTAGCAAGAAAAGTTTTTTAAAAACCGCGATGAGGTCATTCATTACAATTATTGAAGAGTAAATAACTTGCGGGTCGGATCCCCCCCCCCGTTGCGGGTCGGATCCCCCCCGTTGCGGGTCGGATCCCCCCCGTTGCGGGTCGGATCCCCCCCGTTGCGGGTCGGATCCCCCCCGTTGCGGGTCGGATCCCCCCCCGTTGCGGGTCGGATCCCCCCCGTTGCGGGTCGGATCCCCCCCGTTGCGGGTCGGATCCCCCCCCGTTGCGGGTCGGATCCCCCCCGTTGCGGGTCGGATCCCCCCCGTTTCGAGGTTTGAGCCCCAGAAGCTCCTGGCTCCCAGTAGCAGATTGCATAGAGTGTGGCTGGTATCTCTGTCATGGATTTGCGTATTTCGGACCCCCCAGACCGCAGTTTTCCTCCAATCGGGACGCTCCGTCATCCTCGCTGTGTATTGTGGCATTGAGCCTTGTTCTGCGTCAGGATTGACGCCCTGATTGTGGCCCGCGTGCCGACCTGGCAATGCCGCTGGTTTCTGTGGACCAATGATGCGGCTGCTTTGTAATGTTTCACACTTTGGATGTTCATCCCTTTATTCAGCTGTTTGTTTTCTCTCCCCCAGAACCTCCACGTGTGGCTCGGTGGTCTGTTTGTCCCTGAAGCTTACATCACGGCCACCAGGCAGTACGTGGCTCAGGCCAACAGCTGGTCGCTGGAAGAGCTCTGCCTGGAAGTCAGCGTGACCACGACCCAGAATGCAGTGCTGGACGCTTACAGCTTTGGAGTGACAGGTACGCCCGACTACTCGATTCACCTATCGCACAGGCGCCATTCACTGTTGTCACCACAATTGCACCCTGGAATGTGGGGGGGGTGGGGGGGCGCACCTCCCTGCAGAGGAAGGCTTGTTGGGGGATGCACACTGAATGCCGGGTGAGACGAAGGGGAGCTAAGCTAGAAGGGAGATCTAGAGAATGGAGAAAGGAAAGAGACATTTTATGAGGAAGAAGACCGGCAGTCTGTTCTTTGTCTTCTGCCGAGATTTCCGACTGCCGCTGTGGCCGGTAACTGGCCCGACTGCCGCTGTGGCCGGTAACTGGCCCGACTGGCCGGTAACTGGCCCGACCCGCTGTGGCCGGTAACTGGCCCGACTGCCGCTGTGGCCGGTAACTGGCCCGACTGCCGCTGTGGCCGGTAACTGGCCCGACTGCCGCTGTGGCCGGTAACTGGCCCGACTGCCGCTGTGGCCGGTAACTGGCCCGACTGCCGCTGTGGCCGGTAACTGGCCCGACTGCCGCTGTGGCCGGTAACTGGCCCGACTGCCGCTGTGGCCGGTAACTGGCCCGACTGCCGCTGTGGCCGGTAACTGGCCCGACTGCCGCTGTGGCCGGTAACTGGCCCGACTGCCGCTGTGGCCGGTAACTGGCCCGACTGCCGCTGTGGCCGGTAACTGGCCCGACTGCCGCTGTGGCCGTAACTGGCCCGACTGCCGCTGTGGCCGGTAACTGGCCCGACTGCCGCTGTGGCCGGTAACTGGCCCGACTGCGCTGTGGCCGGTAACTGGCCCGCTGCCGCTGTGGCCGGTAACTGGCCCGACTGCCGCTGTGGCCGGTAACTGGCCCGACTGCCGCTGTGGCCGGTAACTGGCCCGACTGCCGCTGTGGCCGGTAACTGGCCCGACTGCCGCTGTGGCCGGTAACTGGCCCGACTGCCGCTGTGGCCGGTAACTGGCCCGACTGCCGCTGTGGCCGGTAACTGGCCCGACTGCCGCTGTGGCCGGTAACTGGCCCGACTGCCGCTGTGGCCGGTAACTGGCCCGACTGCCGCTGTGGCCGGTAACTGGCCCGACCGCCGCTGTGGCCGGTAACTGCCCGAACCGCCGCTGTGGCCGGTAACTGGCCCGACCGCCGCTGTGGCCGGTAACTGGCCCGACCGCCGCTGTGGCCGGTAACTGGCCCGACCGCCGCTGTGGCCGGTAACTGGCCCGACCCCGCCGCTGTGGCCGGTAACTGGCCCGACCGCCGCTGTGGCCGGTAACTGGCCCGACCGCCGCTGTGGCCGGTAACTGGCCCGACCGCCGCTGTGGCCGGTAACTGGCCCGACCGCCGCTGTGGCCGGTAACTGGCCCGACCGCCGCTGTGGCCGGTAACTGGCCCGACCGCCGCTGTGGCCGGTAACTGGCCCGACCGCCGCTGTGGCCAACCTTTTTAATAGATTTTGACCAGTCAGACATGACTCTGAAAACTACAAATTCAGCCAGAGCTGGGAACAGAAAGTGCAGAGTCTGGAGTAGGGGTGGAGTCAGCTGCCGGAGTCTTCTAAATGCTGAGACGAGGGGCGCAGTGCAGCAGGGGCGGCAGTGCAGCAGGGGCGGCAGTGCAGCAGGGGCGGCAGTGCAGCAGGGGCGGCAGTGCAGCAGGGGCAGTAACGTAGCACGTGCCATTTCTGACGTTCTAAACGTGGCAGGGAGTTTCTTCCATTTCCGTGGAATAGTACAGCAACGTGGACGGCGTCACTAATCTCTCTGATCCCCTTTTAGGTCTCAAGCTTCAAGGAGCGATGTGTACAAACAACAAGTTGTCGCTCTCTCCCACGCCATCTCTACGGCGTTGTCCCTCACGCAGCTGCGCTGGTCCCGGCAGACCAACGCCGAGAAGAAGGCCAACGTGGTGAGTGGATCCCGGCATGGACACGGGTAAAGCCGACATTCGGACTTCAGCTCACGGCTCTCTCTCTTCTCTTAGGTCACTCTTCCAGTCTACCTGAACTTCACCCGAGCCGACCTGATCTTCACGGTGGACTTTGAGATCGCCACCAAGGAGGACCCTCACAGCTTCTACGAGCGCGGCGTGGCCATCCTGAGCACAGAGTAGATGCCGGCCAATCGAAGAGGAGATGAAGGAATGAGAAAGTTGTGTCACGTGGCGAAGGAATGTGAGAATCGCGAGGAATGCGCGGAAGTGAATGTAGGAGGGGTCAGGAAGGTGATTGGATACATGGAGGACGGCCTTGGTAGGTTGAGGTTGGACAGGGAAGTGGATGCCGGGTTGCAGATAGAATTTCCTCTTCGAACAGAAATCGTTTTTCGGTGACGGGCCGACATCGACTTTTCCCGTAACATTTGTCATGTATACCTTCCCCCGCAACGCAAAATATGCGGCTTTCATTGTTCTGTAAAATCTGTGATTGTCCACATTTTATCCTAATAAATATTCAGTGTTTATATTGTGTGCCAATCTGTTGGGGGGGTCCCAGGTGCGGATCTGTTGGGGGGGGGTCCCAGGTGCGGATCTGTTGGGGGGGGTCCCAGGTGCGGATCTGTTGGGGGGGGGTCCCAGGTGCGGATCTGTGGGGGGGGTCCCAGGTGCGGATCTGTTGGGGGGGGGTCCCAGGTGCGGCTCTGTTAGGGGGGGGGGGTCCCAGGTGCGGCTCTGTTGGGGGGGTCCCAGGTGCGGCTCTGTTGGGGGGGGTCCCAGGTGTGGGTCTGTTGGGGGGGTCCCAGGTGTGGGTCTGTTGGGGGGGTCCCAGGTTTGGGTCTGTTGGGGGGGGTCCCAGGTGTGGGTCTGTTGGGGGGGGTCCCAGGTGCGGGTCTGTTTGGGGGGGGTCCCAGGTGCGGGTCTGTTGGGGGGGGGGGGGGGGGGTCCCAGGTGCGGATCTGTTTGGGGGGGGGGGGGGGGTCCCAGGTGCAGATCTGTTGGGGGGGGGGGGGGGTCCCAGGTGCGGATTTGTTGGGGTCACAGGTGCGGTGCCAAGAGAAATCAATGGGCTCCAATAGTCAAGTCACAGCTGAATCCTTCATATGTCCAGAACAGGCGCATTGAGTTCTCGAGTTCAGTGTTCACCTGATGACCACTTTGCTGTAGTACAGGCGCTGAACACATGGTGGGGGGGGGGGGGGGGGGGCGGCATTGTTGGGGTTTCATAATAATAGCATGCCGCACTCTACATTGGTCATGAAAGGGCTAAAAACCCAAGAGGCTGCAGACAATTTTTTTTTTTTCCTATTCATCACTGCGCAACTTTAACTGGTAATTGCACAGTCATGCAACACTGTGTGAAAGAATGTAAGTTTCCTTTACAGGGCACAAATAGAGCTTTCATTTGGTGGTATTTGATCACCTCTGGGGGGGGGGGGGGGGGGGGGGGGGGGGGGGGTTATATTTTTTGCATTATATAGGAATTTATTTTTTTTTTTATTTTTAAACTAGTAATGGTGGTGATCAGCGACTTATAATGGGACTGTGATAGTGCGGCGGGCAATCTGATAGGAAGAGGAACTGACTGACACGGACACATCACCAGTGGCACCAATACAGTGATCAGTGCAGTTAGTTCCCCTTCGTGTCAGATTGCCCACCGCACTATCACAGTCCCATTATAAGTCGCTGATCACCGCCATTACGAGAAAAAGAAACCTCAGAGGTGATCATTTACCACCAAGTGAAAGCTCTGGTTTTGAAGGGGGGGGGGGGGGGGGGGGGGGACCTTCTACAGCTGAAGTGGTTAAACAAACACACACGAGGCTGCCATGTAAGTGTAGCATTTTCTCTTTACAATGTTAACCCTTTCCCAGCCAGTGCCATGAGTACAGTGTTAGCACTGATCACTGTTAGATTGCCGGCCGCACTGACATCACCAACGGCACTAATGGGCACCAACAGTGATCAGTACTGATACTGTTCTGATGGCACTGGCTGGGAAGGGGTTAACATCTCAGCCAATCAAGGGGTTTTCTGATTTGCAGTGATGAGAGATTTGCTCTCCCTGTACAGAGCCCTGTATGGACTGTCAGCGCAGGGCTGTGATTGGACGCAGCCAATCAGCAGGTCCTGGCTATGAATCAATGACTAAGACTTGCTGAGGGGGATCCCTCTGTGGACAGATCACACCTTGCCTGCATGGGCTGCCCATCCTCACTAACATTGAGCATTTAAAGGACTGCCCCCCACCCCCCCATGTGACTGAGCGTGCTGCACTTAGATCACGCCCTCTTGTGTCTGTTTAACCAAAATGTCCTGTTTTTGGGGGGGGGGGGGGGTTTTGCAACTTCTCGGAAACTTGGGGTC
>CATNWA010000029.1:1163784-1190236 GCA_951230385.1 Staurois parvus | reverse complement strand
TGTTGGAGGAGACCCTGACTCATCCCAGAGGTCTTCAGTGAGCCGAGGTCAGAGCTCTGCACAGGACACTGGAGCTCCTCCACACCAAGCTGGTCATCCATGTCTGTATGGAGCTGGTTGTGTCCACCTGACCATCACACCGCTATGAGCATGTGCACCACCCCATTCCAAAACCAGGGCCATTAATAATTGAACCCCCCCCCCCCCCTTTACAGCTTCCCCCCCCTGGGAGGACCTCACCATCCATGTTCCAATTCCTCCCAAAGGTGCTCAGTAGGGTTGAGGTCAGGACTCCATACAGGACACTCAGGTTCCTCCACCCCAAGCTGGTCATCCGTGTCTTCATGGAGCTGGCGTTGTACACAGGGGACAGTCATGTGGAGCAGGGAGGGGCCCTCACCAAACCGCTCCCTCAAGGCTGGAGGAGCACCATGGTCTTTGTATGATGGAGGATTACCGGGACCCCTCACGGGGGACCCCTGAACCCCATCACTGGGAGGGGAGGTTCACATGGTCATATAGTGAGCCTCACACGTTGGTCTGTCTATCACCACGGACGGCTCATTAGATGAATAGATATAATACCGAGCCGAGTGTTTACCCCCCATTCCCCCCCCCCCCGGGATGATGAGCATCTCGTGAGGGACAAGCCAGCAGTCTTCTCGTTAATTGACTCTTTAGCCCCCCCGCGGTCCTATCTGCCGTGTCAGCGCGCCGCTAATTTCCCAGCAGAGAGGAGCGCCCCGCGGGGCCCAATGCAGCTTAGTGGATCCCAGTCCTCCATTAATTAGCTGTGAGAGGATGATTGCCCACATGCAGTCTCTGCACCTCATTACCGCCCCCCGCCCCATCCCCGGGGCCAAGCCTCTGCCTTCCAGGAACCAGACAGGTTCTGTCCTGAGATCTGATTGTCAGCCCTTGACTACCGGACCGCAAAATTCTCCTCTTCCTGCACATTTCATCCACTTGTTGTCATCTAATAATGAGGATTTCATTGGAACTCCGGCCTCCCCTCCAGTCATGTACAGGTGTACAGGCTCCTCCCCCTCCAGTCATGTACAGGTGTACAGGCTCCTCCCCTCCAGTCATGTACAGGTGTACAGGCTCCTCCCCTCCAGTCATGTACAGGTGTGCCGGCTCCTCCCCTCCAGTCATGTACAGGTGTGCTGGCTCCTCCCCTCCAGTCACGTACAGGTGTACAGGCTCCTCCCCTTCAGTCATGCACAGGTGTACCGGCTCCTCCCCTCCAGTCATGTACAGGTGTACCGGCTCCTCCCCTCCAGTCATGTACAGGTGTGCTGGCTCCTCCCCTCCAGTCATGTACAGGTGTGCCGGCTCCTCCCCTCCAGTCATGTACAGGTGTACCGGCTCCTCCCCTCCAGTCATGTACAGGTGTACCGGCTCCTCCCCTCCAGTCATGTACAGGTGTGCCGGCTCCTCCCCTCCAGTCATGTACAGGTGTCCCGGCTCCTCCCCTCCAGTCATTTACAGGTGTGCCGGCTCCTCCCCTCCACTCATGTACAGGTGTGCCGGCTCCTCCCCTCCAGTCATGTACAGGTGTACCGGCTCCTCCCCTCCAGTCATGTACAGGTGTACAGGCTCCTCCCCTTCAGTCATGCACAGGTGTGCCGGCTCCTCCCCTCCAGTCATGTACAGGTGTACCGGCTCCTCCCCTCCAGTCATGTACAGGTGTGCCGGCTCCTCCCCTCCAGTCATGTACAGGTGTACAGGCTCCTCCCCCTCCAGTCATGTACAGGTGTACCGGCTCCTCCCCTCAGTCATGTACATGTACGGCTCCTCCCCTCCAGTCATGTACAGGTGTGCCGGCTCCTACCCTCCAGTCATTTACAGGTGTGCCGGCTCCTCCCCTCCAGTCATGTACAGGTGTACCGGCTCCTCCCCTCCAGTCATGTACAGGTGTGCCTGCTCCTCCCCTCAGTCATGCACAGGTGTGCCGGCTCCTCCCCTCCAGTCATGCACAGGTGTGCCTGCTCCTCCCCTCCAGTCATGCACATGTGTGCCGGCTCCTCCCCTTCACTCTCGCACAGGCGTTCTGGCTCCTCCCCTTCAGTCTCGCACAGGCGTTCTGGCTCCTCCCCTTCAGTCTCGCACAGGCGTTCCGGCTCCTCCCCTTCAGTCTCGTACAGGTGTTCCGGCTCCTCCTCTTCAGTCTCGCACAGGTGTGCCGGCTCCTCCCCTCCAGTCTTGCACAGGTGTTCCGGCTCCTCCCCCTCAGTCTCGCACAGGCGTTCTGGCTCCTCCCCTTCAGTCTCGCACAGGCGTTCCGGCTCCTCCCCTTCAGTCTCGCACAGGCGTGCCGGCTCCTCCCCTCCAGTCTCGCACAGGTGTTTCGGCTCCTCCCCTCAGTCTTGCACAGGTGTACCGGCTCCTCCCCTTCAGCCTTGCACAGGTGTACTGGCTCCTCCCCGTCAGTCTTGCACAGGTGTACTGGCTCCTCCCCTCCAGTCTTGCACAGGTGTACTGGCTCCTCCCCTTCAGTCTTGCACAGGTGTACCGGCTCCTCCCCTTCAGTCTTGCACAGGTGTTCTGGCTCCTCCCCTCCAGGCTTGCACAGGTGTACCGGCTCCTCCCTTCATTCTTGCACAAGTGTATGGCTCCTCCTCTTCCATCTTGCACAGGTGTACTGGCTCCTCCCCTTCAGTCTTGCACAGGTGTACCAGCTCCTCCCCTTCAGGCTTGCACAGGTGTACTGGCTCCTCCCCTTCAGTCTCGCACAGGTGTTCCGGCTCCTCCCCCTCAGTCTTGCACAGGTGTACCGGCTCCTCCCCTTCAGCCTTGCACAGGTGTACTGGCTCCTCCCCGTCAGTCTTGCACAGGTGTACTGGCTCCTCCCCTCCAGTCTTGCACAGGTGTACTGGCTCCTCCCCTTCAGTCTTGCACAGGTGTACCAGCTCCTCCCCTTCAGTCTTGCACAGGTGTTCTGGCTCCTCCCCTCCAGGCTTGCACAGGTGTACCGGCTCCTCCCCTTCATTCTTGCACAAGTGTATGGCTCCTCCTCTTCCATCTTGCACAGGTGTACTGGCTCCTCCCCTTCAGTCTTGCACAGGTGTACCAGCTCCTCCCCTTCAGGCTTGCACAGGTGTACTGGCTCCTCCCCTTCAGTCTTGCACAGGTTTACTGGCTCCTCCCCTGAACTGAATGTCTTCCTCTGATGTCACCGCTCACTGGGAGCTTCTCACAATGTGCATTAGAAGCTGCAGCCAGTCAGAAAAAGCTCCACCCCATTTCCTGACTTGAGGATGCCCAGCGTCATCTAGCCCTTTCCTCCCTGTCCCAATCTCATTTAAATATGTTACTGCTATAATTTCAGAGGTCATCTTCGTTCTTAATATAATCTGCAGCTTTCATTGCCGCGCATGTCATGAAAGTCCTTGTTCAGGCACTTCCTGTTATAGGGTGACAACGCTCTGTTCTTGTCTTCCAATTGTCCCCCTTGTTGTCACCATCACAAAGTCTCCCAGTGGATGTATAAGTACACCACTGCTGTCACCATCAGGAATCCCCTCCAAGAAATGCCAGGCAGCCATCATTGGAGCGCCTGAACGTGGGAAGAGGCAGCAAACCCCATTGGGGGAGATTTCGTTTGTGACCCCATTGGGGGAGATTTTGTGTGTGACCCCATTGGGGGAGATTTTTTGTGTGACCCCATTGGGGAAGATTTTGTGTGACCCCATTGGGGGAGATTTTTTGTGTGACCCCAATGGGGAAGATTTTTTTTGTGTGACCCCATTGGGGAGATTTTGTGTGATCTCATTGGGGAAGTTTTTGTGTGACCCCATTGGGGGAGATTTTGTGTGTGACCCCATTGGGGAAGATTTTGCGTGATCCCATTGGGGAGATTTTGTGCGTGACCCCATTGGGGAGATTTTTTGTGTGACCCCCATTGGGGAAGATTTTTTGTGTGACCCCATTGGGGAGATTTTGTGTGATCCCATTGGGGAGATTTTGTGCGTGACCCCATTGGGGAGATTTTTTGTGTGACCCCATTGGGGAAGATTTTTTGTGTGACCCCATTGGGGGAGATTTTGTGTGATCCCATTGGTCAAGATTTTGTGTGTGACCCCCATTGGGGGAGATTTTGTGTGATCCCATTGGTCAAGATTTTGTGTGTGACCCCATTGGGGGAGATTTTGTGTGATCCCATTGGGGAGATTTTTGTGTGATCCCATTGGTCAAGATTTTGTGTGTGACCCCCATTGGGGGAGATTTTGTGTGATCCCATTGGTCAAGATTTTGTGTGTGACCCCATTGGGGGAGATTTTGTGTGATCCCATTGGGGAGATTTTTGTGTGATCCCATTGGGGAAGTTTTTGTGCGTGACTCCATTGGGGAAGATTTTGTGCGTGACTCCATTGGGGAAGATATTGTGTGTGACCCCCATTGGGGAAGATTTTGTGTGTGACCCCATTGGGGAGATATTGTGTGTGACCCCATTGGGGGATTATATACTTCCTTCCTTCCCTACATTTTAAATATGCAAGAGTCCTCCCAGCAATGGAGATCAGTCTCCTGGGAATCCTGGGCCGCGATTGGTGGTGACTCCGGAGAGCTGCGGGTCATTCGGCGCTGGCGTACGCCGTGGTTGGGCGCAGGATTTCCAGCGTTTCTGCAGACTGGAGCGTCTCCCGGCTCTGCGATGGATATTCACAGCGACAGGCACTTGTGGGCGAAATCCTGAATGTGCAAAATGACGACACGCGAGACGGCGCTGCGAGCGCGGAAGTGTCAGCTCCGATGAGTCGCTGCGCGGACGCCGTCCGTAACAATGTGCGATCAGCACTGTCCTCGCTCCTGTGTGTCCGGGACTTCTGCTTACCTAAGCGGAAACTGGAGCCCCCCCCGGCGCCTTACTATCCGCGTCGCCCTAGTTCTGTCCTGGCTCCGCAGACCGCTGATATTGACGCCTTTTATACTGCGACATCCTGGAACTTCCGAAAAGCCACGAAACGTAAAGCGCATCTGAGCCCAAGGATAACAATGCCATCGATTGCAGATTACCTGTCCTTAGATGTGATGGCTGCGTTAGTTTTTCATGTTTAGCTGCTTTTTTTTTCCTTTATATTCACCTGGTGATACTGCCGGTAACACACTTCCTGTCCTAGAGTGACAACGCTGGGTCACAGTACTAAATCTAGAGAGCGTTGTCACCCTGGGACAGGAAGTGTGTTAAGGCTTTAAATTAGTTTTCATTTTTAGGCTTTTTTTTTGTTTATTCTTACCTGATGATCCAGATGATAGTTACACACACTTCCTGTCCTACGGTGACAACGCTGGGTCATTGTACTATATCTATGGAGCGTTGTCACCCTGGGACGGGACATGGGTTAGGACTTTAAATTAGTTTTCATTTTTAGGCTTTTTTTCTGTTATTCTTACTGATGATCCAGATGATAGTTAAACACTTCCTGTCCTACGGTGACAACGCTGGGTCATTGTACTATATCTATCGAGCGTTGTCACCCTGGGACGGGACATGGGTTAGGACTTTTAAATTCTCATTATTAAGCTTTTTTCCTTTTTTTTATTCTTACCTGATGATTCAGATGTCATTAAAACACTTCCTGTCCTAGGGTGACAACGCTCTCGGTCACTGTTACTATATCTATAGAGCGTTGTCACTCTGGGACAGGAAGTGGGTTAGGACTTTAAATTAGTTTTTCATTTTTAGGCTTTTTTTTCTTTTATTCTTACCTGATGATCCAGATGTCAGACAAACATTTCCTGTCCTAGAGTGACAACACTCGGTCACTGTACTATATCTATAGAGTGTTTGTCACCCTGGGACAGGAAGTGGGTAAAGACTTTAAATTAGTTTTCATTTTGAGGCCTTTGTTTTCCTTTTATTTTTACTTGATGATCCAGATGCCAGTAACACACTTCTTGTCCTAAAGTGACAACACTTGCTCACTGGACTGTATCTATTTTCTATTATTCCTACCCGATCATTCAGATGCCAGTAAAACACACTTCTTGTCCTAGGGTGACAACGTGGTTCATTGTACTATATCTATAGAGTGTTGTCACCCTGGGACAGGAAGTTTGTTAGGACTTGAAATTCTAATTTTTAGGCTTTTTTTCCTTTATTCTTACCTGATGGTCCAGATGTCATTAAAACACTTCCTGTCCTAGGGTGACAACGCTTGCTCACTGCACTAAATCTGTAGAGCGTTGTCACCCTGGGACAGGAAGTGGCTTTAGAATGCTAAATTAGTTTTAATTTTTAGGCTTTTATTTAATTTATTCTTACCTGACGATCCTGATGTCAGTAACACACTTCCTGTTGTAGACTGACAACACTTGCTCACTGGACTGTATCTATGGAGTGCTGTCACCCCCCAACAGGAAGTAGGTTCGGACTATTCGAGAAAAACCCTTCCTGTCTCCTCCATAGCATAGGGCAGAGGTGGGTTTTTTGCCAACTAAAAATAGCTGGCAACAATGTAACTGATAAGTGCATAGCTCAGATCACAGGAAGTTATCGGCTCCCTGGAATTCTGGCAGGATCAACAGGCATTGTTTTTGCATTTATCAAACAGAAAAAAAAAAAACTTCAATAACTATATTTTCAGATCATATTTTTTTTGTTTTTATCAACCTTTTTATTTTAATGAGGTTCATCCAGACTCCAAGTGACTTAGCCCACTCCAAGTGACTTAACCCACTCCAAGTGACTTAGCCCACTCCAAGTGACTTAACCCCACTCCAAGTGACTTAGCCCACTCCAAGTGACTTAACCCACTCCAGGTGACTTAGCCCACTCAGGTGACTTAGCCCACTCCAGGTGACTTAGCCCACTCCAAGTGACTTAGCCCACTCCAAGTGACTTAACCCACTCCAAGTGACTTAGCGCACTCCATGTGACTTAGCCCACTCAGGGGCGGCCATTTGTTAAACAGTTACCATGTGCCAATAGTAACTAGTAATCAACTACTGGCTCATTCCAAAACAGAAAGCAAAAGAACTACGATGTCCTTTTGGTTCCCCGACAGGGACATTCAAGAGACCAAATGGGAGCAAATTAGAGAGACGTTTGCTAATTGTTAGGCTCCACATGTACTTATATTTGCAAAGCAATTGAAGAAAAAGCCAGCAGATGGCGCTCCAGGCAACTGTTCACATGTTCACAAGGCTATTCTTAACTGTTCTGCTGAAAAAAAAAAAACTGTTGTCTACTGAGCTCTGTAGCTGAAGCTCAGGATATGCACACAGATAGGAATGATCACAGGAGACCCAATACATGCAATATCAAATCATGTATCATATTATATACAGTATCATATCATATTATATCATAGCATATCATATATTATATCACATATCATACAATATCACATAATATATGTGATATGAGATATGATATGATATATATGTGATATGTGTGATATGATATGATATGATATATGATATATATGTGATATGTGTGATATGATATGATATGATATGGTGATATGATATATATGTGATATGTGTGATATGATATGATATGATGGTATGATATATATGTGATATGTGTGATATGATATATGATGGGTATGATATATATGTGATATGTGTGATATGATATGATGGTATGATATATATGTGATATGTGTGATATGATATGATATGATGATATGATATATATGTGATATGTGTGATATGATATGATATGATATGATATGATATGTGTGATATGATATGATATATATGTGATATGTGTGATATGATATGATGGTATGATATATATGTGATTTGTGTGATATGATATGATATGGGTATGATATATATGTGATATGTGTGATATGATATGATATATATGTGATATGTGTGATATGATATATGGATGATATATATGTATATGTGTGATATGATATGATATGATATGATATATATGTGATATGATATATGAGATATGATATGTAATATATGATCTATGATATGATATATCATATGATATCATATCTCATATATATCATATCACATATATATCATATCATATCACACATATCACATATATATCATATCATATCTCATATATCATAGCATATATCATGCAATACTGTATACTGTATATCATATCATACAATATCAAATCATATAATATATACAGTAACATATTGTATCACATACCATACAATTGAATCATATAATAATATCCTATCATGTATCATACGATATCATAGCATTCTGTATATTAGAACATATATCATATTGTATCATATAACATCAGAGCTGCTGTTAGAAACCACTGGGCCCCATAAAGCCAACCTGGCAGGGACCCCCTCTCAAGAAAACCACAGTTTACTATGCTTCAGTTGTGCACAAATACAGTCAGTGATCGGTACCGATCACTCATTGCGTTCATTCAGGAAAGGAAGGGGCTGGTATATGTGACATATTTACCGGGCCCTTCCCCCACTCTCCATCCTGAAGGATCCTATTGTGTGCATGCAGCTGCCGCTGGGAAGGAGAGGAGGGAAGCCGGCAGCACTGTGGGGGTGGGGGGAACACCGGGGGAGCCTGGGCAGTGGGGGCAAATGTATAGTGCACAGGGAGGGTGATGGGTGAGGCGGGGGGGCAATTACTGGGACCGATCCCCTGTACGGTTCTCTCTGCAGCAGCTGAAAGCCAGCGGGAGGGAGAGGAGAAGAAGCCGGCTTTCAGTTGCTGCAGAGAGAGCCATACAGGGGATCGGTCCCAGTAATTTACCCCCCCAGCTGTGCCAATCACCCTCCCTACCCACATCTGATTCACCAAGCTGCCTGGGCCGCCCTGCTGGCCTGGGCCCCGTACAGGAGGACTGGTGGCACCCCCTTATCCACAGCCCTGTATATCATATAATATCTCATATAACATGCTATATCATCTATCATTTGTCATACATCATATCATAGTATATAGAGTATCATATCTTATACAGAATCATATTGTATCATATAATACATCATATCACTTGTCATATATCATTTGCTTTCTCAGTATATTTGTATATCATGTATCATATTATCTATACAGTATATAATGTATCATATCATCTATGCAGTATATTGGATATTATGTATCATATCATCTATACAGTATATTGTATATTATGTATCATATCATCTATACAGTATATTGTATATCATGTATCATATCATCTATACAGTATATGTATCATATCATCTATGCAGTATATTGGATATTATGTATCATATCATCTATACAGCTTATATTGTATATTATGTATCATATCATCCTATACAGTATATTGTATATTATGTATCATATCATCTATACAGTATATTGTATATTATGTATCATATCATCTATGCAGTTATATTGGATATTATGTATCATATCATCTATACAGTATATTGTATATTATGTATCATATATCTATGCAGTATCATATTGTATATTATGTATCATATCATCTATGCAGTATATTGTATATTATGTATCATATCATCTATGCAGTATATTGTATATTATGATCATATCAATTCTATGCAGTATATTGTATATTATGTATCATATCATCTATACAGTATATTGTATATTATGTATCATATCATCTATGCAGTATATTGGATATTATGTATCATATCATCTATGCAGTATTATATTGGATATTATGTATATATCTTACAGTATCATATATTATGTATCATATCATCTATACAGTATATTATGTATATCATTATTCATTATACAGTATATTATGTATCATTTATCATCTATGCAGTATATTGTATATTATGTATCATATCATCTATGCAGTATATTGTATATTATGTATCATATCATCTATACAGTATATTGTATTTTATGTATGATATCATCTATACAGTATATTGTATATTATGTATCATATCATCTATACAGTATATTGTATATTATATATCATATCATCTATGCAGTATATTATGTATCATATCATCTATACAGTATATTGTATATTATGTATCATATCATCTATACAGTATATTGTATATTATGTATCATATCATCTATGCAGTATATTGTATATTATGTATCATATCATCTATTACAGTATATTGTATATTATGTATCATATCATCTATACAGTATATTGTATATTATGTATCATATCATCTATGCAGTATATTGGATATTATGTATCATATCTATACAGTATCATATATTATGTATCATATCATCTATACAGTAAAAAGTATATTGGATATTATGTATCATATCATCTATACAGTATATTGTATATTATGTATCATATCATTATGCAGTATATTGGATATTATGTATCATTTCATCTATACAGTATATTGGATATTATGTATCATATCATCTATACAGTATATTGTATATTATGTATCATATCATCTATACAGTATCATTTAATAGCAGATCATACATTGTATCATATATCATGTCAGGATCATGTCGTTCGTTGCTCAGAACTTCTTGTATTTTCCTCTAAGAAGAATCCGTAAAAATTAGTGGAAATTCCAGAAACGAGAGACGTCATGGCGGGCTTGGGCTCTGCGCCGGCTCCAGGTTTCCATGTAAGGTCACATAATAATGGCCGCTGATGGTGACCGCTCTCGTCTTATCTTCCGGGACATTCCAGGTTTCTCTGTAACGTTTCCACGAGAGGCGTCACCACCCGGGGGCTCCTCTATGTGTTTGTTCTGCGATAGTCCATCTGCGCGTCTATGGAAAATCAGCTTTGCACTTTACCCCCATCGTAGGGCCACATTTATTTTCCACCTCTCCCCCATGGAGCACCGGTGACCTCTGACCTGCACTGACTCCTGGCACATGCTTGTTTCACTTAAAACTGAATTTTTTTTTTTTTCCTTTCGCACACATTGGGGCCAATGTATGTTATGGTGGGAGGGGACTCCGACAGGACGGGAAATGGTCCAAATGATGAGAAAGGGGAGGACCGTGATCTGCAGTTCACTAATCAATAATGCAACTATTGACCAAGCTGGCCGTGCCTTGTGTGGGTAGTCAGGGATCGAGGGTGGCAGCTATAAGTCGGGGAATATTCATCCTGTATAATTAATTCTCCTTTGCGTTCCTCTTCTTATGCGGCCCCCTGACTAACACATGAAGTCGCCCCTATGGTCAGCCCGCTGGGCCATGCTAGTGTGCGGCCCCCTGGCTATCGACCAAGCTGGCCGTGCCTTGTGTGGGTAGTCGGGGATCGAGGGTGGTGGCTATAAGTCGGGGAATATTCATCCCGTATAATTAATTCTCCTTTGTGTTCCTCTTCTTATGGGCCCCCTGACTATCACATGAAGTCGCCTCTATGGTCAGCCCTCCGGGGCCATGCTAGTGTGCGGCCCCCCCTGGTTGTCGACCAAGCTGGCCGTGCCTTGTGTGAGCAGTCAGGGGACCGAGGGTGGCGGCCATCAGTCAGGGAATATTCATCCCGTATAATTAATTCTCCTTTGTGTTCCTCTTCTTATGTGGCCCCCTGACTATCACATGAAGTCGCCTCTATGGTCAGCCCTCCGGGGCCATGCTAGTGTGCGGCCCCCTGGTTGTCGACCAAGCTGGCCGTGCCTTGTGTGAGCAGTCAGGGACCGAGGGTGGCGGCCATCAGTCGGGGAATATTCATCCCGTATAATTAATTCTCCTTTGCGTTCCTCTTCTTATGCGGCCCCCTGATTATCACATGAAGTCGCCCCTATGGTCAGCCCTCCGGGCCATGCTGATGTGGGCCTCCTGACTATTGACCAAGCTGGCCGTGCCTTGTGTGGGTAGTCGGGGACGGAGGGTGGCGGCTATTAGTTGGGGAATATTCATCCCGTATAATTGTGTTCCTCTTCTTATGTTGCAGCATCCTCTTTGCGGACATCGAGGGATTCACGAGTTTGGCGTCGCAGTGCACGGCCCAGGAGCTGGTGATGACCCTCAATGAGCTGTTCGCGCCCGGTTTGACAAGCTGGCCGCTGTAAGCACACACGCTGTATATCCCGTGTGGTTCCATCAATTGTCAATATATATACCTACAGGTCAGGTCACATGGGCCGTCCCCGAGACCCACTCCACACAAAAACCTGTTGGGTGTTTGGGGTTTTTTTTTTTGTTTTTTATATATAAAAATTATAATTAGTATTTATTAAATAATACCTTTTATAGTCAATATTCAGACTTTTATGGCATAAAAAGCCAACATGGTTTGATGGTTTCAAAGGATCTCCCTTCATCAGGGCTACAAAAAAAAAACATAAACAATTATGATCGGTATACAGTATTGGCTGATATGTAACTGGTATCGGACATCCAGCCACAATGCCAAGGGATACATTCAAAACAAAACGGGGAAGTAGTTGGGTACCGATAAGAAATATGGGAAGAAGAAGAGCGTGAAATAATTTGCCGTTATTTTTAGAATATAATGTGACCCCGCCTTTCTTCCTGCCCCTCCTGCCCACCCCTTGTCCCGGCCCTGGCTGCTACTTCTGAAAAGCTGACAACCAACTTTATTGTTCCGACACGAATTAGAACATTCCAACCAGCACGTCTTACTGACGCATTTCACCCTAGCTACCCCCCCCCCCCCCAAAAAAAAAAAAGAATATTCCAAATATTTTAGAGAAGGGGGGCACAGAAAGAAGAAGAGATGACTTCCCCTTGTGGGTGAAGTTCCGCTTTAATTACAAAGCCACTCCCACTGGGGAGGTGAAATGCGTCAGTAAAAGGTGCCGTCTTCAGTGGCCTCATTTGTGCCGGGACAATAAAGTTGAGTTTCGGTTTTTTTTTGGAAGTGGCAGTTTGCAGCTTCATGTTGGGCTGTGCTGGTCTGTTTGGGCAGCAACGGGTCCTGGAGATCTGTGATGGCGCCAGCAGCCGATCCCGGAGCGGTACCGCGGTCTGTGCGAATGGTTGTGCGTTTTGGCGGTCCTGACTTAATTTGTTCTTTTTTTTTTTTTTTTTTTTCCCTGCAGGAGAACCACTGTCTGCGGATAAAGATCTTGGGGGACTGTTACTACTGCGTGTCCGGTCTGCCGGAGGCCCGCGCTGACCACGCCCACTGCTGCGTAGAGATGGGGCTGGACATGATTGAGGCGATATCGTAAGTCGGTGATTGGTCCATATGGACCATTTGAACCCTTGTGTTGCAGGGACGTACCGCGTGGTGCCACATGGTGAGGGCATGCTTTTTTAAATCCACCAAGGCAAAGCTCCTGCGGTGCAGCGTGCCACAAAGCATGGAAGAGCGTTGCATTAAAAAAATAAAAAAAAAAAAAAAATAAAAGGTCAAGTAAGATTTTTTTTTTTTTTCATACGTTTTTGGTTGCACCTCCAGCCGCAAAGACCGCTACCAGACACGTGCAGCTTGTTTCGTTCAAAATTCGGACTAAATTTACACCATTCGGATTTATCCGAATTACAATAACAAATTATTAAACAATAATACAATAATGAATGTAAACAAAACAAAAAAAAAATAGAATACAAAGAATATTGCCGTCTTCTGAAACTCAAAAGAATAGAATAGAAAAGAATAGAACAAAACAAGATAGAATACAAAACCAAAAAAAAAAAAAAGACTAGACTAGAATATAAAGGAATAGAATAGAAAATAAAGAAATAGAATAGAAAAAAAAATAGAATAGAATAAAAATATTGCCATTTTCCAAAACTCGAAAAGAATAGAATAAAACAGAGTAGAAAATAAAAGAATAAACTAGAATAGAAAACAAAAGAAAATATATTAGAATATATTAGAATAGAAAGGATAAAAAATATTGCCGTCTTCGAAATTCGAAAGAATAAAAAAAAAAACAGAACAGAATAGAAAATAAAAGAATGGAATAGAAAAATAAAGAAACTGAATAGAATAAAAAAAAAAAGAAAATATTAGAATAGAATATAAAGGAATATAATTGAAAAATAAAAGAATAGAATAAAATAGAAACAAAATAGCTGTTTTCTGAAATTCCAATTTAGAAAAGAATAGAATAACACAGAACAGAGTAAAAAAAAATAAATAAAATGGAATTAAAAAATAGAATAGAATAGAACAGAATATAGATGTATTCTGAAATTCGAATTTCAAATAGAAAAGAAACGGGTATTCTTTGAGATGGATTTGAATCCACTGGAAATATTTTAAATCTGGTCGAAAACGGATAAACTAAATGAAACGAATTTTGTTACGAATCCAACGAGACGTAACAAATCGATCAGAAAACAAAACACATTTTTTTTTCGTTCTGCACGTCTATCAACTCTACCCATCCTTTGTCTCCCTCCCCATTCACAGAAGTCGGTGCTATCGGCTTCCACAATACAAAACGCTTTCTGAATGGAGGACGGACTGATGAATGAAAGGTCCCCCTCCTCCATTCAAAAGGACCCCCCTCCTCCATTCGAAAGGTCCCCCCTCCTCCATTCGATGGAAATGGTACAGCTTGGATCGGCTACTCCAGCTCTAGCAGACCTCAGCTGTGTTTTGCCCTTTTAAGGTCGAAACGCGTCAGGATTGAGTTCTCTATAGTTGGAGAACATCTTTTACTCGTTTTATTCACATTCCTGCAACAGGGAATCGGTGTCTATCTGCAGACGGACCGCCATTTTTGTTGAAGAACACCTCCTCCATTCATCGCTTGTTGCTGTGGGAACTGACGGTATCGGCTTCTGTGAATGGAGGAGGGGAGAAGACGTAGCAGACAGACTGAGATGTTCATGTTAACCCCCCACAGCTCCTGAAGATCATAGCTGCAGGTGTATCTGGGGGCCGGGGCGTAACTTCAGGGGCCGCAGTTACGCCCCGGCCCCATGCTCCAGGGGGCCCGTGCGGCTCCCCTGTACACCTGGATGGGAGGGGTGGCATATAGAGGAACCGATCCCTCCATTTTCCTCCTGCAGCCACTGAATGCCCGCTTTTCCTCTTCTCCCTCCTGCAGGCATTCAGGGGCTGCAGGAGGAAAAAAATGGAGGGATCGGTTCCTGTATATGGCACCAGGGGCGGACTGACCATTTGGAAACTTGGGCACTGCCCGAGGGGCCCCGGGGTCAGTAGGGGGCCCCATGAGATGCCCCTGGTACCTTTTCATAGGCTTTTTTGAGTATGGGCAAGGACACAGAGGCCCCATGATTCCCTATTGCCCGGGGGCCCATGAGTTGTCAGTCTGCCCCTGTATGGCACCCTGATTCCCCCTCCTATTCAGATTCGCGGCCCCTGGGCCCCTGTGCTCTCTCATGACCCTACCCCCCCCCCCCCCGCCGGGTTTCCCTCTTCCCTGCTGTGAGGGGAGTGTCAGGATAGAGAGAGGAGAAGGGGCCTGTCATTTACCGGCACCTTCCTTGTCCGAGTGGACAGTGTCAGCGATTGCTACCAATCTCTGTTCATTCACAACCAAAGCATAATAAACTGTGTTTGCTATGCTTTCATGTCGTGAATGGAGGTGAAGCTATTCCTGTCCATCCATTCTGTGCTGCTGAGGCTGCAGAGATGGAGGGCTGTGCCCTCAATCCCCTTTCTCTGTCTCAAAGGTGGAACATCAGATGTCTGTTTAGATCCCTAATATCCCACCAAAGCCCCCCCCCCCCCAACGGGGCTCCTAAAAAAAAAAAAAAAAAAATTAAAATAGTATTGTAAAAATATAAGTAAAAAAAAAAAATAATAAAAGAGGAGCAATAAAAAAAAAAACCTGCTGGTGGTGGAATTACTGGGGTCGCAAAGGTCGCACTTGGGACCAGGCTCTGGTGTTCCACCATTGGGCTCGGAGGAAAGGGCCCTGGCCAGAGGGGGGCCCTTCATGGTTTCTTGCCCAGGGAACAGAGGACGAAAGATTTCCAGGAACAGAGCAGCCATTCCCGCATGGAAGAAAAAAAATATATTTTAAATATATTTTTTTAATTATTCTTCCCAAATATATTGACATGTATTTGACATACTACAATTTTGGCCGCATTCAATATATTTCAAAAATATATACATACTGTATGTTGAAATGCGTTTTTATTACAACATATATGAAAAATATTTTTAAAAATACAGTTTCAAATAATATTGTGTCTTTAAAAATACGTTTAATCTACATTTTTGGAATGTATTTACCAATATATGTAAAAAGATACGTTACAATTACTTTTTTATATGTTTAAAAAAAAAATCTGAAGAATATATTAAAAAAAAAAAAAAAATATATAAAAAAAAATATTTTTCATATAGTTTGTAAAATATTTTTTAAATATACATTTTCAAATATACTGCATGTCTTTAAAAATACATTTTATACACATTTTTGGAATTCATTTACAGATATGTGTAAAAATATATGTTAAAAATTACTTTTTTTTTATATGTTAAAAAATCTGAAGAATATATTTAAAAACAAATATATTTTTTAAAATACTTTTCATATTTTTCATATTTCAGTTTGTAATAAAAAAAAACGCATTTCAACATGCAGTGTATTTGTATGTGTGTGTGTGGTATATATATATATATATATATATATAATACAGCCAAAATTGTAGTATTTCAAATATCTGTCAATATATTTGGGAAGAATATTATATATATATATATATATATATATACACACACACACAAATTGTTACACTGCATGTTGAAATGCGTTTTTTTTTTTATTACAAACTGAAATATGAAAAAAATATTTTAAAAAATATATTTGTTTTTAAAATATATTCTTCAGATTTTTTAAACATATAAAAAAAAAAGTAATTTTTAACATATATTTTTACACATATCTGTAAATGAATTCCAAAAATGTGTATTAAATGTATTTTTAAAAGACATGCAGTATATTTGAAAATGTATATTTTAAATTTTTTTCATCATATTTTGTAATAAAATTTTAACATACAGTTTTATATATATATACACACACTGTTTTTGTAAAAAAATATTCTTCCCAAATATATTGACATATATTTGAAATACAAAAATTTTGGCCGTGTTCAATATATTTCAATATACTATATTTTTATTTATTGAAATATATATTGAGATATATCAAATACAGTCAATATATTTGGGAAAAAATATTTTTAAAAATCTATTTCAAAATATATTTTTCTTCCATGTGGGTTGCCGCATGGGACACCCATCATTTATGTAAAAAAAAAAAACCCCCTTCAAGTAATAACAAAATGTTGAATAAACTGCCCCAGAGCAGAAATGTAAAAAAATCGATTGGCTCCATAGGGGGAGGGGGGAGGGGAAGGGGGAGGGGGGGGAGGGGGCTGAACTGATTGGTATAAAAAATAATTCTGTCATTGTCTTAAGCAGGCCATACATGGGTCGAATTATGAACGATTTTTCTATGGAAAATTGAAAACATCGCTCGTTCTGTAATCCGATGGTGCCACACCAATGATTTAGAAAATCGGTTGTTTTTCAGGAATTTTCCAGCACGACCGATAAACGAAAAGGGGATGGGAACCACGAAAATCGGCCGGTGCCATTGCCCCCACTAACAGAGCGAAAATTGTCCGATTATTCTTAGGTCCGATTTTCGAATGAAAAAAAAAATCGTTCGGAAAATTGACCCGTGTATGGCCGGCCTAACACACCTATCCCAGAATCCGTCAACTTTTCCTGATTCTTGAATAAAAAAACATTCATACTTTGTATCCATCTGTGTGTATTGTGTCTCCCCCTACAGGCTGGTGAGGGAAGTGACCGGGGTGAACGTCAATATGCGTGTCGGGATTCACAGCGGCCGTGTGTGCACTGCGGCGTCCTGGGGCTGCGCAAGTGGCAGTTCGATGTGTGGTCTAATGACGTCACTCTGGCCAATCACATGGAGGCTGGAGGCAAAGCGGGGTAAGTGGCCGGGAGTCCAGGGGGGTCACCGAGGTCGGATCTGAGGAACGAACGCTCAGAATATCTTCGCTCTGGAAACCTCACCCTGCATTTTAATTATCCAGAAATAACAATTTTTTCAGTTGATATGACCGACCCCCCGAGGACGAATCTATCATTGTATGGAAATCGCGGCCAATTCCGGGGGAATTAATGAAGTGGACCTGTCAGTCACTTCACAATTCTGCATAAATAAATCCCGGACCGGACCCAATACACAGCAACAGGATCATTGTCCAGAAATCTCCACCACATGAGAAACCCATCGTTATGCAGGCCATAGACGGGTCGAAAACCGGCCGTTTGGAAAAAAAAAAAAATCGGTTGTTCGATCGGCCGACGGTACCACCAACTATGTAAAAAAAAAAATCAGCCAATTTTCGTCCCGTCTACAGCCGGCATTTAATTACTTCTGTCCCTGCAGAGAGCTCTGCTATTATATTTTACATGAAAGTCTTGCGGTTGCAACAATGTATCCATTTGTATCCATTTGTATCCATTTGTATCCATTTCTATCCATTTCTATCCATTTCGGATACAGATGTTGTTTTTTATTCGGATACAAATGGATACATTGTTGCAAACCGCAAGACTTTTCATGTAAAATAAAATAGCGGACTGGAATTCTTCTTTTCCTTCTTGCAGGTCACGGCTCATGCGCAGATTTTTTTATCGGTGAATAAAAACGATCGGCCGATTTGCCCATCGTTGCCAGGGAAAATCGGGCAATCGTCAAAAATCAGCCGTTGAATCTTCTTCTTTTCTTCTTCTTTTTCTTTTTCTTCTCCTTCTTTTTCTTCTGCCTTGTCTTTGTCTTCTTCTTCTTTTTCTGCTTCTTGCAGGTCACGGCTCATGCGCAGATTTTTTATCGGTAAAACAAAATCGGTCCCCCGATTTGCCCATCATTGCCAGGAAAATCGGGCAATCGTCAAAATCGAATCAGTCAAAATTTTCCAACTTGACCGATAAAAAAAAATGTGCCAAAAACCCGAAAAATGGTTGACCAATTAATCCATTAACGGTGCATTAATCTCCATTTCCTCAGTTTTTCCTCCCCCCAGTGATCAGACTGTACATTGTAACTTGGTAGAAGGAAGAGGCATTTCCTCAGTCTCCCCTCCCCCAGTGATCAGACTGTACATTGTAAACCATTTTTGTAGAAGGAGGAGGAGGCGTTTCCTCAGTCTCCCCCTCCCCCAGTTCTTCCCCCCCCAGTGATCAGACAGTACATTGTAACTTTGTAGAAGGAGTCATTTCCTCAATCTCCCCTCCCCCAGTGATCAGACTGTACATTGTAACTTTGTAGAAGGGGGAGGAGGCATTTCCTCAGTCTCCCCTCCCCCAGTGATCAGACTGTACATTGTAACTTTGTAGAAGGGGGAGGAGGCATTTCCTCAGTCTCCCCTCCCCCAGTGATCAGATTGTACACTGTAACTTTGTAGAAGGAGGAGGAGTCATTTCCTCAATCTCCCCTCCCCCAGCAAGGCAGAAGGTGAGAGGCTGCAGCAGGGGCTGATCTGTGCGCAGTCAGCAGGATTTGCATGATTGGCTCATCTGTGTCCGGGAAGTCGATGTCCCACTTGGATCAATGAGCAGGCAGGTGGTCCCGGATGTATAAATGACAGTTATAATGTGTATAGGGCCATAAAGAGGACCTGTCACCCACAATGTGAACCCATAAACTCCACTCCTCTACTTTGTTAGAATTTCTAGTCGAATGTACTTTATGCTCCGCCCCCCGTCCTCCGGGTGACATGTTGGTTTTCATTTCTCAGGCGTATCCACATCACGAAGGCGACTCTGAACTACCTGAATGGGGATTACGAGGTGGAGCCGGGAACGGGGGAGGAGCGAAACGCGTATCTGAAGAAGCACAACATTGAAACGTTCCTCATCGTTCGCTGCACCCAGAGGCGGGTAAGAATCATTAACAAAAGATGATCTTTGGGGGGAATTCCCACTTGAACCGGATATTTCAGTGATCGATTATCTAGTACGGGGGTCTCCAAACTTTAGGGGGCCAGATTGTGGCAAGTGGGAGTAGAAAATGCCCTAGGCTTGGTGGTCAGTGGGAGGAATAGTGCCCCATCATTGGTATCAGTGGGAGGAATAGTTCCCCATCATTGGTGTCAGTGGGAGGAATAGTGCCCCATCATTGGTGTCAGTGGGAGGAATAGTGCCCCATCATTGGTGTCAGTTGGAGGAATAGTGCCCCATCATTGGTGTCATTGGGAGGAATAGTGCCCCATCATTGGTGTCAGTTGGAGGAATAGTGCCCCATTATTGGTGTCAGTGGGAGGAACAGTGCCCCATCGCTGGTGTCAGTGGGAGGAATAGTGCCCCATCGCTGGTGTCAGTGGAGGAATAGTGCCCCATCACTGGTGTCAGTGGGAGGAACAGTGCCCCATCATTGGTATCAGTGGGAGGAATAGTGCCCCATCATTGGTGTCAGTGGGAGGAACAGCGCCCCATCATTGGTGTCAGTGGGAGGAACAGCGCCTTTTCATCTGTGTCAGTGGGTGTCAGGTGGGAGGAATAGCGCCCCATCATTGGTGTCAGGTGGGAGGAATAGTGCTTTGTATAGGTGGAAATAAAAGTGCCCCAAGGGGGATAAAAGCAGGTAAAGGGCCACATCCGGCCCGCGGGCCGCAGTTTGGAGACCCCTGATTGAGTGGATGATCACAGGACGCCAATGGGAAGAATACTAATTCTTTCTCCAGTTTGGAATATACAGGGAAGAGAGATTCCACTCTTCAGCCAGGCAGGGCTGTGTCATACCTGTCCTCCCCCTTCCTTCTGTTAGTGATCTGGGAACCCTGGCTTCTGATGGAGGGGGGGATTCCCAGACACACCCACCACAAGTTGCTCATTGTCTCTGACATACAAAAAAAATCAGATGGAAAAATATCAGCCAAGAATTGTTCTCGTCGCAGCAATCAAATTCAAACGAACATTGGAAGGACACAACAAACGTGCGATCATTTATGCAAGGAGAGAGGATAACCCCCCGCACGTGCAATCATTTATGCAAGGAGAGAGGATAACCCCCCACACGTGCAATCATTTATACAAGAAGAGAGGATAACCCCCCGCACGTGCGATCATTTTATGCAAGAAGAGAGGATAAACCCCTGCACGTGCGATCATTTATGCAAGGAGAGAGGATAACCCCCTGCACATGCGATCATTTATACAAGAAGAGAGGATAACCCCCCCCCCCCCCCGCACGTGCGATCATTTATGCAAGGAGAGAGGATAACTCCCTGCACATGCGATCATTTATACAAGAAGAGAGGATAACCCCCCGCACGTGCGATCATTTATGCAAGGAAAGAGGATAACCCCCTGCACGTGCGATCATTTATGCAAGAAGAGAGGATGACCCCCTGCATGTGCAATCATTTATGCAAGGAGAGAGGATAACCCCCTGCACATGCGATCATTTTATGCAAGAAGAGAGGATACCCCCCCCCCCGCACGTGCGATCATTTATGCAAGGAGAGAGGATAACCCCCCGCACGTGCGATCATTTATACAAGAATAGAGGATAACCCCCCGCACGTGCGATCATTTATGCAAGGAGAGAGGATAACCCCCCGCATGTGCAATCATTTATGCAAGGAGAGAGGATAACCCCCCGCACGTGCGATCATTTATACAAGAAGAGAGGATAAACCCCTGCACGTGCGATCATTTATGCAAGGAGAGAGGATAACCCCCTGTACATGCAATCATTTATACAAGAAGAGAGGATAACCCCCTGCACGTGTGATCATTTATACAAGGAGAGAGGATAACCCCCCGCACGTGCGATTATTTATACAAGGAGAGAGGATAAACCCCTGCACGTGCGATCATTTATGCAAGGAGAGAGGATAACCCCCTGCACATGCGATCATTTATACAAGAAGAGAGGATAACCCCCTGCACGTGTGATCATTTATACAAGGAGAGAGGATAACCCCCCGCACGTGCGATTATTTATACAAGGAGAGAGGATAACCCCCCGCATGTGCGATCATTTATGCAAGAAGAACGGATAACCCCCTGCACGTGCGATCATTTATGCAAGGAGAGAGGATAACCCCCCGCACATGCGATCATTTTATGCAAGAAGAGAGGATAACCCCCCGCACATGCGATCATTTTATGCAAGAAGAGAGGATAACCCCCCGCACATGCGATCATTTATGCAAGGAGAGAGGATAACCCCCTGCACATGCGATCATTTTATGCAAGAAGAGAGGATAACCCCCCGCACATGCGATCATTTATACAAGAAGAGAGGATAACCCCCCGCACGTGCGATTATTTATACAAGGAGAGAGGATAACCCCCCGCACATGCGATCATTTATGCAAGGAGAGAGGATAACCCGCCGCACATGCGAACATTTATGCAAGGAGAGAGGATAACCCCCCGCGCGTGCGATCATTTATGCAAGAAGAGAGAATAACCCCCCCACACGTGCGATCATTTATACAAGAAGAGAGAATAACCCCCTGCACGTGCGATCATTTATGCAAGAAGAGAGAATAACCCCCCCCCGCGCGTGCGATCATTTATGCAAGAAGAGAGGAACCCCCCGCATGTGCGATCATTTATACAAGAAGAGAGAATAACCCCCTGCACGTGCGATCATTTATGCAAGAAGAGAGGATAACCCCCCCGCACGTGCGAGGCGCTCTCTGCCACCTGGCTGTGGCGGACTAAAGAGAAGCGCATCAATATTATGAGGACATTCCAACTTTAACACTTACTGCCTGCAACCGCCCCAAAATATCGATAATTCCGTATAAATTATATGATTACAAAAAAAAAGATTGATTAAATCGGACAAAATCCCTGACACCAGATGTGTGTGCATATCAGCAAAAATGTTTGTTTTTTTTTCCTTTTGGATGACGTTGTGACGGGTTAAAACCCCGGCAGCTTTTTTTGCTGCTAAATCTAGAATTTGAGCGCCGCATAGCGATATTAAAGTCCGAATACAATATTCATAGATAATGTTTATGGAGTCGTTTTTGGAGGCCACAGCGCCACCCTCAGGGCTAAAATGCAACAAAAACAGTAAAAAAAAAAAAAGGTTTTGTAGACAGTGGCAGTGGTGGGCTGTCTGATCATGTGACCGCCATCAATGGCTGTCACAGCAGTCACATGATTGGAATGCTTCTGATCACAAGTGACGATCGGGAGCTTTGTGTTACCGGCCGGCAACTGTGCTGGGAGATCGCAGTTTTTTTCGGAGGTTGGGTCGGAGGATTGGCGGGGGGGGGGGCTGGGATCGGAGGTTCGGGGGGGGGGGATTGGGCTGTAGATGGTTCAACGGTTCAGAGCATGAACTTCCTTTTAGTAGGCGATCATGTGATCTGCCCTGTGCACCCCGTCCCTCTCCTCTCCTCCACCCGTCCTCTCCTCTCCTCCACCCGTCCTCGGATTACCTCTCTCAGCCGACAAGAAGCAGACCCCGCGTCCCATCCTGCGCTAATGCGCCCCTGCAGAGAGAAGGACGGATTCTGGCTGAGCGGTCTGAATCCAGAGCTTCACCAGAAGGTTGCCAAGTCGTTAACGACCCGAATTCTGCGAGTAAATAAACCGCCTCCCAGATCATCTTTCATTCTATAAAAAACATTTTCATAGCCGAGACTGGAAAGGTCAGAGCTGGGAACGCTAATCTTTCAGTTTAGGGTGGAGGCTGCTGTCCTGGCCATGTCCTGGTTGATGTCCTGGTCGATGGCCAGGACATCGACCAGGACATTGACTAGGACATTGACCAGGACATCGACCTAGGACATTGACTAGGACGTCAACCAGGACATCGACCAGGACATCGACCAGGACATCGAGGACATTGACTAGGACGTCAACCAGGACATCGACCAGGACATCGACCAGGACATTGACTAGGACATTGACTAGGACGTCAACCAGGACATCGACCAGGACATCGACCATTGACTAGGACATTGACTAGGACGTCAACCAGGACATCGACCAGGACATCGACCAGGACATTGACTAGGACATTGACTAGGACGTCAACCAGGACATCGACCAGGACATCGACCAGGACATTGACTAGGACGTCAACCAGGACATCGACCAGGACATTGACTAGGACGTCAACCAGGACATCGACCAGGACATTGACTAGGACATTGACTAGGACGTCAACCAGGACATCGACCAGGACATTCGACCAGGACATTGACTAGGGCAATGACTAGGCTGATGTCTTGGTCAATGTTCTGGTTGATCGACCAGGACATTGTGCTGGTCAATGTTCTGGACAATGTTCTGGACATCGACCAGGACATGTCCTGGTTGACTGACTGGTCAATTCCCAGGACAATGTCCTGGACTGATTGACTGGACAATTGCCCTAGTCGGTTCCATGGCCAATGTCCTGTCTTGGTCCTTGGTCTATGTTTGGTTGTGTCCTGTCTATGTCCTGGTCAATGTCCTGGCCGATGAATTCTCTTGTTTCTGAGGGCTGTGATGGGGAGAGATCAGGATGTCTCCAGTTCCACCCACCAGACATGACAATTTCTGAAGCTGTCACTCTACTCTTTTGGATTGTTAGTTTAATGGGTGAGAAGAGCAGTGCAGCGGGAGAACTGAGACCGCAAGGCCAGGAATCAGGAAACGTAAAAGTAGAAATGTCTTTTAGTATATCCCCCCCACTCCTCATGGGCGCAGCCCACCCGGGATTATACTTAGCACTGACAAGGTCCTGGCTGGCCCTTCTTCATACTACACATGTGCCTGGAGGCCCCCTCCTCTTCATACTGCGCATGCGTGCCAAGGCCCCCTCCTCTTCATACTGCACATGCGTGCCAAGGCCCCCTCCTCTTCATACTGCGCATGCGTGCCGAGGCCCCCTCCTCTTCATACTGCGCATGCGTGCCGAGGCCCCCTCCTCTTCATACTGCGCATGCGTGCCGAGGCCCCCTCCTCTTCATACTGCGCATGCGTGCCGAGGCCCCCTCCTCTTCATACTGCGCATGCGTGCCGAGGCCCCCTCCTCTTCATACTGCGCATGCGTGCCGAGGCCCCCTCCTCTTCATACTGCGCATGAGTGCCGATGCCCCCTCCCCTTCATACTGTGAATGCGCACCAAGGCTCCCTCCTCTTCATACTGCGAATGCGCGCTCAGGCCCCTCCTCTTCATACTGCGCATGCGCGCTAAGGCCCCCTCCTCTTCATACTGCACATGCACGCCGAGGCCCCCTCCTATTCATACTGCATGCGCACCGAGGCCCCCTCCTCTTCATACTGCACATACACGCTGAGGCCCCCTCCTCTTCATACTGCACATACACGCTGAGGCCCCCTCCTCTTCATACTGCGAATGCGTGCTGAGGCCCCTCCTCTTCATACTGCGCATGCGCGCTAAGGCCCCCTCCCCTTCATACTGTGCATGCACGCCAAGGCCCCCTCCTATTCATAGTGCGCATGCGCGCCGAGGCCCTCTTCTCTTCATACTGCGAATGCGTGCTGAGGCCCCCTCCTCTTCATACTGCACATGCACGCCGAGGCCCCCTCCTATTCATACTGCGCATGCGCGCCGAGGCCCCCTTCTCTTCATACTGCACATGCACGCTGAGGCCTGATCGGTGATATCACATACACAAGTAGGGGGAGAGATAGGAATGACAGTCTTGGCTGAGGAGCTTACCATCTAAATAACGAAGGGGTGATCACCGGAGGTAGGGGGGAGGGGAACTGGCGGCCATACAACACAAACAATTCTGATTCCCTTTTCTCTGAGCTCTTTCCATATGTAGTGACAGTTAACAGTTGACAGTTGGCGGTGGTGTTTGTGTTGTAAATGGAATATGCGGAGAGCGGGTGAGGGGAGAGTGGTTGAGGGGGGGGGGAGGGGGGAGAGAGGGGGGGGGGGGAGGCTGCCGGTCACATTTATATGTATTTTCTTAAACGATTACAAAGCGGCAGATGGAGCGTCCTATCGAATGTGAGCGACCGCAGATACGGCGAGGAATACAATCTGTTATATTATATACTCTCCGAGCTTCTCACATCAGAAGCTGCAGCCAGTCACATAGAGCTCCGCCCCATTTCCAGCATCATCTAGCACTTTCCTCCCCAGCCTGATTGTCCCTGGCCCCGCCCCTTTCCTCCCCAGTCTTGCAGTCCCTGGCCCCGCCCCCTTTCCTCAAGCCTGACTGTCCCTGGCCCCACCCCTTTCCCCCAGCATTGCTGTCCCTGGTCCCACCCCTTTTCCCCTCCAGCCTTGCTGTCCATGGCCCCACCTCTTTCCTCCCCAGCCTTGCTGTCCCTGGCCCTGCCCCTTTCCTCCTCCAGCCTGACTGTCCCTGGCCCTGCCCCTTTCCTCCATCCTGATTGTCCCTGGCCCCACCCCTTTCCTCCAGCCTAACTGTCCCTGACCCTGCCCCTTTTTCCTGCTGTCCCTGACCCTGCCTTGCTGTCCCTGACCCTGCCCCTTTCCTCCCCAGCCTTGCTGTCCCTGGCCCCGCCCCTTTCCTCCTCCAGCCTGACTGTCCCTGGTCCCGCCCCTTTCCTCCTCCAGCCTGATTGTCCATGGCCCCTCCCTTTCCTTCCCACCCTTGCCTCTTTCCTCCCCAGCCTTGCTGTCCCTGGCCCACCCCTTTC